>VWZS01002372.1:1396058-1411558 GCA_013397075.1 Rhabdornis inornatus | reverse complement strand
CGTCCCACGCCTCGCACTATTGTTCCTGGCCCTCAGGGAAGGCGGTGAAGTGATCCCAGCCCATCCTGCTCGTCCTGTTGCCGCCGCCTTAACGGCCTTATCCTCCAACCTGGAAAACTCGAGCATCGCCAGATATCCCTCTGCCTGCTCCCCAGCCTCGGAGAAATCAGAAGTCATTAATATTTAAGGAGGCAATAATTTTCCTGTTGAATCTAGAACTGTCTTCATGAATAATTCGTAGTGAGTTCTATTAGGGTTTCAGAAACATCGCGTTTTTGACAACTTCTGGGTGTTTAATAGAAACGGTGGAACCATAAAGGCCCTGCAGGAGTTTGCACAATACAGCAATTAATCACCGAGAAAGTTAAAGCCAAAAGTACAGACCCGCCGAATGGTGTTTAATAAACGCAAATCTCCACTCTCGGATTTGCCCTGAACCTGCATCTCCGATGTAGGTCAGTTTTCCCAAGAATTTAACCATTTTCTGCTTCAGAGACTTCAAACAGTGAGGCCGTTAAAGAGCAGTAAAAGTTTGTTTACTTAAGAAAAACACTGTCATTAAGAGATGAGCTCTCCTGGTTAATGGCTGTACCTGTGCTGATCCAACAAGGAACTGGCTGGGATACAAGTTACGTGACCCGGGGATACCCCTTTTTCGAGGAAAAAGGGGGCCAAGAAAGCAGCCGAGGAACACAACTATGCTGGCGTCCACCTCCTCCTCCCCACCCCCCCGCTCCGCACACAGACTTACTCCTCATAGAGCGATGGAAAAATAATGAGGTGACGAGTGACGGTCGCTGTAAAATCTCAGTGCTATGTTTAGACGATAGCGATACGAAATTAGTGTATGTTCTGCATATTATATCACGTCGCGCTCTATCATAAAAAATGCAACTCCTGGAAGGTCAAGCCCTGCACCAAGCATGGGGGAAGGGGAGTTTTATGAACTGGAAGGCGAAAAAAATCGTTTGGCTGTAAGCAGATCTTACAATAGGATTATGTAGTTTCCCTCGCAGTGCATAAGGCTGTACAGAAGGGGGTGGGAGGTGGAAAACCCTACACTGGAACAGATTAAATTTTCCAAAAAGGGCTTATTTCTTATCTTCTTCTTTATAGAGAGAAAAAAAAAAAAAAAAAAAAAAAAAAAAAAAAAACACGACCTAAAAAAAAAAAAAAGACAAGCCAGCGCTATAGACTACAAACACCGGCTGCTAAACTAATTAATACAACTTCACAAGCTGCTCCTGGAAGTGTGAAAACTTTCTACGTGCAATTTCATTAATTATAAATGCTTTCCTGGCCGGAAGAGTTCAAACGTAGTTTTGCAAGATCGTCCATCGTGTTACTTTATTTTCTGTTAACTAGAACTAACAGATGTTTCTGACACATGTCCCAATTTCACTTAACAGATCTGCAAATGACATTTCAGAATGTACAGGCCGAAATAATACAAGGGTTTCTTTTCTTTCTTTTCTTTTTCTTTTTTTTCTCCCTTCACGAGAATCAGAAATTGCAGCTCCCCATATTTGCGAATGCAGAAAGTCGTTGGAAGGCAACGCTCATTAAAAATGTCAGTGTTATTCAGATCAAACATTTGAAACTCCCTCTGCCCAAAACAGAACTGTTGAACGAAAAGGTCGCAGCTGTGTTATTCTCACAATGTCCGAGCAGCAGCATCTCAGAGACATCAGTCAAAACTGACTAGACAAGTTGTAACTTCCATTGTTCACTTTTAATTTGTGATCTTGCACAATGATTTCATTTTTTCCCCCCGACTACTTTAAATCGGAAAAAAAAAAATCCTCGCGAGTGTGAATTAGCAGAAACAGTAGCTATATCATTCGATATTTACCCAGATCTATCCATATAAACGTTACAGCAGCCTCTCCGCACAAACAGAAAAAAATATGGACGAGAATTCTGAGATTTGCTCTTGCTTTCCCCTTCCCTCCCACCTTTCCTCCCCTTCTCCAAACGGTAAAGAAGCAAACAAAATCTGAGAATTTATTTTCCAGAAGTACTTGGCGTGCATTCAATAACAACTNCTCGTGCATCGTGCTGAAAGTTTTCGAGCATAATTTTTTGGGAGTCTGGTCCAACTCAATCCACTTACAGATGAGTTCCTGTTTGATGGGCTGCCTCATGTAACGAAAGAAGGCACCCGGGCCGTGGTGTGGAGCCAGGTTCACGTTCAGATTCATACCACCGTAGCTATGAAGCGAAGAAGCAGCAAAATGATCTGTCCTGGAGGCTGGTACTTGAGTGAAATGTTCAGACCTGGCGTACATTTCTCCAGGTAACCCCAGTCTGAGCTGTCCGTTTAGATGGCCACCTGGAGCTGCATGGGGAGGCTGCTCATGGAGTCCAGTGAACAGAGAGGGATTCCCAGCTTCTGAGTGGTGGTGGTGGTGACCATGGTGTCCGGGGTAGCTACCTGTTGTTGAGACAAACAGTCCGTGGTGAGAACTTGCAGCGGGGTGCTGCTCGGTCAGCCCTGGCATGAGTGGGGCCGGCAGGTCTCTGCGTATGAAGAAGTCCCTACCTGCTACCAGAGCCTGGGCTGGGTGAGAGACGGGGTAAGGGGCTGCTGGTGACTGCGCCGGGCCAAACGCTGCCGTTTGACTACAGACCACCTCGGCTTGGCCTGCCATATGATGATGATGATGATGATGATGATGGTGGTGGTGGTGGAGCTGGTGGTGGGGATGAGGGGCAGGGCTGATCTTAAGGGCCGCGGGGTGATGCCGAGGAGGAGGATGAGGAGGAGGATGGTGGCGGTGCCCCATGTGTTCTGGCCGGAGCTGCTGCGGCCCAAGGCGGGACTCGGCGGCGTGTTCCCCCGGCTGCGTGGGCGCCGTGGTGTGGGGGTGCCCGGCGACCCCCTGGAAGCCTGTCATGCTCTGAGGGGGGCGGTGATGGTGGCGAGGAGCCCCCGCCAAGTCTACTAATCTGAGCGCCGTGTTCCGCCTGGAGAGAGCAGCAGGGTCCATCACCGGGATCCCCAGAGCATCCACGCTCATTAGCTTCTAACGNGCTGCCGCCGCGGTGACGTCACCGCGACAGGTCCCGCCGCCTCCTGAAAGGGAGATCGCCGGTGCCGCGGGGGCGCGCGCGGGGACGGGCCACGCATGCGCGGCCGCGCCAACCCGTCCCCCGATGCCTCCTCGGCCCGGGGCCTCTGCCCGGGGGGCTCTGTCCGGGACTGGGCACTGCTGGGCTTCCCCCTGCGCCCGGCGAAGAAAAGTCTCGGCGGGAGTCGAGGGCGTCGCCCCGGCCTGCCCCTCGCCTCTGTGCGTGCCCGCTGCCCTGCCCCGAGACACGGGACAGGCGAGGGGTTCGCTCCCGGGGGAGCACTGGCAGCCCCGCCGGTCCCCGCCGCCAGGCCAGAGCAGCGGCGGTCGGAGCGGTCCCGGTGCCGGTCCTGCCGGCGGGTCCTCGCACTTGTTGCCAGCGCGGGGAGAGGGTCCTTGCCCGGCAGAAGCTGCGGCCGGAGCCGCACCGGCCGCTCGCTGGCCAGGCGTGCTCGGCCCGGGTCTCGGGATGTCGCCCCGGCGCCTGCGCCTGGACAAAGGATCCCCGAGAGACTCCACATCCCCTTCCCCCTCTTCTGACAACTTTTAGCAGTTATCTGATTACTGGCCGCCGGAGCAGTGCGAGAAATCGTGATGTTCAGGCTGAATCTGAATGTTTAACCCAGAAGAGGGAGTCTCTCCCTTTCCCTCTCTCACTTTTTCTCACACACGCTTACAGGATAGTTCCATGTAAAATCCCCGTCATTGGCTTGAAGGAAAAGCATTGCCAAACATTCATAACGAACTTTGTTCTGACGATTCCCACCTGAAGCAAATAACATGATCTGCAGGGCTTGCGTGCTAGTAGTGGAAGAGTACGTTTGGGTTTCAGCTGGACACACTGAGGCCTTACAGGTTTAGAAAAGCTTAGGGCTTCAGCACAGGAGGGAGTATCTGCTTAAGTTTTTAAGAAGAGGATTGTGAACTTAAAAAAAGTAAATTAAACATGGGAAAAGATTCTTCTGCTCCAAGAAAGAAAAGCAAATCTTCAAATATCTGCCCATTGTATTACCACAGTACTTGGATCCTGGCACAAAACGGCTCCACCAACAACCTCACATCTTGTGAAATACAGCAATGATTAATTCTCTACCCATCCTGTCAAACTCTCATCATTATAATACATTGACTCGCTGTTAATTTGCCAGTGGATTCTTTCCCAGATGCATGTCAGGTAAAGCTCCCAGCGTAGAATTTTGCATTTCCATGAGAATTTAGCAGTGTCGGGGATCAATAGGCTTTATGTGAAGTAGTAAAACAGGAAACTATTTGGCAATGTCAACCCAGCTACTTTCATAACAAAAGCTACAAGCCAATGATTGGAGACCGTAAGATTAAAGTTTAGGACATACATAACCACACAGGAGATGTCTTTGTCAAAGCTTCGCGTATTCTGGATTGGCTGCAATTACATATTTTGACTCTGTTTGCATTTACCATACTTGTGCTGTAAAACTAGGCTGATATTCAGGTAGCTAGCTACAGATACATCCTTGCACGCATCTTTCTGAGTGGAGATGATGAAAAGTGACAAATGATGCAATTAGCTCTGCAACCTTATATAACATGTTTACGCAGGCATTTTAAACCACACACCATCCTCACAATATCTCAACTTTCAAGTCTACTTGCTCTACGAAATGGATTTGACAGTCCTATTCACGATCATCTCAATAGGAGTGCACAGAAGAGACAAACGTTAGGAAGTATGAATCCGTTACTTGCAAATGTACTGAGACTGTGAATCCCAAATAAAGTTGCTTTCCTCATACCTCCTTAAAACACTGCATCCCTACATGCTTGTTATCCGTCAATTCTGACACTTCTCAGTCAAGGGAGAAAACATTTGGAAGAGTTTCCCAATTTAAAAAGATGTCATAGCAATTCTGCCCTAAGTTCATTTCAAATGTTGTGATGATTTCTTGCTAGACACTCATGGCTCTCAGCTTGCCCCTCACTCAGGGCTGTCTCTCACACCCTTTTCTAGGCAGCGTAGGAGAACCTGGCCCTCGGTGTCCCTCACTGCTAGGTGAGGTTGATGTTGCATGCCCGGTTGCATGCGTGGGGGGAGCGGGCGGAGGCGGGCGGGGGCCGCCACATGACTGCGGGGAGGTGGGGAAACGGGGAAGAGAAGGGAAGAGGACCCAGACCCGGACGGGCTCCGCTCATCTCCCACAATGTTTTGAAAACTTGAACCCCTGTCTGTGCAGCCCATTGGCAGCTCGAGCTCACACTCGAGACGTGACCGAGGTCTCCGGCTTCTTGGCAGCGGCCTCAGCCCTGATTGACCAGACACACCGGGCTCTCGGCAAACTCTCAAATGTGTCAACATCGGCTTCTCCAGAGCCAACAGACTGGCAGCTTGATCCTGAGCACAAATTTTCCTGTGGCTGCTGTGTGTCCATAACCCCGTCCTCAGCCCCAGGCCCCAAAGCTAGGCCGAGCTGGAGGGTGGCTCTCAAGAGGTGACATTTTGTAAAGAGGAGTCACAAGCATTTCTCTGGCCCCCGACCCGTCTCTCGTGGAAGAGGGTTGGGGCTGTGCCCTGAGTGAGGAGCTGAGCTGTCCCCCCGGCTTTCTGCTCCTCCATGCGGGGCCCAGAGCTCCGCCTGCCCCAGCTCGGGGTGGGCGGCCCGCGGAGGCAGCCCCAACCCTGCGGCCTCTGCCCGCACGCACCCCCGCCCCGCCGGGCTGCAGAGGCCTGCGGCATGGAATGGGCTGCACATCCCTTTGTGGAGTGGGAACAGCCCCAGCTGCTCATCGCGTTTACCTTAGCTTTGTTTTTTCGGTAGCAATCTGCCTAAACATTAAGACGCTTGTCGCTATTTCTAACATTGCTTCGAAGACACAGCTCCCTTTATAACAGTGCTCAGCTCAAGGCACAGCTCCTGCCCCCGGGAAGCGTTGGAGAGAGACAAATTTGACCTTCATCCACCCCGTATTCTCCCACTTCCACCTCTGCGGAAACTTCCCGACAAGCCAGCTACAAAATATCTAGCCGGTGCCCGAAGACTGGGCCGGGCCGGGATGCTCTGAAAGCTCCAGACAGGCTTCGGGGGTCACATTTTCAGGCTTCAAATCCCAAACGAGAGGAGGGGAACAGATTAGTCTGAAAACCCCTCATCTTTACTGTAAGAAAGAGAAAAAAACGCGAGGAGTAGAAACAGAGAGGACCAATAAAGTCACCCTGTGCAATTTCTTATCTCTTAAACTCGCTCAGGCAGGGAGGGATGGGGGAAGCAGACGCAGGACCTGAGCCCAAGTCCCTGCCTGCCCCGGCAGAAGGCACTGCTGGTTAGGAAGAGATGGCTCGAGAAAGCCTTTCAGCAATCCCAGCTTCACCTCAGGGAGGAGAGGGTACCGAGTAGCTCGAGAGCACACTCTGCCTTTGTTTTTTTCTCTCGCCCCATATCCGCTTACGAGGACTTCTTTATTTCAGGGTTCCCGAACAATGGGAAGTCAGCTACCAGACAAGCAACGGTTTGTGTCTAGGTTTGCCTCTCACATTTTGTGACCTAGAGCTACCCTAGGACAAGCAAATCATATGCTTATTTTAAATAGAATATTTCATTCAGGACCTCAAGATTAAGGTATTCCTGTCAGATAAGCTGTCAGTCACTAACTACTTAGACACCACATTGTGGAAGCCTGGTATCCCTGGTAAAGATGATACATATCATGTAAACCCCATCAACAAGATCAAAGTCTTCTTCTTTAATAGGATCCAATACATGTCAAACCTCATTCCAATCAAATCGTCCGTAAATGAATTCAAGATGAATATGTCATAGAATAATGTGACAGTGCAATCACATGGGGTCAGGGGTTGTTGTTTCAATGAGAGAGTCGTCAAATATTAATTCTAGAACCTCCAAATGAATAGGCATTGAGCAGGATTAGGCAGCTGCTAGTGGGGAGTTCTGTCGCTGATTTGTGTTTATGCAAGTACGTTAAACACTAAGCTGAAAAAATGATGTCTCCTTTGAACTGTAAAAAGGACATATTTTAACTTACTTGACTTTTCCAGGATGTCTCTGTAAAGTCGTTTTCTTTTCCTCATTACAAGGGGAGTCTTGTGCCTCATTTCCTGACTTTGTTCCTGTTTGAGGAGAGAGGTAGAAAGTTAAGAGCAAAACCATTTGTGTGTGATATGAAATGAGTAAGGCACTCTATATGCTGGGCATCACAGATTCAGAAAGGAAAGGGGAAAAAAAACCAAACCAAAACAAAAAAAACAACCCCAAAAAAACCAATCCATAAAACCAAACCAAAACACAAGTTAGGCAATGAGAGAAGAGACGCTTTCTCTGAGGGGAAACCGGAGGCTGTCTCCCCAGCAAAGCAGCACATGTTTTATGGAGTCATGAAGTTTCCATGGCTGATTTAGGGAAAAAAAATATGAAAGGACATCTTTTCAGTTCTCCTTTGATCTGACATTCACCTTCTGGCAGGCTATTGTAAGGCAAGTTTTTACCCACTCGGCTATATTGTTTACGGATCCTTCCGTCCCGAAATTAAATTCCGGACTCTCTGCGAGCCTCCAACACAAGTTGTTGTCTCAGCAAGGATTAGTAAAGTACCACCCTGGCACTTCTCCCTGCCTATAATTTTCAGCTTGCTCTTTGCTCTCTGTAAGGCAGAGCACTGCCACTGCTACAGGCAGAACTTTGCACAGCTTGCTTTGAGCGGTAGAAATAGCTGTGAGAGCAGATCTGGGGCTGGATGCAGTGTCTGAGTCCGAATTTTTGCAGATATCTTTGAAATTGTCAGGATTTTGTTTGGTTTTTAATACAGAAAAGCACACTAGAATCTGGAATCAGTTACTTAAAATGACATTATTATTATTATTATTATTACCTTTGCTACTATTATTTTAGGGACTCCAGAGCTAGTAAACAAAAATAAATCTGTACTAAGACAAACACTTGGTGATATTAATTACGAAACTTCATCATTGTATCACAGTCATAATATTTCATAAATAATTTGATGTCCTCAATATTTTCTGTCATGAAAATTACTGCCAAAACTTTAGCAATCCCTTGGGAATTAAAGTTCCTAGTCAGCTTCCACTCATCCTCGCACTTTTCTCGAGTCAGAGCAGCCAACACTGCCCCGCTAGTGAGAAGTTTGCAGGAGTTACGCTTTATTGGTTAGGGAGGGAGGCTGGAGGAGTGCTCAGTTCCCAAGTGCTCGCCAAAACTTGTTGAAACTGGACAAAAAAAAAATCGCTGCATTTAATATTTCAAATGGTTACCAGATGACAAAAAGGAAGGCGAAACAGTTCTGCGTTTCAGAGTAAATATTGTCTAAAACTCTGGATCGACCTCTCACGCTTTTCTCATCTGCACTGTACCGTCGGTGGAGCAGGAGGGTGAGGATATCCCCTTGCCCAAACCGTTGGGATGTCGGGCGCTAGTGTGGGGTACCAGTTCCCCCTCGCTGTCGCGCTGGGGCTGCGGTGGGACCCGCCCCCCTTCCCTAAACGCTCTGTCCCGCACCGGGTAGAAGGTGCGCCGGGGCCGGGGCAGCCGCCGCCCCGCGGGATCCCGGTGGCCCCGGGCGGCGTTGCGAGCCAGACCGAGTGGGCGGCAGCAGCGACGGCGTGTGCCCCGCCGCCACCGGCTTGTCACGCAACCTGTACTTTCCGCGGCCGCGCAGGGCGGAGGGAGAGTTCCCCGGGAAGGACTCGATGCAGAAGTAAAGTTCCTCGTCTCCGTGTGGAGAGAACCTCGAGACAAGCCCGACCAACTGGCTGGACTCCCTGAAGCTGAGGGATCGTGCGTGACAAAGAAGTGACAGGAAAGGGGTCGGCGAGAAGCCCACGCCAGTCCTCATCGGTCGGCGATGTGCCGGTGCCCTGGGCTGGTACACTGAGTTGGGCTCGGGTCAGAGGTCACCTTCGGATGTATGGCTCTGGGCAGGGATTTGGGAGCTTTCCCCCTTCCCCAGCCGCCTTCAGACACGGGGCGGCCCCTCGGGGCCGGGACCAGGGTCGCAGCCCCTCCCCAGGCTCTGGGCCAGATAGGAGGCAGCACCCAGTCCCGGGAGCAGCGCCCCCGGCTCTCCCTGCGGGGAGGCGGGGAGAGGCCGGAGGGGGCCGGCCGAGCTCCCGGGCTCCGTCCCTCCCGCACCCGCCTATAAAGAAGGGCTTGCGGTGTCGGAGCGCCGGGTCCCCCGGAGCGCCCCCGTGGCACCGGGCGCGGCAGTGGGCGAGGTTCTGGGCGGGGAGCGCGGCCCCGGGACGCCTCCCCACGGGACTCGCCATTGTCAGCGCTCGTCCGCCTCTGCACGCCGCCCCGGGTTCCCGGCACTGCCTGGGCAGCCCCACGACCCGTCCGGTCCCGGTGCTTGCCCGTCCGAAGCGATCCCGGCCGCTGTCGGGATCGGGAGAGCCTCAGCCCCGCTCTGCGCACCCCGCTGCTCCGTTCCACGGACCTCCGCCGCTCTGCATTGCGCGGACCTCCAGGCCGAACCTCCCTATGCGTTTAGGGGGACGGGCGCGGCTCTCAGAGTCCGACAGAAGGTGTCGGACCCCCCCTTCGGTGCTTCCTGGGCTCCTGGCCCTCCGCCCGCCCCCGCCCGCCGAGGTGCCGCCGAGACCCTGCCCCACGTGGGCGAGGGGCAGCCGAGGCGCTGCCCCCCCGCACTGCAAGGTTCCAGCCCTTCTTCCCAGGGTGGCCAAGCCTCCTCCTGACGACCCCCCCCCACGACGACAGGGAGCTCTCCTCCAGCCCTTGGGGCAGGCGCTGGGGGCTAAGCAGCTGCACGGGCTGCACAGACACCCCCTACACCCAGGCACTTACCCCTGAGACCTGTTGAAGGTTTCCCCTCATTTCTGAACTAGCAAAAATAGAAGTGGGGGTGGAGGGGAAGGGAAAAGAAAGAATGAAAGAAGAAAACAATACCCCCCGCCCCCCCAAGAACCCACCACCTCTTTGGCGCTTCCATCGAGGCGGTCATCCTTCATTTCTTCTTTTCTTGCTTTCTGGAAGCAGTTAGGGAATGTATGATGAAGCAGAAATGAGCCGTCAGGATGATATTTTAATGGCTTATATGTCACGTTGGTGCATGTGGCTTTGAACTGGAGCAGCTTTCGTTTCCTGCAGAGAGCGCACCGCAAATCCCACTTGATAACTTCTACAACCCACAACATTTTTTTTTTTACATTCACTCTTACACTGTATATTTAGATACGCTTCCTAAAAATACCTTCTCGTCTGCCTTCTCGTATATTTCGCACCGATCTGGAATGATCACTGGTTTCCCCTTGCACTGGGAGGCAGGCTAGCACTGAACTACCCAACTTTCTAGCTCTCCGAATGCCATCGTCCAGCACTCTTCACAACAATGCTGACAACTCTGTCCTTCGCTTAATTTTAGCTCCAAATACAGAAAGTAGCGCAACACCCGCCTTAAGACTATGTCCACACCCAGGCGCTCCCTAGAGCGGGTATACCTGTTGCTATAAGCTATTGCAATTCCATCAAATAGATTTCGTAGAATAAATGCAAACGTGTAGATTCAGCTCACTATTATTCTAAAAAAAAACCTGCAAACCCCACCAAACCCTATAAAGCCTCCCAAGATCCAAAGAAAATTACGTAATAGATCTGCTCTGAAAGCTATCTCCATGCACCGAGCACAGGCACACTGCGTCTGCAGATAAACTGCAGCGAAACATTCCATCAAGGCGTATCAAAGTTTATTTGTCGTCGTGAATGTTTGTTTGCTTGTTTTCTAGCCGCAATGGCCATTTTATACCTCTCAAAATAAGGCAGTTCTCACCCGAGAAGGGTTCTCGCAGCAGCGCTGCTGGTCCGACTCTTCAGTACCTGCGCTGCGGATTGCTTACCAGCGGCTTTAATTAGAGAGGATGAGTTTAAAGTTTCTTTGTTTGGTACTAGGAATTGGAGGGGCTCGGATTGAGCTGCGAAGGAGGCAAGTGAAGGGCTGAACAAAGGCGAAATGTATGGAGTCTGACTCTTAGCGAGCTTTTGGTGTTTTCGTTACTAGAAAATAATTAGAGCTAATGAATATGCAGGCGACCGAGTAAATAAATAATTTGTCAGTTTTAGATATGTATGCACATGGGCTCATACGTAAGTGTATCTATACATACACACACAAAGACTGTCTCTATTTTAAAGTTTCTTGAGATCTTTCTTTTTTTTTTTTTAAGAGACTAAGCATCGTTTAAAATATTGTACAAATGTTGCTTAGCTTAACTGATTAAGCCACAAAGGTTTTCTGCTTTTAAATACCATACTTATACCTTTCAACAATCATTTTAATATATAGTCAATGGCTCTTTGTAGCGGGAACAAAAAAGAACTATCCACAGTTTTTCAATAGACTTTGAGCTGGGGAAAGACAGGTTAATCGAGGGTTGCATCTAGAAAACAACCAAGTGTTGTATGTTTGCACTGAATCCAAATGTCTGCATTTTTCTAACTAAATCAAAGGGAGTGTTATTTCTTTTTCTGCTCACTCATCTGAAGGTAAGTAAATTTTCTCTGGCGATCAAAAGCCTGGTCAGCAACAAAGACACCGCCTGCTTTTTCCACCGTCCTGGTGTGGCAAGTTGAGGAATTTCAATAACTGTGACAAGGGTGACTGATTTGTGAACTAGAAAAGGTTTGAATGTCAGAAAATTTACATTGCTCCTATCGAGGCTTTAAAATAAATTCCCCCCCCCCCAAAAAAAAAAAGAGAGAGAGAGAAAAGTAACCGTGAGTTACATGCAGTAGGAGGAGAAATAATGTAGGCTTGGAAAATTTACAGTTTTACCTGAATGAGAGAGACTCCGTGAAAGAGAGAGCGAGCGACAGCGAGAGAAAATGAGTGCGAGGAGAGAGGAAAAAAAAAAACAAAAAAGGAGGAGAAACAACAACAAAATTAGAAAGTTAAGAGTGCTCACCCACCTGTGTTTTGATGGGTGCAGAAAACAAGATTTATTTCAGAAACCTGATGGAGGGATAGAGTCAGCTACACAGAGAAATCACGCCTGGTGTTAAAAAATAAAATCAAGTGCACCCAGCACCTACTCTCGGAGAGCTTCAGTTTTAAATAAGAAGAAAACACCTTCAAAAGACGCGAATCCCTATAGGACTTCTCTTTCCAAAGCCTAAAAAGTTGCTCAATGATCTTAAAAATTCAGGATCAGCACGAAATCATCATAATCATCATTACCAGAATACTGGAGACAGAGGGACAGAGAGAGGGAGAGCGGGGGACAAAATAACCCTAATAATAATAGAAGATTTTTTTTTTTTTCCTTGGTAATACACATACACACAAAAAGATGCGCTGGAAATATTTTCGTGGGGGTAAAAAANTGGGGAAGCTCGAAGAGGAGAGGGAAACAATCTCTCGGCCACTTTGCAACATTCCTATAGCCAAAAAAATCACTGAAGGAAGTTTCTTTTTTGTTTTGGTTTTTTTTTTTTAATTTTTTTTTTGCTGCCTGTGTTGAACTCTCGCCGTTATTGTTATTTGCAGCCAGTTTATTTTTGAGCTCACCCAACCCCCCCCTCCCCACTTAAACCTCCCTGAAAAGTCAAAGCAGAGAGACAGTGAATATTTTTGGGGCACATTTTTTTTTATTATTATTATTTGCAACTGCGAAGATCTCTTCCCCCCTTCCGCACCAGCTTTTTTTTTTTTCCCCCTTTTTTTTTCCTTCCCCCTGCGCTGATGCCGAAGGGGGTGTTTTTGATGTGGTTGCTTTGGTGGTGATCGTCGCTGACTTTCCAAAGAGGGTGTTTNAAAAAAAAAAAAAAAAAGTTGGGGCTGCCGCAGCCCCGTTTGTCAGAGCGGTGTCAGGGCGCCACAATACCTGCGATGGATGAGGCGGCGCGGCCAATCAGCGCCCGCAGCCGGCGGGGCCGGGGGCAGCGACGCGGGGAAGGGGGAGCCGGCGCCGGCCAATGCGCGCCCACGTCCGCCCGCACTGCCGCTGCTGCTGCTGCTGCTTCTCTCCGCGTTGTGTGTGTGCGCGCGTGCTTTTTTTTTGGTTGCTGCATCGACGCTAGGAAGATGCTTCTGGATGCTGGACCGCAGTATCCCGCCATAGGAGTCACTACCTTCGGATCCTCTCGCCACCACTCCACGGCCGATGTCACGGACAGAGAAGTGGGGCTGGGGATCAACCCCTTCGCCGACGGCATGGGCGCCTTCAAAATCAACCCCAGCACCCACGAGCTTGCCTCGGCCGGCCAGACCGCCTTCACCTCGCAGGCGCCCGGCTACGCGGCGGCGGCCCTGGGGCACCACCACCACCCGACCCATGTCAGCTCCTATTCCAGCGCCGCCTTCAACTCCACCCGGGACTTTCTGTTCCGCAACCGCGGCTTCGGGGAGGCGGCGGCCGCCAGCGCCCAGCACAGCCTGTTCGCCTCCGCTGCCGGCAGCTTCGCCGGACCCCACGGACACACAGATGCCGCGGGACATATACTTTTCCCTGGGCTGCACGAACAAGCCACCAGCCACGCTTCTCCTAACGTGGTGAACGGGCAGATGCGCCTGGGCTTCTCCGGAGACATGTACGGCAGACCCGACCAGTACGGCCAGGTCACCAGCCCCCGCTCCGAGCACTACGCCTCGACCCAGCTGCACGGCTACGGCCACATGAACATGAACATGGCAGCCCATCACGGGGCAGGGGCCTTCTTTCGTTACATGAGGCAGCCCATCAAACAGGAACTCATCTGTAAGTGGATTGAGCCCGAGCAATTGTCAAACCCCAAAAAGTCCTGCAACAAAACTTTCAGCACGATGCACGAGCTGGTGACTCATGTCACGGTGGAGCACGTTGGAGGACCCGAGCAGTCCAATCACATATGTTTCTGGGAAGAGTGTCCAAGAGAAGGGAAACCTTTCAAGGCCAAATATAAACTTGTAAATCACATCAGAGTCCACACAGGTGAAAAACCTTTCCCCTGCCCTTTCCCTGGCTGTGGCAAAGTGTTTGCCAGATCAGAGAATCTCAAAATACACAAAAGAACTCATACAGGTACGGTAACCTTCTCTGTCGCTTTTCTCTCTGCGAGTGGAAGCGCCGAGCGCCGGGGCCAGAGCGGGACGCGGGGCCATGCCGGAGGGGTCGGGAGCCGGCTTGGCTGAGGCTCGCTCGGGGAGGAGAGGGTTTGGTCCAGGGACCACTGCTTTTTTTCCGGGAGAGGCCGGCTCGGAGCTCCGCTGCAGAAAGAGCTCGGTCACAGCCACGCCAGCAGCAGCAACAAAAAGAAAATGATCCCTGCCGAGGCAGAGGGGGAGGACGGCAGGGTTTGCTGCTGGGATTGTTAGGGCGGAGGGGGTGGGGTGGGGGATCGCAGCAACCTGTCCTGTTTAAATTTATAGGTTTTAATTAATTATTGTTCGGCAGTTTTGGCTGTGGCACGATGAGAAATTGTGCTAAGTGTTGCAGGCAGCTCATTCGTCTCCTCTCTGCAATTCAGGGCTTGGTAAATATTTAATTCCGTTGAGCGATAGATATTAAACAAACCGAGCCCGGCGCGTTACTGTGTTATTGTCGTGCGAATGGGAGGCGCCGGTATTCCTGAGAACTTTTTCCTTCGTGGGAGGTGGGAATGCAGCAGCCTCAGGCCGGGAGAGCGATCTCCCCTTGCTCCCACCCCTGAACGCTGAAAGCCAGAGCCGCTTTCCCTAGCGCTTTTGCCGAGGGTTTGTGGAACTGCCTTTTCGTTGATTTCCCGGGCCGGATAATTTTCAATATTGCAAGAAAATATGGGGGAGGGGGTTGGGGTGGGTGAGAGAGTAAAATATTACGAGAACGAGCTATAAAATCGGAAACTAGACGCTGAGGATCGTGTGTAATAGCCCACCACGCCTGCTCTCTCGCTCGGAGCGTTGTGAAGAGGGAGAGGTGCCCGGGACTGGGGTTGAAAGGAAACTCGCCCGTCCAAAGGGAAGAGGGGGAAAAGAAAAGTTATTTAGCTCCCCCGCTCTCTGAAACGGGCACTTGGCAGGAGCCGGAGGTCCGGAGAGGATAAAGACTAGAAGCAAGGTTTTGGGATTTGAGCCTCGCTGAAGTTAGAAAGTTGCAAGTGTTTGAAATGGAGCCCTGGGCTCCGTCCGGCGGTGCGGTGACAATGAGCGATCCAGCCGGCCCTGCTTAATCAGATCCCTTTCCCCCCCACCCCCCTTCCCTCTGCAATAGGTGAAAAACCATTTAAGTGTGAGTTCGAGGGCTGTGACAGGCGTTTTGCAAACAGCAGCGACCGCAAAAAGCACATGCATGTGCACACTTCCGACAAGCCCTATCTCTGCAAAATGTGCGACAAGTCCTACACGCACCCCAGCTCCCTCCGAAAGCACATGAAGGTAAATGGAGGGCGCCTGGCGTGCGGGCCTGCCCGGGCGGAGGGCGGCGGGGCCGGCGCGGCCGTGCCTGCGGGCGGAGCGCGG
>VWZS01002372.1:718811-755835 GCA_013397075.1 Rhabdornis inornatus | reverse complement strand
AACCAAAACACAAAACACCACAACCAAAAAACACCCACCCAAAAAAACCCCAAACTATAAAAAAAATATATATAAAAAACCCCCACCAAAAACCCAACCAAAAACACCTAACCAAACTATGGAGGGAAAATAAATGAAAATATTTCTTCCTGAGGAAGTTAAAAATATGTTTTCTAGATTATGGTTATAGGAAGAAACCCTACATGCTCTGCATTAGCTAGGTCTGCATGTTGTGTGCTCCCTCACTCTATTTAAAGAGTACCATTGAACCACCACACAACAGTCAATTTGCTGGGCATAAATAATCAATGCAATGCACAAATTATTGAATAGAGGGCAAAAGTCATCTGACTATTACAACAAAGCTACAAAACGTTATTTCTCCCATAAGCTCCCGCAATCCCTTAATTTTTCTCCATTTTACCACCTCAAAACTTCTCCAAGGCTTACACAGAGAAATTTTTTTAATTCTTCTGCTTTTCTGAATGCTTCACGGGGGCAGAAAATTAATGAGTTTACAAGAAGTTTATAATGTAAAGTATATGAATTGTGAATGGGCAGATAAATTGCACAAGATTTCAACATTAAAATGTCAAAGAAAATAAATTTGTTCATACCATAATAATAAGAATTACTTTGTGCTAATAATTTTAAGAGTTGTAGTTCCCTGAAATGCAACAGCACCATGAAACAGGCATACACTGTTGTTTTATTTAATTTCATTTGTTTAATTAATTTTTAATTTTTTTTTAAAAAATTTAAGATATTTAAATGAACATGAGTTTTTTATTATTCATTCAATTTTTAATGCTAAGGATGCATGATCTCTATATTACATTTTTATTCCAATATTCAAAACCCAAAAAGATCCAAAATTAATCCCTTCCCCATGCCCAAAAAAATGTACAAAAAGATGAACTAGCTTGATTTAATCACATTATTGAATATTTAACTTCACCAGCCTATTTTAAATTCTAGAAAACCGGAAGGGTCAAAGGTCATTTCCTAGCAGCTATATGAAAATTGACAGCTAAATACACCTATATTCCCAGCCGTAGAGAGGAAAGAAGTTGGCTTAAATCAGTGGCCACAGAGTCTTCTCAGCGGGGACAAACAACCAACATCTGCACACCTGCACCACCTGCCTCTTGCCCAGTGGGTCTGTTCTAGGAATATGCTGTGGATCTGAATTTCTGGTGCTGGGTGTGATGAGAATGAAGGACAGCAACCCATAGGAAACACAACTTGATTAAGTCAGCTGTATTTAGATAACATGGAGAGAGTTCATCAGTTCACAGCATTAAAACATGGTTATTCTCCATCTCACATTACACCTTCCAACAGCAAATGTGAATATTTAAATTATGAGTCAGCAGAATTTTTACATGCAGAATAAAGGAATAGACATACAGACCTAAGTACAAATGTTTCCAGTTATTTATAGCATGAATATTAAGAAACAAATAGGTACTGACAGATGCTCCTCTAATCACCAAGAGCTGCCATGTCTCATCTTCTATCCAGAAGGGATGTAATCAAGAGCTGCAGAACATACCATTAATGCAATACTCATAATGCAGAGACGGAAATGTTTCTGGCTAGTGACAGGAAACCAGAAATGTATTGGCCATACCAACATTCTCAGACTTGTGCAGGCACATAGCAGGGCTGTCTTTGGCCTGTGAAGCACTCAGGAGCTGGAGGACTGGGTCCCCCTAATACATGTGGGCAGGTGCACCCAGGTTATTCTGTTCCAGAGAACCCAAGGAACCTCTAGATTTTGATACTGAAGGGCAAAGGCAGAGATGAAGATAAGTTCATGTTGTGAATGTGCATGAATAGTTCAAAAGCAGCACATCATAACTTTTTCTCCTTTGAGCAATGTCCACATCTGCATTAATACTGAGCAGCTCTGAGACATATTCTCCAGCCTGCAGGGATTACTTGGATGGAGCTGTCTTGTGTTGAAGCACCTGTATCAGTATCTTCTTCGGCAACAGCATGCTAAATGGCAATTTTTGTAGACCACAAAAGTTTCTTTTCCAGAGACATTCAAGACTGCTTGAGGTTTAGCAGGATGCATTTACACCATGCATCCAAAATGGATGCATCTATTTTACTTCCATATCAGTACCCAGCATGACATTGTCTAATTACTAAAATGTAGAAAATAAGCAGAAGAGGGGCTTGGGGTATAAGGCTTTTCTCCTGCATACATAACACATACAAAATACATGATGTTCCAGATTCAAAAGGAACATTTTATTCCTGGAGGCACCAACTTTGTTGAAAACACATAGACCAAGTAGTGTGTTCGTTAAAACAAAAAATAAATTAGCTTTTAAGAGTGGTAAATAAGAAAATTGAGGGCAAGGGGAAGAGATGCTGAATACCACGTTCTTGGAAACTCAGCTGTCTGGCTTCCTATATCCTCCTCCAAAGAGAAAAGAGGAGGATACAATGCAAAAGAATTCACATGTCTGCAGTGTGCTTTCAGACCTTTTGACTTCAGTGGCAAAAGAACAAACATGATGCAGCAGAAAACTGCTAAGGGCAGTGATTTCTTTTTGACAGTCGTCACCCCTTTGGTCCCTGCACTGATATCAATAAGGTATCAACAATTAAAAGAAAAAAACTTGAAGGCCATTGTAGTTCCAAAAGCAACAGTCCAAGCACCAAAACACACTCAAGGAACAAGATGTACAGCAAAATACCTAATCCACGCAGGGCTACATGGTGCACCTTAAGACTTTCAAGTGAAAAGCTCAGGCTGCATTGAAATTTCAGTATAGAAAGCGACTACAGCATAATCAAAATGTAGTAATGTTATATAGAACAACCACGGTGTAAAGAAAATTAAAACATTACAAAAAAAAACAGAAGAAAAGGAAGAGAAGACAAGAAGCATGTTACTAAAAGAGATTAATGAGACATTCGAGAGGCATAGGATCAGTCTGCCCAATTATATTCATATGTGTGGTAAGGCAGAGTATGCCTTGGAGTCACACTGGTAGAATAAAAAAAACTCTTGCAAAGCAGTGGGACACATGCACAACCCAAAGCTAGAAAATGCAGTTGTGTAAGTGAAGCTGCACAGATTTGCAGATCACCTTTTGACTGCAGAAAGCAAGAGTTCTCTGCAGACTGCTGTAATTACTAGCATGAACTGCTCTACTCTAATATCAAGTGCTAAGTGATTTTTCATAACCAGAGGGGGTTCAAGATCAGGTTGTGCTTTCATATTAAATACCAACTCCGAACAATTTGTTGGTAACACAAAACTGAATCATCAATATTTTATTCTTTAAATTACTGCATCAAATATACAGTGCACACTTTGCAGCAATCTGTTAAAGTACCAGCAATCTTCTATAAGTAGTTTTTCTTCAAGAATCATTTTCTTTCCACATTCTCTACCACCCACTCAACAGCTGAATAACAACAATACTTGTAGAAAGGGAAAACAGTACTAATATTTCACCAGCAATGTCTTCTGCAACTGTCTTTTTTAAAGCTTTGATGACCAACTTTCGTGACTTCAAAAAGCATTTCTAATAGCCAGAAGAATACTCCAAAAATAATTTCATACTTCACCCTTCCCACTGCCTTCGAGCAGATACTATGAAATCAGCAACTTCTGTTAATACGACTTGACTGATGAAAACAAGTCCATATTCATCATCTCTTCTTGAAAATAGGAAATAAAATATCTTCTGAAGTGCACAAAAGTTTAAAAGTGGTAAGAAACAATTTTGATCCAATACCCACTGACAAAGCTGAATTTAAAAGGCATAGATTCTTTCTAGGGATATAGAGTTTAAGGTCTGGTAGTGTAGTTTTGTATTTTTTGTCTGAACTACGTCCCAGAATGCCACAGGACATGTCACTAGTGAAGTGTGCTATTTTCAGAACTTTGCATCCATCTTCCTCAAAATCACAAAAGTCAATACTCATCTAAAAATACCTTCAGGGATTTATAGACCATTTCATGAAGTCTGACAGTGACAAGAATAAAGCACAACTGCCACTCATCCTCATTCCCAATCCATGCTATCCAAGTGTGCTGCCCAGAGGATCTAATTCTGAACACACAGCTAGCACTAAAGTCACGTACCATCTGTCCTATCCCTCCCTAAGTCTGTGCCAGCCCATGGCCTTGGCAAGTCTTTAGTACCACGACATCAGTGACTTGTGCTGTTAAGCCATAAATTTAAGGACATGCATATTTTTTCTGTGTGTATTTCTGCACTACTTTAAATAAAATGTAGCTTCAAGAGCATTTGAAAATGAAATGTAACACAAGTACTTTCCTACAGCCCCAACATTGGAGTTCCAAAGAAATCAAATAAAAAATTACCAAATTTCACAAGAACTAAAACCATGTAGAATCATCTGAACATAAGCAATCATGTCTCAAGTCAAGTATTGAAGAATGTATGAATTTTGAGAACTGTAGAGACAAAAGCCCTGATTCTGGCCAAGCAGGAGTCCTGTCATTGATGATAAACCAGTCTAGAGAGCAAAATATGCTGAATACATAGAATGGGAGCCAAACCATCAAACAAGACAATACCATTAATAAAAGAACAATTCACTGTTACCTGACCAGGGGAAATGATAAGCTCGATCAGGATGGCCTCAACCCACGGGTGGTTAGGATTAAGCCTTCCTAACATTCTGCAATGATGCAAAGATAACTTTGCGTTTCTGACTCCTACCCCTTTCAAGGGCTCTTGTTGTACCTTGCCATGATAGAGCAAAGACTCTTTACTATGGTGTCCACAGGACAAAGGAATAAAAATCCCTAGATCTCCACCTGGATGATATCCAGGTCTCTCCAAAGACAGTTTGGACAGAAAACACAGCAACAAAGAAGCTGAGTCTGAAGCCTGTCAGGGTCTGCCTACATAGGGAGGAGTAAATTAGCACACAATAGCTTAGCAATGAGATTTTGAGGACAGGCAAGTTCATCTTGGAGCTCTAACTTCAGGTCAGCTAAGTACTTTTTACAAAGATATGAAAGTTTTTTTGGAGCCCGAAAAGACATACCCACCCAGACCCTGTGGATTAAAAGGACTAGTCTGAATACTTGTGACTTTACTTTAGCTCTCACCTTTTTCAGAGTGAATCACAGCTCTTGAAAATCTTACCTGTGTGAGCAGACTATTTCAAAGACACACCATTAGCATGCTAGATATTCTAAACTGTAGGGGTTATCTGGTTGCTTGATTTTGTGTTGTTAGTTTTTTTTTAATTCAGTCAACAAATTGATTCTCTAACCTAGTTTCCTCCTCAAACCCCACAGCATTTTACAATGAACTCAAATGAACTTAAAACTCTGAACTTAAAATATAAATAAATAGCTTTGAAGGGGGAAAACAAAGACAGCAGAATATCAGTAAAATCATAGATTGTCAGAATGACCTGAACTGATTTGAAGACAAACACCCTGTATTTACTCTTTCAATTCTTCACTGCAGTCTTTATCTACAAAAACAGCCTAAGAATCTCATGCAAATACAAACAACAGTCTCAACAGAACAAAAGTTTCAGCGACCAACCTGTTCTCACACTGTTAAGATCGAAAACCGGGCTATTGAAGACTTGCCTTTTTATATGAGGTATTCAGAAAGACTTTGCTCAAATTAATTTGTCCTGTCACATCTCTCAGGGACTGAGTTTAATTTCAGTCATATTCCAGATCCATAACACAAAAAATGTACATAAAGTTAATATTAGTTTTAATAAAACTAACTTGTGGCTTTTGTTTTTCAAATACTAAGCAAAAGTCCAGTACTGAACCCTTTGCAGTAGGTCAGTCATCTGTATTCACCAAGCAACTCAACACTGAGCTCAAAGCAGAATTACAAGGCTCCCCATTAAGTTCATAAGTGCTACTGAGAATGAATTTAATGTATTTAATTTGCAACTTAAAGCAAGACCTAGAAAGCTCCTTTTAAATAACATCAGCCTTAAAAATAATAGCTTTCATTATAATGCTAATGCATCCACAAAGAAGCCCAAGCAGGGCTTTAACATCAGAAAAAGCCAAGACAAAGAAAAAACACATTCTAAGACTTCATTATAGAAAAATAATGGCAGCTCTCAGGTGTCAATATTTTAGTTTTTGATATTCACAGTGGAAAGTGTATGCTGTGCTAGGAAATTGAGACGTGATAAACTGTTCACTCCTAGAACACTATTAAATCAAAATACAACGTTCAAGGTTGGGGGTACTGTTTACATGTTTCTCAGAACACATAATTTGCAATCATTTTTCAATTATTCAGGAAATAAGTAAACCTAGAGAGAATGCCCATTGTGTTATTTATAGCTCATTTAAATATCAAAGAAGTCCTATACCTATCTAGGTCTGATATTGAAAAGTGATCTTGCTCAATACTAGAAACGTGTCAATTAATTGTCAAAACTATCTCACTACTCTGCTCCAAAATTTTTTTTGTTGGGTTGTTTCTTTTTTAAATTGAGTAAATCTTCAAGAATCATTATTCATAACATACGAAAACTTCCACACGAATGCCATCTTATCTAAAGTACAATTAAGACAAGAAACACTGAGATTCACTTACTTATAGAACCCCATTGCCCTCAATGGGGTTTCTTTTAAGACTCAAAGGACAGTCTTAAAAGAAGGAGTTGTGAAATGATCTGAAAGCAAGTCAGTGAATCAGAGCTAGAGTTCCCCATTTTAAGATAAGTATTTATTATTTTATTGAAAATTGTATTAATCTATGAACAATCTATTATCTAAAAATATATTTTTTAAAATAAATAAATTTGCCCTAGAACACTAAGCATGAGCAGAACATCATTTACCTCACATTAATGAACAGCAAATAGAAAACCACATCAGGAAAGTCATCAATAACAAACCATTAATTGAAATCCACTAGCTTTCAGGACATAAATGTCAGGAAAAAAAGGAAAATTAATTACTTGATTTACACGTAAACTGGCTTTATACTAAAGCCACTCCTTCATTAACAAAAGGCTTTGCACGTATCACTGGCAGTAGCATTTTATCTTGACACATGCTGAATTCTTCACAAACATACACTGCTACTTTCACTACAGTCCTGATGGCTTCTTATTGCTACCCACAACTGCCAGCCTGGTACCTCAGCTGATTTCATTCCTATTTTCTTTAAAAATACACTGAATTCTCTTTCCAACACTGCATTGCATTTTAAAAAAACTTTGAACAAAATGCAGAAGAACAGGTCCCATAACCCCAACTCTCCTTCCCTTCATTAGGCTACAAACAAGCAGAAGCTGCTCTTTGACTGCTGAATCCTTGCCACTAAAAGAATACTGTCCAAGTTCATGAAAACTCATGGATTCAGCATTATTAAACACACAAGTCATCTCCAGCTCTTGGACTCCCTGTACTGGAACAGGCAGAAAGCTCTGAAAGCCTTCAGAGCAAATATCACAGCTCTTTGGCCTGGGTTTATACTCTTCCCTCACCTTCTGCTCTGGCTGCTGCTGCTGAAACCAGGGCACAGCTTGACAGACATGCCAGTCGTTTTCTTCTGCAGTTTTTCTTTTCCAATGAGCAAAAAAGCAAGTAAAAAAGTATATTTTACAGTACATTCTACTTCATCTGATTATGGTTGCTGAAGTTGAAGGACAAAAACTTGATAAAAATTGAGCACTGTGACAAAGGTAAAAAGGAGCAGGTGAAGAATAGGGTGAAATGAGAAAAATTAACACTGAAAACTACGAAATAATAAAGTGGACTAACAGGCAAAAAACAAATTAAGTGGTCAGGCTATAAACATATAACTACTTACTTGTTTTAAATTTCAAGACCCAGAAAACAAAGTGTATCTTTTTTTTGTGCTGGTTTCTGAGGCTCAAAGCCAAATCAGCAGTTGTCAATTAAGTTTTTCAAGTCCTGCATTACTTAAATTTAAGTGACAGCAGTAACGTTATCATAGAAAAATTAACACCAGACAAAACCCAACCTGCCAGCACTCCTGCCATTTCCCAACTGCACCAGAACACAGGATGAACCATCTGTGGTTCCAAGATGGGCAGTATTGTATCTATAGTACTTAGGAGATGGTATAGCAAGAAAAAAAAAGAATATTTCTAATTCATAAATGCCTTGGGGCAGCAGCTGTGAATTCACCTGTTACTAGTATCATTAATCACATTCTCTGAGACTATTAATTTAACCTTTCCAGATACATTTCAAGATTAATTCCTGCCACTCTGATCATCTCATGACTGACGCATCACTCAGGGGATGAATCTATCAGATTACATTTCCTTATGAGACTTTGAGATTTCTAGGTCAGGTGATCATGATTGCTGAGTGACAAAGGCCAGAAATTGAGATTCTATTCCCTGCATTTAACTTGCACTCTTGCCAGGCTTCCAAACATCCTCTAGACTTTTTTTTTCCCCCTAGTGTAATTTATCCAAAAACATCAAATAACACAGTGCGGTACAGTGAGAAAAAATTTACGCTGATAGTTCATGTCCCTCTCCACTGGAAGAAGCAGCACTCCACATAACCAGTAAAAGTTGCTATACTGGATGAGAGCAAAGGCCCAACTAGTCAAGAGTCTTACCAGCAGTAAAAACTGACAGATGGGCAAGTAGGAATTAGACATATGCCCAGTAATTTTCCCAGAAAACCATCTCAGAACCTGACAGTCAAGGTCTTCCAGAGCCACTCTCTGTAACAGCTTTGTGCCACCTGCTCTTCGTAAATCCATTTAACTCCACTTTTAAGTAATTTTCTTTTTGAGCCTTCAAAAAGAGCATTTTGTCCACAGTGTTTTGTGTCAGTGCCTTTCACAACGTTGGGAGAAATTTACAGGACAAATTTAGAATTAGGTATCTATTGCAGAATTTCTAGTTGAGAACCCTCTTAACTTAATTTTCATTTTTCTATTTCATCATATTTTCCCTCAGGTTTTTTTTTCTGGTTTATTTTTAAGTTATCTATCCTTATAGATAACTAGATTGTTCCTCTTGATGCTTTATAACTCTTTTCCTTTTTATTTATGCTATATCCTTTCTGAGACAAGAAAAACTGAACCTCCCCCAAATTAGAATTGTACACAATAAATATACTCAGACCATCTTCTGTGTTATTTGCTACTACTTCTTTAATAATACCCAACATTTCATTTACTCTTTTCATTACTGCATGGTATTAAGGGGACATTTTCATACAATCATCAGTGACAAATCCAAAGTCTCTTTCTGGAATTGAAATACTTCATTTGTAGCCTATAATATCCCTTTTATCTCATGGCATCATTAATTCTAACAGACTTTGATGCAAGAACCATAGTTTTCAAAGACTTCTGTAATTATAAAAACATTCTGATGACCACATGTGCCCATGTAGATTTTGATCTACATGGTCTCTGTTTTCAAAGGTGTCTGGACAATCTGCAAATCCTTATTTTCCCATTATAAAAAGAAACTGACTTGTCTTAAGAATACCTGTTTATCTCTCTACCTGTTGATTGTTTGGTAATAATAAAGAATTTCCCAAAGTCCATACAATAAGGAAATCAGACCTGCTTAGGTGCAGTCTCAGAAAGTACAGCTTTGCTCCTTTTTAAAAGAGCATCATATGTGCCTCTTCAAAATTTTTGTTCTAGGAATACCAAGAGAGTTTAAACAAAAGGGTCACACACAACATAACAGACAGTTCAGCCATATTAAACTCAAGTTTCATAAGAAATCCTGAATAAATATCATCTCCTCTTGATCATATGTGCCTCTTAACACATTAATCTAAATTCTATTGGCACCTGAATCTTAGTATTTTTCATACAGTAAAATGAGTAGTAGGAAATACTCTGAGCTCAAAGCTGGGACTGCCCTAACTAGTTTTCTTCTTGGAGATAGGCATCTACTCTGGCATTCCACACCTATCTGGGAATATAGATTTAGGTCTGTACTATTACCACCTTCATCAGCAGTATTTCATGGTCACTTTGCATAGCACTTGATTTAGCATCTAACTACTCAAGTGCTGCTCTGTAACAAGGCTTAATGCACTCAAAGTCTAAAAAGCTGTACACAGAAGTTTCCTATCTGATTTGGAATACGGATGCCTTTTCTACTAAATAAACAAGCTTTCTATTCTGAAATCTATCCCTACATATTTATAGTCTGTGTCTGTATCATCTCCTGACTTTTCTTCACACGAACTAAGCAGAGCTTCTTAAGTTTTCATTATATAGCAGGTGTTCCTGAATATCATCTACAGTTATAGAATACTTCTCTGAATACTCCAATCACTTATGATTTCAGACTGATTACCCTACACACTGCAGAGAGAACCCAGAGTTCCTTATCTCTCCAGTGGGAAAGCTGACTCCCTTCTCACCTGCTACATCACACTGGGTATTCAGACAGAGTTAGTTACCTAAGAAAAAAAGTATCATTTACTTGGTAAATTAAATTTGCTTTGAAGTAGAACTGTACCCCAGAAGCACAAGCTTTACTCCCCTTTACTCCCCTCCCTACTTTGTTATGAAAGGCAAACACTGCTACCTAGGAGCAATGGAACACAGACTCCTCAACTGACTTCTGCAGGTTCAGTCTCAGAGAAACAATTTTGAATAAGGAAATGCACACACTGTGAGGCAGCACTGATAAAGAGAATACAAGACGAGAAGCCAGAAGACTCATCCAAAACATTCCCACGGTATGGCAGTTTCCAGGAAGTACCACACAAAGCAGTGGGACAAAAGTGAAGATTCCATCATGAGTGAAAAATCCTCTATTATACCTGCATCCCATAAAATGTCTGAAGTCCTATTGAGAAGACTGACACAGCTGCATAGATACTAATCTCCAACAACAACAATAATACTAACTTCTATACAGTTTAAAAAATATTGGCAACTTACAAAACAACCCAAAAGCTAATTACAAGGACATGAAAAAAAATTAATAAGCAATTCTATTTTATCAGTGTTCTGGGGTTTTTTCCTCTGAAATGTATGTATAAGGCAATCTAATTTTATGGAAGTCATTGCTTAAATGTATCATTTCCAAAAAGAACTTGCAAGGGTCAAGAATATACAAAGGAAACACTGCAATAGAGCAATAGACTGAAAATTCATAAATGCCATGATCAGCTTACAAGAGACAAAATGAGTCATAAATATCTGTTATCTGTCTGGAGAACACATAAGCTCAACTACATCCCAGTGTGCAGTTAAACACCAACAAAAAGAGAAGGGCAGCAAATGCACAACAGAAACAAGCTGTAGAGCAAGGCTCATGTATTAGACAAGCGGGTTATAGAAAACAAGATGAAATTCAATACTGACAACAAGTCACATGGAATATCGGTAAACAGCACAGAGACACCCTGAGGAATACCAAACTGGAAAACAAGTCCAGAGGTGCTTTGGTTGGTGGCAAAGGGTTTTTTTTTTTTTAATTACACAAGACAGACATAAGGGAATCCTTGCTCTACTTTCAGAGGATTCTTTCAGCCCTTCTAAGCTCTTTGGCTACTGAACCTTGTGTGTGCAGCCACAAAAACCGAGTAGACAGAAGAAGGCCTTAGGTCTTTCAAAAGGCAAGTGACACAACTGCACCAGATTGGGCATTTTTGACAGTTTCTCAGGGAATGAACCATCATGTGGTCAGATGGCCATGCTGGTCAAGTGCAGATTAAAACTCTAACAAGTAAAAACTTTAACTGTAGCAGCAGTTTCCAGTAGGTAACGCTGGCACAAGAAAACTTCTGTGGCTCAGGAGAGTCAGGAAGCACTCTTGGTTTGTCTTGGAGTCCAAACACAGTGACCCTGGAAGAAACTCAAATAGTAGCAAGAGGCGACCACTTAAGAGGTCAGTGGATGATCCCAAGTAAACAAAGGTATAGTTTAGAAGATATTGCAGCTGAGTATATCAAAGATTAGGCAGTATTTTTTGTTTTTTGCTATGACAAACTACTTTCAGGGAGAACACTGACGTAATTAATTTTGAGCTGCATAGAACTGACTCTTGCTAATGCTGTTTTGTGAAAGACCAGAAAAAGCAGATCTTCAAAAGGATTCAGGGACAACTTGCTAGGTGGTGTGGTGTTAACAAGTCATCAAATCTCAGTACTAAATTTGGCCTCTGTATTATATTTTCTGAGCTTCCATGACAGATAGCACAAGGTTATCAGCCTTTGTTGTGAAACAGGAATGCTCCTATCCATTCTGTAAGGAATAAAATGGAGGAACAGTGCCAACTGATCAAAATAATTTCTCCTAAATTCTAACTGGAGAAATCTGTAGAGCGTTCTTGAGATCAGCTACAGAACTATCCAATCTTCACTTGAATTAAATTTGGAAAGATATATTAGAAGCAGCTTTAAAGGGACCATCCTTCCTCAAGAGAGGAATGCATCCACTGGGACCCCTTCGCTACAGAGCCATTACATGATAAACAAAATGTGAATTATGTGGTTATAATAAACAAGAAAGAGGCACTTCATTTCAAATGCACATGAGAAACATAACATGAGGAGGTTGATGTTTTCCTTGCATTGTCATCTTTTGTGGATCTGTCCAAGTAATTCAAAATTGAACTGCACTGGAAATGCTTCACAGTATGATTATGCTTGAAGTTTAGCAATCAGCAGCATGTTGAAATTAGTTTGAATTCTCTCCCAGGGAAAGGAGTGATGGCCACATTCTTCACTCAGGCTATCATGCCCGTCTTAAAAAAAAAAGGAAAAAAATAAGGGGGTTCAAGAGCCTAAATGCTTAACTGAAAATTTTAAAAAGTAATTGTCATTTATCAGGAGAAATTTAAGTTCCTTCTTTGATTTGGAATACAGATAAAAGCAATGAGCCAGCAGAGGTTCTAGGAAAAATAACCAAATCCTTCTCAAAAGATACTGCATAGCTGGTGTGCACATAAAGATTTTAATTTCTCTTGTTTAACATAACAATTTCTCTCCTTCAGTTTGTATAAATCCCAAAAAGGCTGTGGACACAAAGTTTACCAGGACTTTGAGCTGGGTCTACACTAGAAATCTTAAATTGCACAACAGGATACCATGTCAGCTCCCAAACACGGATGCACAGATCATTCTAAAAGACAAGGTCATGTTTTCTAAAAACATCTAAGAAGCTTCTGTTGAGCTAAAATCTTCAAAGTAAAGGAAATATCCTGTCCATTCCTAATCATAATTGAGAGTGCTCTTGATAATGTGGACCAAAATAGAAGAACAGGAAGAAGACGGTTTTCACTTTAGATTCAGTGGTTCTGTCAGACAGTAATTTAGCTAATAATTGTATTAACTGAAACATGTAGAGCAGCTTTGGCAGCAAAACAGAAATGCTATACTAGAGGAGCCATGCTAGAACTGTTCAGTAAGCTGACAGCTGGTGAAAGACAGACTGGCCTGTATTTGACTTTCAAAACACTTTGTCAATCAATACAAAACTCAACTGTGAGGGCAACTATCACAATATAAAATAAATTAGGAAAGTTGTATAACAGCCCTAAAGAATCCTACCTTTTTCACAGGCTTCCATTCACTGGGCTTCATACAGCAAGAGCTTGTTAGTCCACCTGAATTATTAGCTGAAGACAATGGATTAAGAGGGGATCCAGTGTCTGCCTTGCCTGACGATTCAGACTCTTGGGCACAGCGCAAACAGAAAGCCCCAGCAGTAGCAGAACTCCAAAAGCAAAAAATCCTGTGTCTCCTTCGTTTGCCAGATTTCTGGCTCATTCTGGAAAAAGTAATTTTCTTGAGATACAATGCAACAGAAATACGAAGAAATTATGTTACCAACTCTGAGGGAGACAGAGGTGTGAGAGAACAGGAAAGAGAAAGTGGAAGGTAAACCCCTCTGGCAGGAAGCAGTGCCTGCAGGTAGCTGGAGCACCGGTTCAGTTCTTATAGCACTCCCTGAGCTCCTATCAGCACTGCAGTGCTGCAGGTGATTAGCTGAGGTAACAACCTGCACATGCCAGTACTGCAGTCACACAGGGCTTGGGAGGAAGCAGCACAGCCCCATGGCTGCACAGGCCTGACCTCAGCAGAGGGGACCACTGCCCACAGCAGGGAACCAGCAGGATGCTGACAAAGTCTACGTGGCATTACATGAGTCATGCCGAGTATTCCTAAAATGTATTGATACTGTTACGATTTTAAAATTCCCTATCTCTAAAATGTTAAGCAAATTCCACAGTCTTGAGACGTTTTCATCTCTACTATACACAGAAAATGTTTACAAAACGAACCAAAGGTTCCAGACAAAGTCCTCTAATACTTTGGTTAAACAATTGGAACACGTATTAATGCATTCCTCTTACAGAATAAATTCATACCACTTGTATCACTGCTACAATGCCATCTTACAGAAAATGCAACCAGTGGCAGACCTAATTTGCAAAATAAACTCGTGGTTTTACGAAAGTGTTTTTTTTTACATAGCTAAAAATCAAGAATAAGAGGGAAACTTAGTACAACAAAACTCATGTTTCAGTTTCAGAAGGTGCATTGTTATACAGAAAATCATCCAAAGCATGTACTATTTAAAGCTGCTTTCTCCTGCATGCATCACAATATTAGCAGCAACAACATATAAATACTTCAATATATATCAAAATACAGGAAGGATAATAAATATTGCCCTAAGAAATCAGTTTTTCAAGAATAAAAGGGGTATTAGGGTAGAGACCTGACTTTTTTTATCATTGTCATTTTAACATGCCTTACAACACCTCTATGTTGTTGTGTGATTAGGCATAGCATTTTGTACGTGCTAGAACTACGTCCATAATATTCCAATGACTCTGAGAGCAATAGCCTAGGATTAATGAAGCAGTAAAACTTTTGTCAGGATCTTAAAAGGAAGATATGCAAAGTCGAGAAATGACTAAGCTCAAACAACTCACAAAAGCAGTTAATAAGCTCTGAGATTTAAAATTAAGTTTTTGAAATGGTTAAGCAGATTTCAGATGATTTTTCTGCCCTGATCCTTTTCATCTTTCCTAAAATACGTCCTAGAAAATAGAAGTAAAAATGAGCCAGGATATTCAAGGAACGAAATAATTTTTCAGTATCAAATGCTGCAAGTGTATGCTCAGTTACGTGCTAAGAACAGCCTCAGTGCATTGCTGTTAGAACCAGTTTAACAACCTGCGGGATTCAGACAAATCAGTTTCTGCATTTGAAGCACACCATGGGCCAAATACCAACAGTTAAAATGCTTTCTGAGACATGATAGCTGGGATTGACTGGCAAGAATAGGGGCTTCTCAGAGCTCTGTAAGGACTTCAGGAAAAAGCAGTGCTCTTGATACAGCTATCATCCTTGATGCACTGTGCATATCTCTTGTTAGGACAAGAGATAATTTCAAGTACCCAGTATTTGTCACTGCATAATGGTATATTTACTAAGCTCATGGCACAGTTATTCACCCTGGTGACAGTATAAATTTGTTGTATGCTTGGTTTTGTCATTACCTTCCATTTTCATAACACAGATTTTCTTTTATTAAAAAATTTTTAAAATTTGCTGATAAGAATTGATATATCAGCTCCGAATCAAATTCCTTAATTCTTCTATTTGACTGACTTACACCACATCACAGAGAATGAAAAGGAAGAAATAATAAAGGCCTCGAATCCCTGAGTATGTTAAATCTGCTTCCAGGACTCATAAAGAAGTCCGGTGTGGTTAGCTGGGCACCATGTACTTGGGCATGCATGCATTCTTTTGAGCATAAACCAAGGGATAACTACAGCAGAAAGCAGTGCTACCCTATCCATCATCAACTTCAGCCTTGCTTCTTTAGGATACAAGACCCTACTCAAAAAATACCTACCTCAAAATCCAAAGTCCTCTTACCACCTTGCTGAGGCTAGGGTGACCCAAGCAGGTCCCAGAGAACAACAGGCATTTGCTGCCCCATCTCCAGGAGTCATTTCCCTTTCACTGGAGATGCAGGGAACAAAGCAGGTATGACCATTTCATGACATCCAAGAAAGCCAAGCAAACTAAGAGACAGCTAAACTGGGGGCTTTGTAGCAGATTCACAGGGGAAGCAGGAGACAACTACTTTAAAAATCATCAAATGATTTTGTATCTGTTAAAAATTGTGATGTCACCATAATAAGAGTCGATAAAGCCCACAATCACGCACAGAATTTCTACAGGCCAGTTTAGAGAAGTACATCATATCTAATTACTTATTTGGACTCTGCAAGTGTGATTACATTCAAATGAAAGGGATGTATCTCAAATGAACAAATAAAAGGCATCAAAAATGTTCAGAATACTGCAACACAGAACACAAACTGAAGAGAACTGAAAAACAAAATTGCACCACAATGAACAACCTCCAAATGCCTTTCTCCCTCCTGAGGCTAGAACAGCTGCAACGAATGATAAGGTGTGATGACAATACAGCATTCTTCCAGAGGAAGTGGCTTCAACAAGCTCTTATGTTTTTAGTGCATGACTTCTGAATATGCTCATTAAGGTTTTTTTAACAACCACTCCAAAATATTTTATGTTTTTTCCCCTCCTTCTGACCATGAACATGTATAAGCAGTTCTTTTTAATGAAGAACCGTCAGAGCTATGAAAAAAATTGGCAGGCTTTCCCAGAGGTAAGTAATGTTTTTCATAGCAGAAAAGTAGAACAAACACTGGGATACTCATGGAATCACAGCTTTGGTTTGGTTTGAAGGGAACTCTACCTGGTCCAACCCTCACTCAAAGCAGAGGGTATTCCATATTTTATTTATGAGCAGATTTCTAGGCCTGACTAGTCAGTCCAATTGCAAGCTTCATGCATTCCAATATTACTTCTTCAAGCTTTAAACAAATGAGAGCAATTACAATTTTTCTTCAAAAGGTTAATAGTGTGTATCTTAACTTTAAAAAACCCTCAGTATTTTAAAAGCTATTACGTCTACCTAATACATCACTTGGAGTTGTATAATGACCCATTAGAGAAACTACAGGATCCATCTTCCACATCATGTACAAGATGCAACAAGAAAGTCAAAATTCCCCTCTAAGCTCTCCTATTCATTGTTTACTCCAAATTCCTAAGCAAAAAAACCAGTAACAATAAGCAGACTTCAGAGGAAGTGCCAGTTTACCATCTCTGAATCAACTACTAACAGACAGAAATTACCCTAATAAAATTGCAGTATCTGAGGGTAATAAATTTTTCCTTCTTTTATAAGTTTTTTGTAATATTTCAGGTTAAATCATTCAAGACATCTTAACTAATGATGAATTTCACTTGACAGTAGCAAAACAAACCTAATCTCCCATGTTTAAATGATTCTGACATTTCAGCATGGTTCCATAGGTCTTAGTCATATTTTCCACAGAGATACTAATTTTCTAATGCCAGTAAGTTTAAACTTCTCTCAGTGTCAACCTTAAGAAGTCATCCAAAAGCCACACAATTGAAATATAGCTTGTTTGCTTTTACCTGACTTTGAATATGATTAACACAAACATTACATAGAGCAGATTTTCAACACTGAAGTTGAAAAATGTCATGTTTTTCTTACAGACTGCACTATGGAATGTACACTCTGTATGTAAGGGAGACATTCCTTCATCTGTGTATTATTAGTAGCCAAAAAACCTAGAAAGCTGTTACAGAATTGAATTTGTACTACCCTGGAGCTAAGCTTTTAAATTATTTAATTCTTTAGATAAAATTTCTTAACCATTAAATACGTAGTCTATTTGATATCTTACTAGACCTATGGAATTGATATTTCTTAACTATGTTATTGCCCTCCAGAGCTAGGCAGCAGAATACAAACTACATTTTCAATACTTCACTGTTTCATTAGGATATCTCATATTTAAAATTGGAGGCTCATCGCTTGCAAAATAAATAAAAATCGGACCTCATTTAGTGTTTCCATTTCATGCTTTAATGCTAGAAATTATACAGAGTTCTTTAAAATATGAAAATGAAAGCAGACAGAAAATGCCATTCATAAATAAGAGATTATATGAAATCATGCATATACAAATAATTGCTCTTTCTGACTAACAAGTAACCAGAAAACATGCAGACACAATCGCATTAATATGTGGCATATTACCTGGGTGGAGCTGGCAGCGACAGAAATGCAGTCAATGAAGCCATGTCTCCGAGTGAAAAATGCCACTATCTGCTGCCACCGGGAAGGCTCAGTCCGTAACTCATCTGTTGAGCCTTTCTTTGCCCACTGCTTCTGTTTGGGGCCTACAGAGCTGTGGCTGGAGCCAGTGTTGCCTCGACTGGCGCGAGAATAGAGGAGTGTGTTATTTCCGAAAATGTAATTCATCTCTGCAGCTCTGCAGGTGGTTGCCAGGCAGTCTTAATTCCCTACCAGCTGCTGAGTGGTGAATGAGCAGGAAAAAAAAATGCAGATAGAATTACAGCAGCATCATTTACAAACCAGGAAAACAAAATTCTTGCTAGCTGGTGCTATTTTTCTTCCAAGGCTTTCCACCTCTTACATTCCCTCTCTACCTGTGATTACAATGATGAATATAATCTTGAGCAATTAAAAAAAGCAGCAAGTAAAGGTTTTCCTTATTTTTCCTTTTCAGAATGCACAGAATGAAAACCTCGCTTTCTCTTCCTAGCTGCCAACAGATATTTAAGGGAAACTGGGTAGCAGGTACAGTACAACGTTACAAATTCACAGCTATGAGGACGGTGGTGGATGATAACAGCTACTGGGTGGAGAAAGCACAGATCAAAAATAACCAAGTTTCAATCACTGCCTGTAGAAATATCCAATAGCATCTTTTCACTTCCTTGCCTGCATAAATTATTAACCTGAAGCAAACAAAACAGGGAATAGAAAACAGAACTGCACTTTTCACTGATTCTGTCTTTATGAAAACATTCCACAGAGCAAAATTACTTTAACACCATGTTCAAAAATATTTAAGAAACAACTATTTGCTGATTTCTTCTTATTTTCCCCTGTTCTTTTGTGCATAAAACAACTATAGAGAGAGTAAACCACAGTGCCGTGAAACAATCATTTTGTGTTATGTATCAGAAGATGCCTAGTGAAGTTGTTCTACTGTGGTTTGGGGTTTTTTTAACCCTCAAGAAAATCACAGACTTAAGATTAAACACAACAAGTCCACACTCCATTGTTCTTATTTTGTAAATAATGTGTCATGCTTATAACACCTATATAACATATACCCAAATTTCTGTGACTACTGTAAGCATATTATGAAAACAATAAATATATATGTTTCTGACTAAATATTACTTCTGAAAAGTAGAAGAATAATTCAAAACCAAAAAATTCTTACTATTCACTAATGACTTTTCTGTAAGATTATTTTGATCTCCCATGTACATGATAAGTACTACTGTTATAGGTTTTCTCTGCGCTCTTCACAGCAAAAAATAATTCAGAATAATTATCTGAAAGAATATATGGAACTCAAGTTACCTTATAGAACTCATCATTCAAATTTCTATAACCAACTATTTTTAAAAAAATCCTCCAGCTCACATTGGAGGGATTATTTTGGAAATCAGTTAAATGTCAAGCTTTCAATACCAGCTCATCTCTGGAAAGCCGAAAGTTATCAAAACCATTTGTGGTATATTTCTACAGTCATGATCATAGCACCAGGGCAAACATTTTAAAAAAGCAGAGAACTTTCCATATGATAAACAAAGGCAGAAAAATTCCTTCAGCCACAACTTACAGCCACATAATTCTAAAAGTCCACTGATTCATGATGTGCATTTTAGTGGAATTACCAAATTCCCTCACATACTTTTTGGGGTGCAACATAATCTGCTGTTTAACAAATTTTTACTGACAGCTATCCTAGTCTGAGTAACAGTTCTTTTCCTGCCGGCTTCTCCTACAAGCAGAAATAAGAAGTACATTAATTGAGATCTATCATAGTGAGATCAATGCACCATTTACTTCTACTCACCAGCACAGCTCAATAACACACCACATGCCAATATTCTGAGCACACCTTTCAGACAGACTTTATTAATATTTATAAAATACAATGGCTTATCACTGTAAGTCATATGAAACTGGGTCTGACTTGTGCAGTGTCCTTAAAGCTATGAGCATAAGATAGATAATGGAGGTTGAGAAATGCCTGAGACACAGTAGATACAATGACCCTTTCAAATGGAAAAGCTTTTCATAATGGGAATTTTTTGACAGGAAGACTACAGCACTTCCTGAGCCCTACCTTTTTCCAGAAACAAAAAACATACCTAGTCTGAAAAACGCTATGAATCTATTACCAGAGAAATTGATTAATCCCTGGCTATGACTGAAGGTGTTTGGAACAAGGTACAAATGACATGTTTTAAGTTTCCAGTCTTTTTATAAACAGTCAAGGTGAAAATATTTTTTATCTTTTTCTACGTATACCCTTGAATGTCAACACTGCTATGCAGTTTATTAAATATCTTAGAGAATAAGAATTTGTCTAAGAGTCAAAAGAACTTCAAGAATTCATTTTTGTCTCCATTTCTCCCCATAGGCTCCAAACAAAGTCACATGGAAGAATATTGTGCAAGATTCTGGAAGAAAACACCACAATACAAGGACAAAAAATGTACCAAGTAGGTTTTTTGTTACTGTTATATCAATCTATCTGAAGAGAAGTTTGTTGTGTTTCAACGCAGTTTCTTTCAAGGATGATTCCCACACAGCCAACAATCCACTATGGCATCAACTACAAAGTGATTTTAGAAACCAGCACTTCAGGAAAGCATCACATGGACAAAAAGCTTCCTGAAAGTGAAGCAATGATGATTTAATTTCAATTGAGAGAGAAATCCAGAAAAGTACTTAAGGAAGAGGTTATGCAATCCCACCGGTGATGCAAGGCAGCAATCTGTGTCACCTACACTCCATATGGATGTAATGATATCGAGCAAGATTTGCTGACGCCTAAGCAGATACAGTTGCAGTTATTTGTAGAAGGAGCTGGTACTGTGGTGATGAGACAAACCCTGATTTTTACATGTTACAAAGAAAGAAAAACCTGAAACCTGAAGAAAAAGGCAAAGCATAGCTCTAGAGATGGCACAAAATCAGTGCCAAAGGAGTCCAGATTAGAAGAATGGTCACTTGGAGAGTTGAAAAAACAGTGGGAGGTTGCAAAAACAAGGGCTCATTCCAGTCAAAGAGCATTTAAACAGAGGGTCAAACACCTACAAGTAGAAACTGGAAAAAGTTCTATTTGCACAGAAAAAGCAATATCCAGAGAAAGGAAAATCATCAACACAGATGTCACAGCTGGAATTGCATCTGTGAATGATAGCCTCCAGAGTCAGGAGGCAGAACAGGGAGGCTCATCAGGAAACTGCAGAAGTCCTAAAAGGAGCAGAGAGCTTCCCTGACCCATTTTTCATATTCTGGTTATTGAACTGACGGGGCTAAAATTAAAAGCAAAGAAAACAAAAAGTACCACACACTAAAACAAAACAAAAAACACTATTTACTGTTAGGCAAGAATTGAGAATTTGCAGATTTGAAAAGATTCCCACCCCAAAACAAAACAGCACGTAATTAAGATTTCTACATCAGTACACATATCTCTACGGGTTAAGAAATTTACTTCAAGATTCATCTGCATTTGTAGAGGCTGCAGAGTAACATTATTTGTTCCGTGGCCAATTAGCAAGATACAGTAATCACAGTGGTTACTAAATGCAAAAATCAACATCAAATACTTGGACTAGAATTCCTCTGACTTTGTATCCAAGCAAACTGGTATTATCGGCTTGATGAGACAAGTCAAAACACGACATAATGCTGTATTTTAATCCCTCAGATAAAGGTCTCCTGGGCATAACTTTACAAGTAGAATGCACACCTAAAATTAAAAAGGCACAGCAACAAATATTGTTTGTGAACAGAAATAGCAGTTACATCTCAATTACCCTTTCTAAACAAAAACCAACAGTCCCCGTGAAGCATTTGAAAAATGTCTTATATTAGTTTTACTACCATTCGGCTAAACAGACTATTGGCTAAAATAAGTACAGATCCTAAAGGAAAGAACCTGATTGTCTTAACAGAGCAAATTCAGCTAAAATAATGGCAGGGACTTATTTTCAATATCAGTTAGGTTTTGACAAAAGACAGAGGCAAAAGAAATGTTCAGAACTTGGATATTCAAACATAAGACTATGCCATTTAAATTCTTCAAGCATGGGAACAAAAACAATACTGAAAATGTAGATACAAACTCATGTTTCTTTCTTACACTTTTCAGAATTCTAGATTTAGCAAACTTCATAAGTCTAAGTCTCATAAACAAGTCTATGCAGTATTCTAAGCCAAAGCCCAGGACTTCAGGACTCAAATACTGCGGAGGAAAAAAAATTGTTAACCCTTTTTGCTAAGAGATGCTAGAAAGTCTATTTTAACTTTTAGTTCAGACAAGACTGAAGGATAGTTCTTGACCAAGTGTTATTTACATAATCAATAAAAAGTACATACCTTAATGCTGAAACCAACTTATAAGCAAACATTCCAGCACAATTATTCTATAATTATCTATTTTTGTATAAATATTTAATATAAAAGATCATTACCTTATTACTCACAATACACCTCAGGCAACCTACCAATCTGGGCAGATTAAACTGCCTGGTCTTCCGCACCCTGCTCATGAACCTCCTGCCCACCTTTTTGGCACGCCAGACTGATAAAAACATCTTGTGTTTAATGCAAGTCTCCTTAGGCTTGCTTCAGTCATCAAAATGAACCCAACTGCACCGAGAGCTCAGGGAAAACCTCTGGTGAAAACAGTGCAACCCCTTTCTAGGACGACTTGATGTTGATTACTGTATCTTGGGTTGTTCTAATGTTTGGATTAATCCACAGTCCATCTGTTACAGTTTTTCTTTCTTGTCTCTGTTGACAAGAATTTATTGAGCAGATCCTTATGGAGAATTGGGCAGATTTGGTCAACTGCTTCTCACTATGAAACACAAACTGACACCTTTGTATATCCACATTCTTCAATTACAGGAGTTTAAAATCAGTAACCTATCAAGAATCTGGGAAATGCATTTTAATTAGAGACTGCATAACAGCTCCTCTCAAGTGTGACCACTGAAGTACGACACTAGTCTAAAAATAAGTATGCCTGAGTATCTTCAAGTTTTTCCTTATGATTCTCAGTATTCTATGTATGTTCCTAACACCAGAAGCACTTTCTGCTGAAGATGGCAAAGCTTTACAAAGTTCTCAATTTAGAAAAAAGTAACAGATTGCAACCTTCTCACAATCATAACACAACTTGCAAAGTACATGTCATCTTTGATTTTTAAATGGAAACAATATCTTCATCTTCAGGTTAACCTCACCTACCTGTTCAGACTGGAGCAGGACTAGAAATTCTACTTGGGCAAAGAGGAAATTAAAATTACTTTGACTGTTAGCTAACCTTGAACATGCACGATTCAAATCACAAAGACCATTAGCCTTCCTGAGAGCAGAAAAACTCTCCCAATTAACAGAGAAGGCTGTTTTAACAGCAGCTCCACAAGCTCTGAAAGACTTCCGGGGAAGCACTTGAGAAAACAGAGGGGATTGGAGAGAAGACACACCAAGAGATAAAAGGAAGGGCATCTATTATTATCAGCACAAGATTTGGGTTCACATGGAAAGGAGATTGTTAGCATTGGAGGAAGGATATGTAAACATGCACATTTATATAACTATTAAGCTATTTCCATAGCTTAACGGGAAGGAGTTAAATCAAAGTGCTTGTTTGCAGTTGAAGAAACAAGCAATGTATGCTGTAATACACTGGTTGGTATAGTCAGAAACTAAAAAGCTACCAGCAGTTGAAAGATTATTTTGAAGTCAGAGGCTGACTATAGGTCACTGTGTTTATGGGCTATAAAACAACTATCACCTGCTAATCTATAGTTCTGAATATAAATTTTAATTTCTGAAATATCCATTCCCTAGTAATTTTCATAATTTTAGAGACTTAGCATTACTGACTGTAGTTTCATTGGTATCTCCTGAGTCAACTCTTTACCAAACAGAGGGGTCAAACTAGTTCATTCTTCATTCCCCAGCAGCTGCCCTCTATCTCTGATCATTCTTGTTCTTCTTTGAGTGTCTAAATTTGCCTTCTTAATCAAGATAATAAATGGTGCAGATTTCTGGAGTGATAAGATAATGCAGTTTTATTCCCATTTGCTTTGCTGATTATTCCTTGTATTCCATTTGCCTTTTTGACTGTAAACTGAGTACTGAGATTCCATTAATCTGTTATAACTCTGAGCTCTTATTCCTCTTAGATGATGCAATGAGAACACAAGGTCTTCCGAGATCCTTCGGGTAACCTCCATCCAGGATCACCAATCATGTTCCTCACCCTTTACTTTCCTTTTGTTGTTGGTTTGGTTTTGGTGGGGCAGTTTTTTTGCTTTGGTTTAACAACTAAATCCCAATTTTTTTTTTCTTATTTCATGACAGCTTAAGTTTTTCCATAATCTTTTTTGAGTGTGTCTATTATGTGTATCTAAGAAAACCTAGAATCTTACATCAACAAAATGATCTTTAAGCACATGGTCTAAGGGATCTGTGCAGCAGAAATTCTCTTTGCAATGCATTCATCACTCTCTCATCTCTCAACATGCTCATTGATTCTGCTCTTTAGAACAGTTTCACCGTGTTTTGCCAGTACAGAATTGAGAGCGAGTTCCAATTTCTCCTCTCCCTTCTGGAAGCTATTTTAAGAACAAGTACCACCTTGCCATATCTCATTCCTGTGATAGCACAGTCAGAATAAGTGGGCTATTACACAGCACTGCAGCACTAATAGATAAGCAGTTTCAAATCAGGGTTAATTCAAAACTTAAGCTTAAATACCCTTAGGTCCTGGAAATACTTTTCCAAAGATGACTAAACATATGAAAAAAAGCAGCCATACAGTGAGTGGGCAAAAGATATTTATTTCACAGACAGTACGTGTAGTCAGCAGAACTGCTGCGCTAGCATTACAAAGCCTGTCTCGGCAAAGGTTTAGGTACTGCTGACACACTATTAGCCATTTTTTTGAAACTATGTGTCCACTTCACAAAGTACAGGATATGGGGCACAAAATCACAAGCTGCTGCTTCTAAGCAAGAGCAGAGCAAAGGCTGAAGGACATACTTTTCACCCTACAGGCACTCACAGCACTAGGTCAAATGAAATGCCCAACTAACCTACTGCCTCTCTCAGCAGTGAAGGTGTAGAGTGGTCCTTCCCTGCCCAGTACACCATCACAAGCTCCAACAGAGGTTCACAGAGGCAAAGAAGGTAAACTGTCTTACTGCTTTTATTCTAATAAAAGACTACTTGCACTCTAATGCAAACTGAGCCTGAGTATTTTCTCCCAGATCTGACACTGCAAGGGGTAAGCAGAGATAAAGCACAGGGGCACTGGCACTAGGCATAGCTACAGCTTCAAAGGTATTCCCTGGGTGCTTCACCTGGGCAAAAAGATTCCTTTTGCTAGAATTTGGGGGTAAAACTTCAATCTTTTATTCAATGGGGAACAGTATTTCACCTCAGTTTGAAGCATTGCATTGTTCAGAGACAGAAAAATAGTAAGTCATTTGCATTTAATGTCATAATATTATGAAGTCATAGTCTTATTCACTGACATAAGTTTATGTAACTACAAAAGAGTCTTCCAATTGCTTTAAATGGATAAACAACATTAATCCACATGTTCCCTTTGGTAAAGGGAAGTGGGGATTTTTACTGCATCACCTGAAGCACAAGTGCTGTAGCAGAACACAACAGCCCCAGCCAGAATGACAGCTCTGTGCAGAAGATCAACAGGCAGCCAGCAATGGGAAGGCCAATCCCTGCACCGCCTGTCCCCCGCACCCCCCACACAGGGATGACCATTCCTGGGAACATGTGAGGACAGGAAAGCAGCCAACTGTACTGCATGAAACAGACAAGAATCCATGATTATGGAACTACAAGTTAAAGACTTCTCCCACCAACCCAAACCTACTTCTCGCAATTCCTAGAGTGTTCCGCAACTCCACTGATAATTGCACAAAGCTGTTCCAGAGACACCAAATATTCAACCAGGAGAATGTCTTTACCTCCTTACAGATGTATGATTCTGTCTGTAATTAAAATTTTCATGTATAGCATGAAAAAGTAATTTTAGGCCCCTTACTAGACTAACAAAGCCAGTATAATGTTCCAACTAAAACATTTCTGTTCAGCTGTCCATATATGTAACATATGAAAGGAACAAACCAGGAACAGGCATTTTCTTCACACCCTTTGAAGATTGGTGCTATGGTGAAAATCTCCAGAGATGGATGATTCAAAAATATTTGATTAAAGGAAGAACGGCAGAAATTTTTCTCAACTGGTAAGTCTAGTTTCCTGTTACCACATGCAGCCACATGATAATGTAATTTATAAACTTATCAAATACTTTGGAAAGTTTTTAAGAACTTGTGCAAATTTCAAATAGGAATTATGGATATAATTGAAATGCATTGAATATTACAATATTAAGAACTTATTTCAGGGCAAGATAAAGATTTGTCATGCTAGTCATGGTATATTTTTCTAGTACAAGATATATTTAGTAGCCTACAAATTATTACATGTTCTCTTTAGAGTTTCTGTATTAGCAGTGAAATATGAGCCCCAAATACCAACACACAATACACAAACATGTTCCAGAAATATATGGAAACCATAATCAGGTTCTACACTTAAATACTCAATTGCCATGCTACATCATATATATATATATATGTGATGAATAATCTGTCATGCCCCTGTCATGCTCTAAATAAAGATTATGGATTTTTTTTTCTGTCTTATCATGCAACATGACCCATTATTTTATAGCCTTGTAATAATCTGTTATTCAAAGCTTTTTTCCTTGACAGAAAACTTCGGCTTCCACTCCACAGTTTAAAAGCTTCCTTGGTACCATATCATATCTGTGACAGATTTCGCTTGATTGGAGCTGTGTAATAACACCCATCACTCGGAAGGGGCTGAGATCCCGCTGTCCTACAGCGCTAAATTCAATGTCACATTGAAGCAAATCCTGTTGCAGCACCGCCATCTCGCGGCCAATCTGCAGAGCAGAGCATTTCAGAACTCCTGGGACCTCACATTGGAACCACACGTTTCCAGATGGAATTTGGAAACCCCACATCGGAGAAATTCCAGTACTCACTGCCTACCTACCTGAAAATAATCTTCAAAACCTTTGGGACAGTATATTTGTGAAGGACTTGGAGTTTGACCATTTTCACTATTTCTTCATGATTCTCTAACATTAAATACTTTTTAAAAAGATGTTTTACAGCATTAGCGTTCCATTTCACACAGTATTAGAGAACAGAGGACACAAAATCTCCTGGCCCAAGTTTACTTCTTTGTTACTTGAGACACAGGAAGCAAACATTTCTTCTTAAACTGACAAAGCTCCACTCTAACAAGACAAAACCTAAGTCTTACTCAACCTTTAAATCGGCACAGCTAGTCTCTCTATGCTTACTGCAAACATGCAATATTTTAACCCAATCTGGATCTGAGGTAGCCCACTCGCCCGTCAAGAAGATAAACCACCTTCATTTACTACAGTATTTAACATTTGACAAATAGCAATCACATACTTATCATCTAAAAATTTGGGATACACATTTACATTCTTGGTCATTGAAATACTCTTTGAAATAGCATCCACCTGTTCAAGCAAGTTATAAAAGCTGTTTTAAGTCCTAGAGTGTTTGAAAGCTTCTCTCAGGAACAAAATGCAAACTAGTCAGAACCAGGCATCTCCCTTTCCTTCTGTTCTTCTATATTATTGCTCCATACTGCAGAGAGCTTGCTATAAGAGAAGGTATTCCTCAAAATCCAATTCTACTGGCCTCTGCAGCATTGCTTAAAAAGCAATGAACTTAACATATAATCATAAAACCACTTTTTCAAACTACTAACTCTGTACTTGAAATTTTAAGTGCATTTAGCATTTATATTTAAAACAAAAAACAAACTCCTCTTATTATTTTATTCATGACATAAACACAACATTCTCTATTACATTTAGTTTCTTTAAGCAATGAACTATTGAAGAAAGCTGATCGAGATCTTGTATACCAGCCAAGACCTGGTTCCTTGCACAGTGCACCAAGCCAACCTACCAAATAAATCACACAAAGCACTCTTAGATCAGAGCTGTTGTTGCTAAACTGATCTTCAGCACAAGCTATGCCAAAACTATGAACACCTTGCAGATCATCAGACCAAAAGCAGGGCAGACCAGTTATGCTAATAATAAAACAGCAACCTTGGTTTTTTTCTCCAGGAGAGAAGCAAGCCAGCAGTCAATTAGCATCAGAATTCAAAACTACACAAAACACTGGCAAACAACTGAAACCCGGAACACCCATCCCGGTTTTCAGATGAACAAAGCTTTGAACAATTTAAATTAACCATACATTGCTTTGAAATTAATAGAGAGGAGTTACATGAAAATAATTAGATATATGCTAAAAGTGGTAATACAAACCGAGTGATAATATTTCCCTTATGAATGTTCTTCCCTACCGAGTGATGATTTCCCAGCACTTACCAATGGAACACAGATAATAGCAATCCTTCTCAGAGACCTAAGACACACAGTATTTTGAAAAGGCCTCAACGTATTTTGTAACTATACTTAATTCTTAATTCTGCTTAATTCTATTTTGAAAATAGTTTTCTTTCTTCCAGACAGTTTTACAGCTATCCTCTTTGCCTTTTTGATCCCTTTATGCTTTCTAAAAGGCAAGACTAACTGCTCTAGGAATTAGGAAAAGTTTGTGAATAAACAGAGTTGACCTCAAGTCCCCAGAGGAAGAGGATTTTTTTAAAATTTATTTCTAATGGTTGCACATAAAAAGGTGTTCCATTACCTTCCGAACATCAATAAATTCAGGGAATGAGACATGTGAAAGTGTGCTACTGTGTGTCTAACTTCATAAGCAAGAAAAGTTAAGTCTTAGCCATTCCCAAAAATGAAAACTTTGTCACATGAAGTATTCTCAGAAGGCTCTTCAGAGGGCAATACAGCCCACTTCTAAAAGGTAATTCATTAGGGCTTAAAGAATTCAGCTTACCTAGCTGAAAACTATGGAAAAATACTGAGAGTTCATTATGGAGATACAAGTAAAAAATTACTGGTTCAATATCATCATATACATCTTAAATCTTTTAGAAAAGCTGGAAAACAATTACTAAATGCACTCACACACTACAACTGGTTTTTATACAGAATCCTTACAAGTAAATGATAAAGAGATGATACATTCAACAAAATTTTTCCTCATAATTGAAAAAGTGGAAATATAACTAGGTTCAAAACAATTTTTTTTCTTGAAATATCATAGAATGTGTTGGGTTGGAAGTGGCTTAAAGATCATCCAGATCAAACTCCCTACCATGGGCTTGAAGACCCTGCACTAGACCAGGTTGCTCAAAGCCCAAACCAACCTGGCCATGAACACTTCCAGGAATGGGGCAGACCCCCCCTTCTCTGGGCAACCTGTGCCAGTGCCTCATCATTCATGGGAAAGAATTTCTTACTAATATCTAATCTAAATCTACCCTCTTTCAGTTTAAAGCCATTCCCCATCTTTTCCTATCTCTACACGACCTTGCAAAAATTCCCTCTCCAGCTTTTCTTGCAGCCGCTTTATGTACTGGAAGGGGCTCTCAGGTCTCCATAGAGTCTTCTGCTTTCCAGGATGAACAGCCCCAACTCTCTCAGCCTTTCTTCACAGGACAGGTGCTCCAGACCTCTGATCATCTTTGTGCCATCCTCTGGGTGGTCCAACAGGTCCATGTCCTTCTTTTGTTGGGGACCCCACTGCGGGTGGGGTCTCAGCAGAGCAGCGCAGAGGGGCAGAATGCCCTCCCTCCCCCCATTGCCCACTCTGCCTTGGATGCAGCCCAGATCATGTTTGGCTTTCTAGGCTATGAGTGCACATTGTTGGGTCATGTCCAGCCTCTCATCCAGCAGCACCCTCAAGTCCTCCTTCCCAGGGCTGCTCTCAATGTAACAGCATTTGTTCTTGGCAGTTACAGGACACTATCACACACAAACAATTCATGCTAAAAGTACCAAGCTATAAGCCTACCACAGTGTAAGCCCATCTCCTCACTCTAAAGCCCAAACACTCCCCAGTATCAAATTATTTCTCCACTTTTCCCTCAAAATCAGCCATAAAGACTCAGATGTTACAGAAAACAGCATTTAGTCTGACACACAAAAACACTCTGCTATTCAGAACATGACTGAGCTACATCTATCTACTACACAGTAAATAAAACTGCCTATTATTACCTCCTCACAAACCTCACACTCAGATCTTTAAATCTGTCTTCAAGTTTCTAAAGCAATCTTGAAAATAATGGTGCTGCATGCTGAAAAACTACAGAGACATATATTGCACTTGGCTTACTACATATTACACATAGATCCTCAATGAAAATATTTACTAGAAACAAACTCTGAATTGACTCTACAGGTTTCTGACCAAAAATCCAAAATGAAACCAACAGCACGAACTACAGTGCCCCTGAAAACTACATCAAAAAGCTTAAGTTACCTATAGTTGTTTTCTGGGCATTTTACTACCATGCATGTCTAGTTAGAATGTGTGGAACTAAGTCAATGCTTTAATGTCTACAAAGTAAATTTCACAAATTAACAGCTCCATAAAAAACAGAAAGAGGTGTTCTGCATGCATTTTTTTGCCCCACAAAATTAAATTCCTGAGAAGCATACCAAAACAGTTAACTCTAACTTTAAAAATGCCTACCTTTACTGGTGAAATATGAGAATGGGAAACAAATCCATGGACATTCTCAATCTGTGACAGATTCTTCTCCGATACATGGACCAGCTCTGGACCCGTCACCTCATTGGCAATGTGTGGAGAGCTGTGCTCCTGTGGGGGTGTATCTTCATCCTGATAGCGGTATTTCTGAAATAAAGAGTATAGAAAAAGATCAAGCCACCACAGAAGTGAGAAAAGATTATCCAGAAAACCTAAGCCAGACAGAAATAGTTGTTCTTCTGATCTTGCTGACTTCAAGGCAATAAAATCTATAAATAAAAATTTCAATTAGTATTTTTAGTTTAAAGACCGGTCCTATTCAAAACTGTTCCAGCCCTTTTAGTCCCACCTGGGATTACTACAAAGCTACCTAAACCCCAGCAGGGTTTACTATGTCCATAAGAAACACCCCAACATTTTCTAAGCACATTTTGCTTTCACACACTACTACTATACTCTCAAGTACATAAATAGTTATTAATAGCTTATAGGGAAAGCATGTCGTATTATTAAAGATATAGAAAAACCTTCTAAACACATACCCATATTAATCTTGGGAAAAGTTACTCCTGTTATTGAAGTATATTTAGGATAGAAGATATTTCCTTAGGGTTTCTTTTAAACAGAATTCCAAGATCTACATACTACAGCTTAAGTAAAAAGTAGACATTTTTCTGGTAATTCTTTTATATATCATAACCCAGTGGATAACTGCAAGTAACCCATTTGTCTGTAAGCACAGGAACACCACACCAAGGTAGTATCTGACAAACAGTGAATAACTTCTAACCCTCTCAAGAGTTACATGCAATTTCTATTTCAGGTTACCATTCCCTTCATCAAAAAACCTACAACATTACAAAGTTAAGATCTACAGGATAAACTACAAAGAAACTGCTTGAAATGATCTATCAGTTATCAGTTCCTGTAATGTTTATCACATTCTTAACCCAACTGTACAGTAGAAGAATTCAAGTGTATTTTCTGTAAAAATACTCATTAACAGAGAAGCACAAGACCCACTTCTTCCAGCACAAGAAATAACTCCTAAGAAAAAACCAAGAGCATTACAACTTCTGTTACCAGTAGAACCAAACTCCAAACACTTCCAGACCTTCTTCTCAGCTGGATGTACCAAAGGAGAGATGGTAAAGTCTGACAGTGACGAAAAATTGCAGTGGTTACTCAAAAAGCCCTAATTTTTCAAATTTTTAGCAGAGAGGTTTCATGAGATAATCAACTTAATAACTCACTACTACCAGAAGATAGAAGTCTTTTCTTTCCTTTCCCTGCAGCAGTGAGATGCTGGATTGCTCAGCCTCAGACTGCTGCCATTCATCTTTTTTTCAGAGATTGACTTGTTTTTCACTTATCAAAATAAAATCCTGAAAGGAGTTGACATTAGCTCTCCACAGCAGCCATATTAAATACAGGAAACAGAGAAGAATTATAATTTAAACAAAGCGTTGGCCGAAATACAAGGGTATGTTACCAGAGTATAAATTAGACCACATTGGCAATTAGAGAAAATAAACATTGGAGCTCCAAGAAGCAGAGAAAATGTCTTGCAGCATCAGAGAATGTAGGAATTCTGCAAGCTTAAAGTACCCTGCTCCACCGATGAAGGCTGTATTTGGCTGTACTCGTGATCCAAAATATCCCCAGCAGACCTTAAGCTTTGATTTCATTATGAAATACAGGAAAATTATTTGAAAGTGGATTTAGTTTCCAGATCATCTCAGACAAGGTCCTGTAGAAGCTAGAAGTGGATCATTCCAGTTTTACTGGGGGGAGCCAGGGCACACACAGCAACATCCACACAAAAAAAATCCCTGAACACACTAATTAATCAAATACTCATAGGTCAATCAAAACTAATTTCCTTTATAGAACAGCTAATATCCTTCAACAAAGCACAGAATTACCTTGCTTTTTTCCCTGAAACCAGACATATTTATTAGAAATAGGTACTCTTAGAAACAAATACTTGAACATGACTGAATGCAAACAGGCTCTAGATTTCACTAATAGATATATGTTTCTTTATAGAGTATATCAGTGCTTATAATAGAGAATATGAAGTTTTAACAGATTGGTGTTTCATTATTTTTATTAAAAATAAAAAAATGTTGTGATAAAGAATTCTCCCCTAAAAGGCAGTGACAGGGCCTATGATCTTCTCAAAAAAATTTTAAAAGTGAACTGCTAATTAACTTTTGATGTAGTATTTGAGATTGACATTACTATTTGACATGAAGTTGTTTAAGAAAAGACTTAGTGCCATGGTGTGGTTGACAAGGTTGTGTTAGGTCATAGGTTGGACTACAGCATTTCAAAGGTCTTTTCCAATCTTGTTGATTCTGTGAAGTGCATGAAAACACAATATCCACAGTACGATCTGTTCTGACAGGTACCACAGCCCTTCACAGAAACTACTTTTGAGCAAAGTGCTTTAAGTACAGCAAGCCTACCGTATCTTGTAACAGCTAATTCCCCATGGAAGTGTTTCTACTGCTTTACTACAGAGCACCACCCCTGAATACAGTGCCTCTTGTCTGAGGCAGCATGTTCAAGCGAGCTGGTTGATCAAACAGCCACCACTCACCACTGCCCCTTCCCTTCCTCTCCCAGGAGCTGCCAGCCCCTGAACAAGAACTCAGTCAGCTCTTCCAGTCATGCCAAGTTAATTGTGCTGCTGCATCCAAAGCCCTGTGCAAGCTCCCCTCCATAGGGGTCTAAAGGCACAATTTCACAGTACAGCCCAGCTCTCTCCAAGGGCAGCCAGGGTCTGAAGAAGCAGAACCCATTCACTCGCTCTTGGTCAGGCTGTACAACTTCATCTCCCTGCCCCTTGCTGGGAGCACACAGCTGACTTCAGACAGTGAGCAAGCTCAGCAAGCTTATCCAGCAGAATGCTTTTTCCCCTCTTCCCGCAGTAACAAATTTTCTGTAGTTCCCTGAAGTGACTCACGACAAGCTGAGGCACACAGCAACGCTGGCATAACAGGGAGAAAAGCAGGTAAAGTGTAAGGCCAACCCACCCCCAGCAGCTAGGAGCAGGTCATTCCTCTGCTTACAAGTAAGAGAATGCAATCCCATACCCAAATCCAGGCTCCAAGGAGACCCTAATTTACATGAGCCAGCTGAGCAAGAGACATCAAAGGAAAGAAAAAGGTGTGGCAAAGCAGTTCTCAACTTGAAGACAGTCTCACCTGCACACCTCCCAGCACTCAATTAGGTAGTGGCCAAGTAATTTAACTCCATTTTAAGGGCCTTTATGGACTGCTTTACAATTTATAGCCTTAATTTTAAGTCCAAAGAAACCAAGTGCTAAATATTTAACGCATACTTCTGACAGAGCCATTGCCCCAAAGGATTCTGTTGCATAATACCATAATCAGGTGTGTCAAAATTAATTTAAAACATTTATTTTTTGATGCAACATAGTTTATAGGATATCTTCAGGCTAAATTTTACCCTCTAAGTTTTGAAATGTCACCAAACTCTTTGGTCACTAATGTAAACTACTGAAAAATCTATTTATTTTAACAACCAGTGCTAGTTTGCATGAGATGAAACTCGAAAATGAACCCAATTCACCACAGTGAAATAATTTTTTCAGGCCCACAACATCCTTGCTTCAACTCTCAGGCCTAGCAAAGTTAGACAAAAACAAGAAAGAACAAAGTATCTGCAACAACATGCAGGACAAACAAGAATTTTCTGGGCATTTTACAGCACCATTTTTCAGAACAGAGATCACCCATTCACAGGAAATGCACAGAAAAGTTTTAGGAAAGGCATTCTAAGAGGTTCACTTTAGTCTTCCTAATCTCTTATCTGTATTGTAAAAAGAAGATACTTCAAACTCCCTTCCTTCTCCAGACTTTAGCCCTCCCCACCCACCAGCCATACAACTCCATACAAATTAGTGCTCACTTCCAACAACAAAAGCAACAAATCCCAGGAAAGCACAGTCTGGCTTACAGTCGGTCCCTGGGTAAAGTTTTCATTTTCACTGTACAGGTTCAACCACGGTTAGAAAGAGGTTAAGAAGACTTGAATAAAAGAAGACTTGAATAAATAAATCTAATAATTTGAATTTGATAAATATGCAGAAGCTCACAGGGCCAGACCCTTTCTGAGGCAGGATGAACAGGCAGCTTGAAGAAACCAAGTCGTTTTAAGATCACTTGCACAAAATTCCCCAAGTTCAAATACTTGTCCTTTTTAAATTATTTCTCCATTTTACCAGTTAAACTAAATCTGAAAGGACCCTTCCAAAGATCATTCCAGCAACTGAAGTTATTGTGAAGCACTGTTTGACATGCAACACCTCCACCCCTGCGTAAAATGACCTGGATGTAATGTCAAAAACAAACAGGTAGAGAAGACTAAATATCTACAGCTCTCACATCTCCCCAGCTTTCACAACTCTGTCACCCTTCAAAAGAAAGTAACTCCCAAAAACTATAATAACAAACGCAACAATATAGAACATTTTGCATAACTTGCTAAAACAAAACTAATCAAACATAAATAGTATATTAAAGATGCTAATGCATTTTGTACAAGTCTTTCCTGTAGTCTAGCACTAAACCAGAAACTAGTGCTTAGGAAAATAATAGTGCCTTCCACACAAAGGAAAAAAAAGGACACAAAACTAAAAGTATGCTCCACTATTGCAGAACTGAAGTCAATTTGAAAATGTCTTATTTGTAAAATATAAGAGGATTATGAAAGCCAAATAAAATCTCTTTGCAGGTAAACAGCAATTCATACTGATAAGTTAAAAGGCTGTGAATAACAAAATAAACTGAAGTAATGTAAGAAAAGATGATAGTGTTCGTGTCTTTTTAGAACTTCACTGATCATGGAATAGGACATTCAGTATTATTTTCAACTTAGGCATCAACATATGATAAACTGAATGATTTACAAAATTGGGAGAGGGTTTTTGATCTTTGGGTTTGCTTTTTCAAACCCAAGTTCAGTACTTCAAGTAACTAACTGCTTCATTCTCAAATAAATGCACTAAGTTTTCTCTAATAACTAGAGAATGACAAAGACATAAGGCATTTCACCCTTCTTGAACAGTTTCAGTTTGACATTGTATCTTGTCTATAACTGCTTATAACATGGTTATCTAGGTCACAGTGTTCCATCATATGTCAAAACGCACAGCTACTGTTAAACTTACTCCTGTAATGCTTCATGTCATGGACATCCACAAACAATAAAACAATTGAAGAGAAGTATATTTACATTTACAAAAACTCCAGAAATACTTGTAATAAAGTTCACCTGTTCCAGAAGGGCAGGGAAAAGAGAATAAAGAAGGTACACTCAGATTCTTTGCATGTGGTCTAAAAAAGAAGATTGAAAACACTATTTCATGTGAGTACTTGTGTGAGATTATTTGTTTCATTACGTGTAGGGCTCGTACAGGTACGCTGTATTACTGTTTAACACTGTCATTTAAATATTTACCCAGTACTCAAAGGCTGTATCTTCTCAGAGGATAAAAGCATTTTATTTTTAGTACTATCCAGCCCTACAACTTTTATTCAGAACTTGACAAGCGCCTGGTGCATCTCTCTGCACTGCCAGCAGGTCACAGCTCAGACAGAAATCCTTGCGTTCGCTCGCCCGGGATGCAGCGGAGAGGTGCAATGTAGGCGGTACGTGGTAGCACGGAGCACCCGCTCGGCAGTAACCGCAAGATATTCGCAGACTACTCGAGCCTGTGCACACACAGCCCAGGACACTGTGAAGACGCCGTGGCGAGTGCTCCCCACAGCTCCCCACAGCTCCGGAGGCCGCGGCCGCCCTGCCCGGTGCCCGGTGCAGCCCAAGGACGCCGTGAGGGCGAGCGGGGCACGGGCAGCGCCCGCAGCGCCCCCCGGCGGCCGCCCCGCGCGCAGCCGCCGCCATGGCCGAGCCCCGGCACAACATGCCCCCAGTGCGGGCTGCGCGCGCTGCTCTTAAAGGGAACGGCCCGGCCCTGCCCGCAGCTCACCGGCACGGCACAGACACCGCGCTCTCGTCACACCGCCTGCCTCCCGCGTGAAACACGGGCATGTCCTATAATGTCCTATAAATAACGAGTGTGCAGTTCCACCAAAAAAAAAAAAAAAA
>VWZS01002372.1:672074-718792 GCA_013397075.1 Rhabdornis inornatus | reverse complement strand
AAAAAGAAAAAAAAAGAAAGCTTAGTGTTGTATCAAGTAGTTTCCAAATGGCATCAATAAATAGGTACATATTTCCAATTGGAAAACGCTTTGGACACAGGAAGGATAAGCAGACTCAAAACAAGGCAAAGTCTTCCTCCTGCAAATAAAGCATTCAACTTTAAGTTTTATAATATTTACGCTATCAAAAGAGCCATAAAAATTTAGATTCCTTCCTCCCAATGTAGGTGACACTTATTCACCACCAAAATTTTGTGATATATATATGTGCATATACATGTATATACACACACGTATATATAAATGCATCACACATGCATATATGTGAGTATATGTACACACAACTGATCCCACTTTACAAAATAAAATCTACTTGAAATATTTTTTTGTTAAAAATAACACACATGACTTGGAAACCCTGGATACATAAAGAAAGTTTTAGAAAGAAAGGATTTCCTGATTTCTGTCTCAAAAGTAACTTCATACACACATCCTTTTAAAGTGGCTTTCCAGTACTTAACATTCTCTTCATATTTTGACATTGCATGTTAATTTTACCGAAAAGAAATAAAACATTTTCAACACAACACTGAGTATATTCTGTTTATCATTCTGATGATTACCAAATCATATATGTTTTATTCCTCTGAAACCTAAACAGTTGATGTAGTCCTAAAATGACTAAATGCCCGAGGGCACTGTTAAACCCAAACCTGCCACTAACAATTGCTTCCATCAAAATGATGTCAGGAGGCATTTCCAGCCCTGTATCTCAGTGCAAGTCTCCTGTGTATATAATTCTCTACAGCTGAAGAAAATGAAAGCCAAGTGCAATAAACTGATTACATGATGATTAATGCTGATTAATGAAGAATGACGACATTTTACATACGGCATTCAGTAAATTCAAAATGTTGTTCAAAGGGATCTCTAAACAGTAGGCATGATAATTCATTACTTCTGTCACCATCACTAAGAGCTCAGATAATTGAGTAAGGCATGGAACAAAACACACTTATTTAACCAGAAATTTAAGGTACAGTTACATTAGACACAAAGGCAATCATTCATTAAATGCAGCTTACATTTCCAGGAAAGTCCTTTTATAGACCCACCTTACATCCAAACATTAAAGATATTGTGTTGTTGGTACATGCTACTTTACAGTGGCATAGCATCGGAGAAAAACAATCCAAGTTTTTTATGCTAGGAGACATTTTTTCAGACCCTGTGCACTTCAATCGATCCGTGACTGAGATTCCAGAAAAATGCCTCTGTAAGCGCTGCTTGCTGCCTGTCTTTGACATTTAATCTAGGTCCATAGTGTTCAAAATAAGCCTTTATATAAATAGGTTGAATCCTTCAGGAAAAATGTTGCTTCACGTTAGAAACCAGATCTTATAAAAAAAGCAAAGAAAAAATCCCGTGTCCATTTTTAAAATGTTTGAGTCAGCTTTACATTTAATTACGTTAGCGCCAGCTTGAAGTGACAACTGTCTCACGGCCCAAAGTAATACTCAGATCCTCTCAGCCAGAAGCCCGGGTTAGATCCAAGGCAGCTCCACCTGCTGCAGTGCAAGGACCGCTATCTCCTCCATGAAAACAGAAGCAACTCCAGCAGAGCCCTGCTCAGTGTGTGCTGCTTGCTTAGGGGAGGGGCGAGATGTTGCAGCAAGGGACTCGTTACACGGCCCGATGGAGATAAACCCAACGCTTCCTGCAAGGTGCTTTCGCACTGCACCAATGAGCATGTGAAAACACATTTTCAAATCAGCTGTGTGTAATTATAAAACCAGGGACGTTGTAAGTTTAACAGCAGGGAATTTGCTGATCTGCAATTTACACTAGCTTTTTCAAAGAAGTGTCAGCAGACCACAAAATGAATGGCTCTGGGATATTTAATCCTCATTTTCAAACATTAAAAATTCAAGGCTATTTGACACGTCAAACAAATGGTCTTTAACTGCTGAGTAAAATTCCTAATGGTCTAGCAAAAGTAATAAAGAAACAGTACAGAAATGCATGAATACTCTCCAACACAATAAAATCAGAAACTGCTATTTTTCCCCATTAGCACTATGAAATCATGAACAGTCTGGAGTATGCATCAATTTGATTATGAAGAGCTCTTGGTAAAACACTTCAAACAACTGTACAGAACACTTAAAAGAGTTCAAGAAAAAAAGCTTTTTTCCTTAGAACTGAGGTAAATACTGTCATAGTGTCCTTAGAATTTGTTGTTCTTTATTGTGTGCTAACAAATCTAAGATGCAAAAAATTTTAAATTGTTTGCTTGGGGTTTGTACTTTAATCAAGCCCTATAAGATTCTAACTTTATTTTCTTTTTTTACAAGTTCAGGGGTCTCTGCAACATTTCAGTCTATGTATTTTATTAAACTGCACAAATTGATGAAATTGATTGAAGTCATGCTCCCTGCAATTACTCTGCTCTTGTACCATAAGTCAACTTGCCTTTGCAAAAAACTTCAATAAAATAACATTAGCCATCATTTCTATTTTTTTTTTTTTTGCATTAAGCAGTATTGCAAAGAACTCTCTTTAGGACGTTAAGCTCGCCTAAGTTTACACCTGTAGCAGCGTTTTGTCATCTCCCTTTTACTTTGTTTGGTTCACCTGATAAGCACCCCCTGAGGCAGCAAGTTTAGTGTAGTGTAAAATTGCATCCACACTTCCAGCTTAAACTAGTAACTTCATGAATTATACTGAGACAGTCATCTTTATATAAATGTGCAGATTGATGAAACCAAAACTAAGACAAGACGTCTAGAGAAAAACGTGTAACTCAGCCCACAGTAAACCTCAAAATAAACTTCATTTGCATGAGGACCTCGTTCTTGGTAGACTCTCCAAGGATTACCGATGACAGTATTTCCATATTAATAAGCATAGTTTTCTTTCCACCATGTGCTGTGACCTACAGTTTTTCACCAAACAGCCTTAGACATGATTTCCCACAGTAGATCATCTTCTGCACGCCAGTACAGCAATATAAGCAGGACCAAAGGAAAAAATCTAACCCTGAACTTAATTGTCACCAGAAAAAGAAACAAAGAGTGTAAAGAAACAAAAAATGCACCTTCTTTGTCTAGCTAAGTTAGATTATATTTTTCTTGCAAGAATATCCAAGGGTTACCCTAAATAGAAAGGCTGACAGAGGAACCTAAAACCCTTTTATATTCCTTCTGCTAGCTGGGGGTCTCAGTAAACAGACTCCTGACTGAAGAAACAGGGCAGAGCACAACATACACGAACACCTCACGTGGAACACTGCAGAAGGGGAAGGAACACAGGCACAGAGCGCTGTCTCTTGCCAAACATAACAATGTTCCTATCCCACTGAACAATCTTTTCTATGCGCTATGGATCTACAATCCATCTTACTTCCATACCTCTAATCGCATTGTAATAACATAATTTCTCACTGAAAAAACACACAGTCAAATGCATGGCAATTTCATGACAACAAATAAAGTCAAAGAGCCAAAAGCAATTCTTGAATGTTGCAGAAATAGCTTTTTGTGATGCAGAAAATATAAGCTCTAAATGTGCCGTGGGCATAGAAGAATCAATAAGAGGAAGATACAGTCTACATATCCACAAAGGATTCCATCAGTAAGATACAATAAGGAAGAGAAAGCTTAAGTAACTTCAGGCAATTACATCTACATTGTTGATGAAGACCACATAAAACATCTGAATCTTTCAGCCATATATATTTGCAGCTGTAGATAAATAAATTGGTCACACTACAAAATCATCTTGACCTCCATACAAAGATGAAACTTTTTACACATTTGGCGGCCCACAAGCTTAAAAATACAATGTTTAAACTTATAAAATTAACATCTATTCTTACATATTTTGCTGATTAAATCCTGAGATTTAACTGCAATGGTTTCACTTGTTCAAAACAACTACTTGTGCTCAAAAGCTTTTTTTAAAAAAAAAAAATGCTGTTAACATAAATCTTTCTGAAATACGAACATAAAGTATGTTCTCATACAGAGAAACATATGAAACAGAAGATTTCCAAGTCTACTTTTGAGCTCTAAAGAAACATATGCACACTTAATTAGTGCTCTGATTCAAATTGAAGGTTGAATTAACATTTCAAAACACAAAAAATAATGTATTAACACAATGACTAAGCCATTAATTGGAAGAATATGGCCTTAACTACCTATCACTTCTCATTGCCAATTTATTAGTCTGTATTTTGTATTATCACATAAAAGCTCCTACAGTCAGAGCTCACCATTTCAGTGTTTCCTCAAAAGTGTTCTGAGTGAAAAATAACTGGTTTCATCCTTACAAAAACACTACCTAAAATTAATTGTCTTTATTTCAGGTTTTGTTTGAATGTTTACTTGGCAATAACCCAATAACCATCTTTATGTATGGCTCCCACATGCACAATAAAAATACCCACATCACTATGATCTTCAATTAGTGAGCAAGACCAATTTTGTTGTCTTAAAATAAAGCTCCTACTTTGACGTCTCCCTGAGCACTAAGAATATTGGACAGAGAGAAACAAGAGCTATGTAGCATCAAAAAAACCACACTATGAGACTTTCACAGAAACTTAATGCTTCAGTTCAGCACTTGCCAACTATTCTTGATGGAACACAAGTAGTACAAATTTCATTGATCCATGCATTCCACCTGTATCCTCAATACAACACAGGTTAGGAAACAGCAATCTCATAAGCAGCAAGACCTGGAGCATTTAATGAAATGAGTGAAGGTCTAACTTGACAAATGTATCAATTGTTCAGACTGCCAAACCAAAGGGGAAAATGCTTCATAATTCTTCAGACAGAGCATGTCCCTGAAGTACCACTGCAGGCACCTGTCAAGCTGATGGGACTCAAGCTTAGGTGCCCCCTTCCCCAGAAGCCTGAGCTGGTGCTTCTGGGATATGTAATATAATCCCTTTTTTTTTTTTTAAATACACTTTTTATCATTGGAATTATTTAAATCTAATAAACTTATTTTATCCTCTTTTCTGCATAATTGTAGTCTGTAAGGTCTTCAAAGAGTACACAGAATTCCAAAATGATAAAGGGCAGAACAGCTTGGATGCTTGTTTAAGATTACCCCATACTAGCACAGAGCTCTAATGTAATGTCTGTAATGATTTCTTACTCAAGGAGTAGTAATTTTATAAGCAATTTCTATAAGGCAAATGAAATTTGAACACTAGTTTGAGAACAACTGATGCCTGGCGCAAACTGCATACATCAGCACCCAGGAAGCTCTTTGGCTCTGCAGTTCTTGCTACCTGAAGTATCAGATGACCATCCAAGCCAGTTTTGAGAGAGTAGCCAAAAAATGTACTGCTTGTTCCTGCATGCTCCTAAACTGCCAAAAAATCATTTGCACAGTTATTTCAGGCAAAGAGGTTTATAAACTCAAAACACTGTGAGCTGAAATTCCCCTTCGAAAGGGAATCTTTAACAGGTCTCCATAGTTTAGAAATATATTTTTGTGAGCTTGGCAGGTAAACATGTTTGCAGGAGTTAAACCAGCAGCCACTGCTGCATGTCCAGTTCAGAATGCTGATGCACATATGTCCGTTTTAAAAAGCTTAATAATCTCAAAAAAATTTGCAGAATACAGCTGTCTGTGTCTTAAGTTTCCAAAACTACAGCCTCACTAACTCCAGAAGGAATGTGAAATGTTACTTTGTAAAGAGAAAGCTGATTAATAGTTGCCGTTTTTGTTTTTCAGACTTGCCCTGCAATGGCATTTAAGCCCAGAACAGGTCCTACGAATAGAAACTTTTCAGTGGGTGTTTGTGATTTTTCCTCCCAGTTTATTCCAAGTCTTAAATTGTTACATATTAGACAGATCTGGGACATCAGTCCGATGAGGTCCTCCATAAGCCTTGGTAAGTCAAGCCAAAAAACAGACAAGACTGTCCCCCTTCCCAATTGAGTGACCACCACTATGGGCATTTGTTTAAGCTTGCTTTAGGAGTTTTCCAGTCCAAAACAGAGGAGAAAAATATAATGCAATACTGGAGAAAGAACCCAGACGTGTCTGCATTATCATGTCTTCTATATGCAAAAATAACCAGGCTTCTAAGTATGTGGTGACAGACTGAAGAGCATTCAGAAGCAAAACTTCATGAAAAACAGACTTTCCTGACAATTACCACTGAATAGAGGTCCTACATATTCCAAGTGTGATTTCAAAGCTATTTCATCGTATCATTCATCTGTCAGTTCCTGCCTCTTAGTAATTCTAACACTACAGTTTAACTTCAGCCAAACTGATTGGAGGAATAGAGGTCTCTGAGCATATCAGTCATGGGCAATTTTCTCAAAAGTAAGTAGCAAGCATAGAATAAACAACAAAAAATCCCCCCCACCAGAAGGGGAAACAAGTGAAAGGGCAAGGCAGATTTTATATAACAAGAACGGGATTAAGAATATCAAAGGGGGGAACGTCTAGCAAAATGCTATATAGGAGCTTATATTAAAACAGAAGCATTCCTTGAACAAAAGTTACAGGTAGTCTGTTTTCTAAGGCAGGCAAGAAGCCATTGCATGTTTTGGAATTAAAAATGCCCTGAATTAAATATCTTCCTTTTCTTCTGATGTTTTGAAAGTATTTTAGCACTACTGGAATATGCTTTACATCTTTAGTTTTCACACAAGAAGTTCCTGAGAATAAGAGAGGTTACAGACTACTATGAAAGCCAAAACTCAATGTTATTTTTTCCTAGCTGGAAACCACCAGGGTCAAAAGAACATCTTCAATACAGACTAGGAAATGACTGAAAATAAATGGTTCCTTTTGCAATACGTGAAGTTTAATCCAATAAAGACATTGTACATGCAGCAGATAGGTGTCTGACCTTCTGTTAAACTCACTGCAGAAAATTATTTCATTATATTAGCAACATCTCAATGAGAAAAAAAAATTACTGTATTTTGAATAGACTGTACTGTGATTAGAATAGAACTCAAACAGAAAATTCCTAAAATCAGAACGTACTACATTGTTTCAAACATATTTAACATGTCCAGAAACATGAACCTAGATGACAGGTAAGCATCTAACCAGCCACTCACTCACTCCCAGAGGGATGAGGGAGAGAATCAGAAAGGCAAAATCAAGAGGAAAAACCTCATAGGTCGAGATAAATAAGTGAAAGGGGAAATAATTTTTTTTTAAAACCAAAACCCAACCAAGCACACATACAAGTAAGGCAAGCCAAATCACTAACCACCAGCAGATCAATGGCCAACCTCAGCAACAGCCACTTCCTCCTGAATTATTGCTGAGCAAGATATTAAAATATATGTAGTATCTTTTCAGTCATTTTGGGTCAGAGGATGCAGCTGTATCCCCTCACAACCTCTTGCCCACCCCCAGCCTACTTGCCAGGGCAGCAGAGTGAGAAAGTAAGAAGCCCTGACACGGTGTGAGTGCTATTCAGCAATAGCTAAAACACTGGCATGTTCATCAACAGTTTGTCACAATCCAAAACACAGCGCCATATGGGCTCCGGAGAGGAAAATTAACTCCATCCCAGCCAAACTTGCTACCAGTCTGACCTGAAAAGCACTTTAGTATTAAAAACTATGGGATCTTTGCATTCAAAAAACATTGCTGAAATCATTCAAGTAAAAGTATGTGATTAATCTAAAGCTGCCTTTGATGTGTTGGTTCCATCTGTCCATACAGGAGAAAAAAAAGTATTGATATATAGCCCTAAATGGTTCCATGGAACTGTCAAAAAGATTTCTAGTGAACAATAGACACTGAATCACAAAGATAAAACTGCTAAACAATAAAAGCCCTCCTGAAATACCAAAAAGTTTACAGCCTTGTCTCATCCCTTCCCCACACCTTCAATGAAGATTTCACCCAGTCTGTATTTGATGTGGATGGACTCTGATCTCAAGCAGTAATTATCAGCCAAGCAAGGTTATATTCTCAAGGCTATACTCAGTGGAAAAGATTAAATCCAGCAGGGTGCAATTAGCTGGAACTGCTCTCCACAGTGTCAAGACCAGGCTGGAGCAAGGATGTGATTTCACTCTGGATTGTTCCCTGTAGGATCCAGGCTGACTAGGCTAAGCATATCCTCCAAAACATGGTTTTCCTTATGTACCTATTGGGCCTTAACAGAAGTCTGGTTTGATCAAGACTGTCGTGTGGGACTGTTGGAGGGGGGTGTGATGGGAGGAAAGAGGGACAACACCTTCGAGGTTTATTCCAGTGTGGATAACATATGAAGATCCTTCAGTTTAGAACTGTAGAATTGCTCAGAATCTGATTCATCCCATCCTATCTTTTTTAACGAGCCCCTTCCGGAGAAGCAGTTTTCAGTAGTGGAATGCCTTCTAAATGGTCCGTTCAAAGTAGCCACAAAAAGTAGATCTGCTGCTGAATAATTCACAAAGAATTAATAAAGCATTTGTGCCTCCCCTGAAAAAATAAGGGCAGACCAGTAAAAAAAAGACGTGAAAATGAGTGAGAGAAAATATATTAATAATACATGTCTTTTATCTGGTGAAACCTCAAACTACTCCAGATTCATCTCAATTGCTGTTCACGCTTGCTTAACACCACATCAAGAATAGACTGCAATTTGACATATTTGGTGCTACATCAAAGCAGCAGAGCAGACAAGAGATGAGGCTAACAACCTCTCATAGCCAGGAGATGAAGTGCTTGCACAATACTAGTAAGTAATGGTGGGGGTTTTTCCCCCCCCCTACAGACAGTGAGAAGGTTGTTCCCAGAGACAAATGCAACTCAATCCTTCAGTCCTGCTGTTTTAAAAACAGTGAAAACTGATCACATCTCAATTATAAAATAATCTGCTGAGATCAGGATGGAATCTCAACAGCAGTGCTGTTCAGTGGATGCTCAAACACTTGTCATACATTTCTGAATACACAGAGGACTGTCATTAAGTTCTACAACAATTGTTTTCAAAAATACTTTTTCATACAAAGTTGATACAATGCTTAAAACTGAAATGCCAAGAGTTTATTTCTTATATCATTCTAATGAATCTAAACATGTCAAAATCAGAGATGACACCTTGCTCTAAATGGGAAAAGATTCATAATGCTACTTTTTGATTCCAATGGATAAAAGCATTTGCTAGCCTACAGTTTTAAATTCACTGCAACTCCATCACTTTCCCCATCTTCAAATGCAAGTCCTCTTACGGGCAAGGACTACAATTGCCATCTCTATCCAATCCAACTGGTAAGGGTGCTGGTGATTTACACTTCGTTATTAACTGAGAACAGGTATGGAACGCTGTTATTGCCTGCAGGTCATTGACTCTTCTGCCACTTCCTGGGAAACTAAAATGTAAAGGGGAGAGATGAGGGGAAGCCATAAGCAGTTTAGGGTAGCACTGACACTGCTACTAAGTTAATATCACTTCTCTCCAGTTTTTAAAAAGTATTTTTTAAAGTATTTCTGATGCTTTTAGAAGATTCATTCTCCCATGTAGTGCTCACTAATACAGTCACCAGTGCAGTAGCAGTTTCAGAACTTGCAAATAAGGAGGAAATACCTTAATAAGCAAGCTGAAAAATAGAGTTGGGGGATGAAGGTTATAACTTTAAAAACTGAAACCACAAATTACAACTGAATCACCATGACAGGACAGCTTAAGCGAGAAGTGTGGGGACTGTTACTTGATCTGAACTTAGCTCCACAAAAGAATCTCATATCACATTTTCTTATAGCAGGTTGAATTATCTAAATGCTCATTAACATAAAATACTTATTCTTACAGTGAAAATTACTGTCACGTTACAGCCAAACTTTGTTAAGAATTCAAGCAATGATGCATTAAATACTTTTTTATTACCAAGTGCCATTTCCCTGACCACAAACAAACTTTCAAAATATTGATCCTGGACTCAAAGCTACTTATCAACCCCAGAGCTTTTGCATATTAATACAGCCTTCTAAACCACAGCATTTCAGCAGGAATCTAGGGCAACAGTCCTGGCAGGCACCAGTCCTTAAAAAACACCAACTGCTGTTGGCAAACTAATTGCACAACTGTTCAAAACAGAATATTTCTTCTTCGTATATTTTAGCAAGATGCTACAGAAAATAACACCCTACTTCAGCTTTGAAATTACTTCAGTTAGGACCCAAATACCAGAGTGAACGTGACAGCACATTATAACTAATGTAGGTCATTCTCCACTTCTTCTTCCCCTCTGTCACCTTTAAAACACCTAGAAAATAGAATCTCAGCTAAAATTATAGAGGGGTTTTAAACCACCAAGTAGAACAAAACCACTAACTCAGAAAAAAAGAAAAAGAAAACCAGAAAGTATTACTTTTCTGTATAATTTTGAGAGAATCATAAATCTTGCCTATTGGAAACACTTCTGATCATCTCATCTCATAAAAACCACAAAAATAAAATTACAGGGAATAACATCAAGGATAAAGATATTCAGTGGCTTCTATTTGAGAAGCTTAACTGACAAAGCTCTTCATCTTATAAAAAGCAAGCAGCTGAGTTGGGAATATGACACTCAATGTTTGAAAAGATGAATGGCATAGAAAAGGCATATAAAACGCAACTACTAACTATTTAAGACAACACAGGAATTAGCAGACAATTAAATTACCCAGCAGATGTTTGAAAGCAAAGAAAAGAAAGTACTGCAGAGATCACTGCCAAAAATATCAAATCAAAAAGGAACAGAGCAAATCAACAAATCACTATCTCAGGAGTGGGACAGCAACTAGAGTGGGCACTTGTCCTTCATTTACAATTATCAGATAGAATCACTAGGGCTGCAAAAGACCTCGAAGTTCATCAGGTCCAACCATTAGCCAGGCCCTACCATGTTCACCACTAAACCATATCCCCAAGTGCAATATCCACATGCCTTTTGAATGCTTCCAGGGATGGGGACTTCACCACTTCCCTGGGCTCTCATTTCAATGCCCAACTCTCCTTTCAGTAAAGGATTTTTTCCTAATATCTAACCTAAGCCTCATCTTAAGATGAATTACCAGCCATAGTTGGAAAGAATCCACAAAGCTTACCCACAAGTCCAACTCCATTTTTAAGGAGTACCTATATTCTGAAAAATTCAATTTGCATCGCCTATTACCAGAGCATCAGAGATTCAGATCAACTCAAGGCTTCCCCTGGGCATCTTAAATACTGGTTAAAGAAAGGCTGATAAAACAACAAACAGAAAGGGGAAAGGCAAAGAGAATGAAAATTATGAAAAGCTTAATGCATTTGTGCACTACAGTGCTGGGCAGCAAAGCCATACAACACAGAATGCAGGCAAGAAAGTTTTCACATTCCTTGTATGTTTATTTGATGCTCTAAGTGAAGTCATCACAGAGTTGAAGTCTTTCATAGCACTTGGATTACTGAGGACACACAAGTTTAAATTAAGAAAGGAAAAGATACGAACAATACTTGGCAGAGTTTTCAAAAGCCCTCTAAGACATTTCATTAAAAAAAGTAGAGATCACCAAAATAAAGGTAGTTTAGTGTTGCCCATTCTCATATTACAGAAAATCATTAACTAGGCTAATGAAGGCTGGGATAATCCAATTTTAATGAAAATTACCACATGCATATATTTGTATGAGGGATGTGGATGAATATTAACTATATATAGGAATTTCCAAAATAATATAGGAATATAGAAAAAATATGTAATATCAACAAGATTTTACAGCTTCACAATCAGCAAGTCAACGAATTAACATCAGCTCTGAACCTGTAGTTAACGCTTCATTTCTTTCTACCATTCAAAAGAACGTCCTCACTTACTTCAAATGTCAGAGATTTGCAAATTCTGGGAAGCAGATCCCACATTGCCCCGGTTTGTTAACCTGAGCAAAGCACACTGAACACAGCAGAGGGCAGCAGTTCTCCACTGCCACTCGACAGCATTTCCCTGCTTGCAACAGCAGCCTTTAAAGGTAAGAATGCAAACCACTAAAGACGAGAGCATATTCCTGCTTCCCAAGTCGTCTTTTTACAGAAGCACACTTCAATCTCTACAGAGAGGGAAAAAAAAAAAAATCACTATGATATGCAAGCATCAGATCTGAACTAGAAACAAAACCAGGGAAGAAATAAGGTTTTCATTTCCTTCCTTACAGACACAATCTGGTGCCCAAGTTGTTTCAATGTGCTGTTTATAAAGCACAGAGCATTGGTAAGCCGATGCACAGAACCTAAATTTTGAGTCCCTGAATGAACAGATGAAGAAACATTTTAATTACTGACAGAAAAAGTAAAGGCTTTCAGATTGGTAGTTAGCAGTTGCAGAGTTGAAACAATCCTATCTTGAAATTAACTTTCTTGTTTAGAGTTATCAGATACGTACTTTTACAATCTTTGTGACAGTAGAGATACATTAGAAAAATGGTGCTTAAAGGATTTGAGATGACTGAAAATCTTTATTTTTGGATCCAATCCAATCTGATGATTTTCATTCAAAATGCAGAGACAGATTTTTCTGCTAGGTCTCTCACACAACCTAAACACATAATAAACAATTTAATATGATCTTTAAAATCATCTAGCTACATCATAATGAGCTTGTGTTATCTACATTATTGTTATAAAAGTCTTTTATTAACTAATTACTTTAGCAGCAAGGATCCTTTTGATTTCCAGCTTTAATTTATTTCAGCTTAATTCTTATTATTCCCATTTCAGCATCATCTCATTTGAAAAGTCACTACCATCTTTTGGGTTTGGAAACATATTCCCTATGCCATCAAGACAAACTCTTCCAGCTTTTTTTTCCTGCCCCTCCTGCCCAGACAGCACTTCCCTCACCACTCTAATAGTGTATGTGTATGTGCAGTGGCTTCCAGCTGTGTATGTGCCATTTGCAGTGGCCCTTATATAACACACTGTAAAACAGAACTTTTCCATCTCCTCAGAATACCCTGATGGCCTCCAAAGAGCATTCCAATCAATCAAAATAAGATCAGAAACAGAGTTATAAACACCACGGAGGTTCTAGCTCAACTACAGACTTCTTTCCATCACCTGAATTCTAGTTCCTGACCTAAAACCAGCTGTGTACATCAGATCCTGTAAATAAACTATTAGGAAGATAGGAATAAAGAAATGGATCCACTTCTCACCATACAAGTGACATTTATTTTCAGGAAATTTTCTACAAACAGCTTTTAAGACACATTTATTAATAACAAATCACTAAGTTAAATACTAAGTTAACTACTTAGTTAGATAATTAAGTATCCCCTCGCCATTTCCTTTGCCTGAAGAAAGATGAAACCCAGCAGGTAAGACATTTCATGTAATAAAATAGTCCTCCTTTTGCGTTCTTGAGTAACTGTTATTATAGAGCTTAATTAGAAATAGCAGCAGAAAGGTGATTTGGTTGGGGATTCTTTTTAAAATGAACTGCAACAGCATCATCACTTCAGACTGCAGAATTATGACAGAAATTTCTTCATTTTGAGTCTGGAGTTCTTTTGAGGAGAACTGTAACTGAATTAACTAAACTAAAGCTAAAGCAAGCAAAGAAGTATATTTTCCAGACTCAGACACATGATAAATACTTGCATTTTATCACAACTGAATGGCTTGGGTTTTGGTTTTATTTTTTTTCCAAATAGAAAAATAGCAGACTGAAGAATCAGAAAGAAGTCTCCTTCTGGGTAAAAAATTTACAAAAAACATACAGGAATATACTACAAGTCAAACGTGTACAGTTTTGAGCATACAAAAGTGAAAGGCCATTTTTAATTACAGGAGAAAAATAGACCAAGTTAATTATTATAACACTCTATGCACAGTGTGCTATCTATTCTACAGATAGGTAAAGTCCAAGAATCTTGCAAGAATGCAAGAAGTGACTGTTCCATTCCAGATTCAGTGCTACCACAACCCACCACCCCAGCAGCTGGAAAGCCCAAGTCAGAAGAGCTTTTGGAGTCTGCTGAAGAGAAGAGCTATGGAGCTTGAGATAACAAGATGTGCAAGTGGTGTGCCACCTGCACAAGGTGCAAACAAAGCACTCCCCAGCAGTGGTGTCTTCACCAGGTAATAAAAGCACCCCAAATGCTGGTGACTAAATGCATTTATCACACAAGTTTTCCAACAGGCAAGAAAGAATAGCCAGAGGAGTGAGAATTCTCTGCAGTGGTTCTCCATCTCAATGGCACATTTGAGAGAACTGTGAATGAAGGTTGGCACATGCAGCCCTGCCAAGACAAGAGCAAAAATGTCCTCAACAAATCTTATTTGTGGCACAGGTAAACTCACTGTTAGAGCACAAAGATTGAAGAAAGGAAGTAATTATTGTTCTAATGTTTTCACAGCACAGAGGGTAGGGAAACATTCTTCCAGGCAATATGGGTTTGTCACTAAAAACCCCTAAGGCCTCTTCATTCTTTGTTGGGCATTTAGATTAATTCAGAAAATGCTGATGATTACTGCCCACACTGACCTTTAGGAAAGCAGCTCTCAGTTATACTTTAAGTATGCATTAGAATTTCATTAAAGAATGTCCTTCCCTCCTCCAAACCAAGATATGGCAATGTATGGTCTTGTAAGAAATGTATCTTACAAACACACAAACCTAACAAGGTTGAATATCCCTTAAATAGGTGATGGTCTCCACCAGAACATGTTTTCAAAATTTTACTTTTTTCGGTCTGGTAAATACCAGTCCTAGGAATGAGATTCAAGTAATGTTATTCCCACTTATGAAAGTATGAGTAATACCCCTGACAAAACATCAGACTATGATTAAGCCTCAAATAAAGTGTAAAAACACCCCTCATGCTAACAAAGCCCTGGTGCAATGCACTGCATTGACAAAAGAAGTGATCAAGCACAGTGCTGGCTAGTAAAACAAATCTGACTAGCAGCATACCAGATAATCAGCCAGTGAGCTCAGCCATCCTGAAATCTCACTTCAAATGAGAGAGGAAGCCTTTTGGGGTTTTTGCCATCAAGAAATCTAAATAGCTCTGTCTACTGAAGGAATCGTGTTGGAGACCATATGCCCAACTACGAACAACCCTACATTTATTCACCCACTGTTTTCTCCCACTGTTTTCATTACAACAGGAAACTGTGCCAAAGTTGTTCACTCATAGGGTCCAGTTCCATGAGCAGCAGCCAAACCAAGCAAACAGTTTGATTCTGCTGCAGAGAATCACTGCTCTTCTCACTTTCTCCTTCCTAAAGTGTTGAGCTGTTAAGTCTTACCATTTTACCTGCCTTTTCACAGGCATCTGAATCACTTGAACTGCTCAACAGCTAACAACCCTCCATCCCAGCAGCTATCTTTCAATAGTGCTTGTTTGACATTTCCATTAGCTTTTCACTCAGTAGCCAGCAGATGAGTTCTACCAGACTCCCACCAGGCTCCTAGCAGGTGAACAGTGAACAGTGAACAAAAAGGGGTAGAACCATGCTCAGCAGCACCAGCTGGGCTTTGCAGTCACTTGTGAAGCCATAGATTGAATTCTTTTCCCAAAGTAAACAAGTTCAGCAAAGCAAAAGTGATCAGGAATGAATGCTTCACCACTCTGCTGCCATTAACACCCGGAAAATTACTCAGGTTATGATCATCAGCTCCTCTGAAATAAATCCACACAGTTCCGGGCAGGCAAATGGAGTTACAAAAATGCTTTGAAAGGGTCTTATTTGTAGGATTGATTTCAGAAAGTTATTCTATTTTACTACTGTATTCAGCATCTCTAGTCCAAACATGTTCCACACCATGTTCTCAGAGTCAGTCCAACTCCCTGGTGCAATAACCAAATATAACCTATTTGTCACTTATTTCTAGTATTAATTAGCAGCTTTTTCATTTAAAGCAGAAGGGAGAAATAAGTACAAACACACACAATAACACAAGAGCTTCATGTAAAATTCATTGGCTTCATATAAATATCTTGGGTGCCTGGTATCCAGTTTCTTGGAGCACAAAAACTCCAATGGATACCAATATCATTGATGCCAGCATGAATAACTACACAATCCTATTAACTTCTGGATTATCAATTAAACAACCCTGTATACTTGCAGCCATTCAGAGAGAGCAAGCAAACACAAGTAAACAAAAATTAACTTAAAAGATGCTCTGTATAAGAAGCAAACACCACAGATTTATACCTATGTTTCATAAATTCTACGCACATTTTGATGAGACTAGATAATCCACATAAGGGAAAGCCAAAGAATACTACGGAGCAAGTGCCTCTGGCTCAGGAAGTTCTTGAGTCCTAAACTGCTGTTGGTTAGGAGAATACCAAATCATGTTAACAGAAAGAGAACTCTGAAATCCAGAGAACTTCCTTAGAAAGAAGTTAAATGCAGAAAGCTTATTATATCCTTGTAATCAATACACAGTAAGAATGTAAACTTCTACTAATGATTTGCCTTAAGTTAGTCTAAGTTTTCCCAAAGTTTTCCCATACTTTGTCATACAGCTTTTCAGATTTTGCATATCAGGTACCTTCATCATTTCCTCCATCATCACTCTCTGCCACCTGCATCACTCTTGGTGCCATCAATAATGACCTTGAAATATATTCATCTTCAAAACTCTGAGAAACCACTTTCAGTTCCATCCATAGAATCCAAAACATAATATTTCTTAATTTCTTTAGCTACAACCTCTAGAACTGACTACCAGCTATCTGATGTTGCACTGGGCTTCTTTATTTACCCTGTAGAGATTAGAAGCATGACCCTCTGCCTAAGTTAATTCTTTATATTAAAACTTCAAACTCTTTAAAGGGCTGTTCACAACCACAAGTATAGGCAGTTGGGACATCATTTCTCCTGGTATGACCACAAAGTCAGTACTGTCATTGATTTTGTCAAATACCCTTTAAATCAAATACAGTAAACATTCCTCACACACTTGGTCTCCTATTCCACATGAAAGTTGGCCAGTCCTTTAGATTGCAGGCAACCATCCTTGATTTTGACACTTCCCAACTATCTGGTAGGCAGTGTTTTCTTTGGCATTGCATTATACATCAAGCTTACATGAAAGAGCAGTATCATACCATCTGTGGATGCTGCCAACATTAGTTGCACCATTTTTTCACTCCCCAAAGCTCTTATGACTGATTCTGTACCCTCTTCTTCAACACTAACCAGATGACACAGCAATGTCAAATGATTTACTATTAGCATTATTTGACTTGCTTACCAGAAAGCTAGGACTTATCCAATCAAATACATTTGGAAAGCAATTTGCTTTTTATTGACGACATGGAATGTTGGCAAAATGAATCCTTGGCCAAAACCCATTATGACACACCAGCCACATGTGCCAACTTGGAAGAGCTGTTGTGTACTATTAAGCACTGAAAGTATTTCTTAAGCTTTCAGTGTAAAAATTGCCCATATAACTAATTTACATCTCATCTACAATTTTAAATTCAAAATTCTGTATTTTGCTCCTCCACTTAAGAAAACAAATTCTTTTGGGCCCACCAAGTAACTTCTCCATCAAGTTTATACATAAAGCTTGCTTTTCCCTGTTTCTATTTTCACACAATTGCCTCTCACATTTTATTTCCTACCAACAAAGCTTTCAGGTTTTATGCACACGGTACATAATACCGAAGGCTAAAACTTGCATTGCAACCTCTCTTGATGTTTCTTCAAGCACTTGTTAGACCTGGAATATAGGATCTGTTACAGTGGAAAACCACCAAGATGGTCTCTTGGCTAAAGCACAGTGAAGAAAGGTTCAGGGAACTGGGCTTGTTCACCCAGAGAAAGGCACTAGGCAGGAGCTGGTAACAGCCTTCTCATATCTAAAAGGAAACACAAAGAAAACAAAACTGGGCCCTTGTTGTGCATAGCAGGAGGAGAGACTACTTTAAGCGAGACAGGCTGAGGGTGCTTACAAAACCAAATCAAATCACCTAAGTGACCTGGTCTAAGTTGATGCTGCCCCTTCTTTAAGCAGATGGTTGGACAAGATCACTTTCAGTGCAAATTCAATTATGCACAATTCATTTAAGCTGAGGCAAATTCCAAAAACTGACTGGAACAACAGTGGGACTCCGAACTACAGTGAAAGGCACAGCCAAGTGAGGAAAGCTGCAGGAATCACACAAACTCAGTGTCACCTACCCCACTTGAGCCATGCCAGCTGTAACTGTGCTCCTGTGGTCAGGCACCTTGCACCCACATCATGAGCTCAGACCCAGAATTTATGAGGCTTAAGTTTTACAATTTAGGAAAAATCCCTTCACCTTTCTCCCTTAGTAACAGGCTGATGCATTATACATTTCTACTCTCCCGAAATACTGGAGTTTGGCTACTGTCAGAAAAAAAGGAGTTTCATACTGACACTGCTCTGGAGCAGTCCAAGCAGGATGCTTCTTAGTTTTTTGAAATAAAAATGGTACAAAACAATTGTTTTTTTCACACTTGTCAGGCTAGATATATTATTTAAAGCTATTCTAGATCATTGTCATTTTAAATTCAACTGCTTTACTGGAAGTATACTATGGAACAAAGTTAAGAATGACTGCTAAAAATTGCTTTTTCTGGAAAAATCAACGACTTTTCATATTCTGTATTTTTAAGTGCCATGAATTCATTTAAAACTGTGACTTAAATAAAAATCATTACTGTAAGCTCAGCCCACGTGCCTGCTCTTAATAGTATCCATGGTTGCAGTGATGCAAATTTGCCTACCTACATCAAACCAATGTTCCCACATAAGGAGGAAAAAATACTGTATTAATCAGTATTCTTTGCACTCAATCTGAGCAAAGTAAACCAGTTAGAACCTTTGAAGACAGGACAGAAATTAGCTTAAGGACCTGTTCATCTATTGTGACTAGATCTGAATTCTGAATTAAGCAAAACAAATATCAAAGATAAAATTACAAAAGACTTCTCATATCCACTAGAAAATGCATCCCACTGGCCAAATTCTTCTCTTCCCTAGTCAGAAATAAAGAGTAACAATGATGTTTGTTAATTGTTTCAAATATGCCTCCACTCAAGGTAGAAAAAGGGGAAGCATTTAACATTTTTACTAATCCTATCACACATTTTACATTAATGCTGATTTCAAAATTGCCTTACTTACATGCATTGATTTTTCTTGAGATTTGAAATATAGGTTTATGCACTAAACCAAGGAATGTACTTTTCATTAGATGACAACTTCAGAGTAATTAAGATACACACAGATACACAGGGAAGTAAACAGTTCCTTCTCAGCCCCACTTTAAATAAACAGCTTTAGTTGAAGCTACAAGGTACTACAGCAGCATTTAGTTAAATGAGGCAAAAACTTCACCAGGAACAGGCAGGAAGGATGAAGCACTTATAACTGCAGGTGGAAATGCACCATCAGTCTAACCTCATGTAAGCCTGTGCTGTACAGAGATGATCTCTCCCTCTCCTGAACATTTCTGTGAGCATTCTTACTTTCTTAGCACCCACAGAGCTAGGCTAATCATACAAAAAACAACTTTTTTTTTCCACAGAATGTTTTCTGTTGGCTTAACTTTCCATATAAATTGTCTTCCTGCTCTTAGACAAGTAGATATGTGAAGGTGAACAAATGCACAAAATAAAACTAAAGTTAAGCACTTTAGTTATAAAAATTACAGCTCTGCCTCTGCATTTTTAAAAATAAGTAGAATAAAATTAAGGCATATATCTATATAAACGAAGTGAAGCAATGAATATCCAATTGCTATCTCACTGTACGAAAGAGAATATTCTAAAATAAATAAAGCCAAAATGCTATGAATTAATATCACTCAAACATGACTTAAAAGGGTATATTTAACTTCCAAAAGAACTGTGACAGTTCAGACACCAGAAAGACTCCTTTGCATGTGAGAGACAAGGTAATTTCATTCATTCCACAGTCAGCCTTTGCTTCCTTGTGTCAAAAAACATGGAAGGCATCTTTCCTTTTATAAAGGCTATCATAAAATTCACCAAATATTCTCAAAGATGTTCAATTTTATTCTACTTCTTGAGAAGTCTGTATAAGCAAATTTTATGGCTTCAAATTATCCAGAAGAATGCTACAAGTTAAATCAGTTTGTAAAAAAAAATTAAACTAGCAACTATCTCAACATCCAGGGAAAGGGGAGCAATACAGAACAATTTTCCTACTTGAAGGAAAATAAAAAGCCTCCAAAGAAACATTTTTGCATCAGATTTGATCTTTAGCAGTTACAAGTGGATTGCACTAAAAACAAACTTACATAAAACTTTATCCTAGCATAAAAATAATGACACTAAGTTATCTGGGTGGCTTCATCACAAAGCAGCAAAAAGTCAAAATAATAAAGCATCTGGAAATATATCCATCCCTAACACGATTTGCCAGATTAATCTTTTTCTCTTTGATGATTATTTTAAACATGTCCTGATAAAGGTTATGTAAAATGGCATTTGGAATTTCTTATTCTGGAATAAAAAGCAAACTACTATTTTTGCACATTTAAAGAGAGTGAATTTTTACAAGAGAGTGCCTTCCTGCAGAACGAGGGGAAAAAAAAAAATCATTCTACTACACTTTTCAATATGTGCATAATTAGGTCTTCAAAACATTAACATCTATGATTGTTCTTAGCAACAACTACAGAATTTATTTTGACGATCTGTGGAGTTTAAAGTGTAAAAAATATCAACCAGAAAACCATCAAGGCATTTTCATTACAGGTAGTAAAAACTGGAAGAAAGATTCAACAAGAACTTCCAACATTGTAGGCATTAATCAAAAGCTTTATCATCTTACCTTTGTTGTTACAATGCATAAGCAATCCATCGTTTCAGCATAGCCGGTATATTTCCAAACATTTAAAAGGTTTATTTTCAGTCACAGCTAAACACCATCTCAACAGAATGAGAAAAAGCACACTTATTTAATAGTCAAAACAGTTGAGTGAGTGCCAGGGTTCCCTTTGGATTCATTCAGATGTAGAAGCACCGAGGAGAAAAAGCAGCAGGCTAAAATACAAATGCTTTAAGTTTCACAAAAAATTCTTAACCTATTTTGGTTATCTATGCCTGAAAAACTTAAATGTATCCTTGCAAATATTCTACAAAAGATGTCAAATCCTGTTCCATACCAGTTAAGTACCTCTTCGTATTCTATTTCATATACTCCTCTGTCAGGATTACCTAACACATGAGCATCACAGGGAATCATTTGATGAAATGCAATACAAAATTATTTTACAGCAAAAAATCTCAATTCAGCTCTTCTTAGCTGGCTACAATTTCTAAAATGAAGCGTTTGTTCAAAAATAGTTTTGGTTGCAAACAAGTATTTCTCCTCTAACGTCATTTCAGCATTTGCAGACTGCAAAATAACTGATTTCCTAAGCAATAATGAATGGAATATTCCATGTAGATCAGGGAGAGAAGAAAGTGGCAAGGAAAGAGTAATGCATATTGCAAGAGAAATGCTATTTTGAGCCTTGAATTAACCTAGAATTTCATTTCCTTTTGTAAGGCTGTAATGCAGTGACAAGGCAAAGTTTGAATGCGCAGGCATTGTCTTCTCAGCCTAATTAGCACGGCTGGGAAAAGTCTAACACTTGGGCACAAAACAACCTCCTGTGTACTCTGAAACACTAACCTGACAGTTCCATACAGCAGTAAGAACCTTATTACATTAATTTTCCACATGAGGCATTGAAAGCAGCTCGTAAACTCAGTTCCCGCTATCTTGTCCTATTAGGTCCCCCACTAACACCATTGCTGCAAACATAATGTAGTATATAGAAAAAATTCAATGAGTAATTTCAAGCTATTAAATCTTATCTGCATCATTTTGCTTTTACCCCAAGATGTACATCTGGCTGTATTTTGCATCCAAACAACCCTAGAATATACTGTGCTTCCAGAGCACTCCTTTTAAACTTTCTGCAATTTTGCTCCCAGCTCTTCCATACATTTTGGGTGAAGTGGTGGGGTGTGGGGGAAGGGGCTGACCTGGTATATAAGGAAACTAATCTTTCCAAAATCACACATTTTATTTTGTGAGCAGGTGATCTCTTTATAGGACAAACCTGAATGCAATTTTAACATAAATCTTACACCATTCAACCACTAAGACAATGATTTTTACCTTGTGTGTCCAAGCCAAGCCAGAGATATTTTTCCTTTTTACACTGTCTATAAAATCTGTGAAGAATTTCTGCTGTGACCATGTAGGTGAACTTATCACTACTACAAAGCATCAGGGAGAAAAATATGCATCTTTCACACTGCTGAAACCAACTGAACCCAGACAGAAGGCTAACAGTTCTAACTTCAAAAAACAAAAAAATAACAAGTTAAGCTGATGAAACATTCCTGTGTCAGAAAAGGGAGGGAGGGACTACCTTCATAGCTGAATGCACAAAAGGTATCTCACAAAGAAATTCTTGCATTTCTCAAGTATTCTTTTGGGAAGACTGCAAGGTCGGGAGAAATTAACAAAGTGCAAGTATCCAAAAAGTTAATGAAAACTAAGGAAATGCATTTTTAGGTAACTTGGGACATGTCTAGTATCTAGGCCAGAAACATCTTCAATGACTATGAAAAGACATGCAGTCAGCCCAAATGCACACTTCTTACACAAAGAGGTCTAGGAACCCAAATAGCACACGGAAACTTGGCTTGTCCCTCATGCTCTGTCCATGAAGGGAAAATATTAACAATCCTGCTCATCACTGAAATTTCTCTCACCCACCTTGGTACAAGATTAAGCTTCTGCAGATTAATCCTGGCTACAATTAGCTTAAATTAAGAATTAATCACTTTTATTCTCAATTTTTTGTTCTCTCGCCTTCTTTTAGAACTTTAGACACTTTTAGAACTAAGGATCATTATCATATCATTTTTCTCCTCTCACACTTGCCACTACCCTTCCAACAAGGCCCAAGACCCATTAGTCCTGTCATAGCAAGCACTTAACTTCCTTCAAGTTGCTGATGCAGACTGAGAGGTAGAAGAGACCTATCCAGAGAGGTGAAGCAAAGGCATTTCTTTGCTGAGGATTTGTGGATCAGGCTGCTTCTCATGAACAAGCACTCTAAACACTTCAGAGCAGACAGAAAGTCATCTCATAACAAGTGTGCTTGAAACGTAGTAACGCATGCACTGCCCAAATCAGAGCAGGCTGCACAACCGAGGTACATTAGAGCCCTTACCAAGCGCTGCACCACTACAACTGATTAAAAGTCCTTCTGGTAACTGTACATGGCTCTCTCAAGACCCATCTTCAGCTAACAGTGTCCACACACAGGGGAAAAAATTCCATACCAGTAGACCAAAAGATTTTGTGGCAAACACCAATACGCATTTTCATAAATATAGTGTACAGAGAGATAAGCACTCAAAGATAAGAGCACTATGCATAAAAAAAGTATTTCCTAGCCAAAAAGCATTTTCTGCAGCCTTTTCCCTGGAAATAATGTATATAGAAGAAATAAATGTCAAAAAAATCTTGACCAAGACTCAAATATTCAGGAGGTGTAGCATTTTCATAAGAAAAAATAATAAAGCTTTTTGAAAACAAATCATACAACTCCTTGAATGAGCAAGTATGTGTTAATTTTGAGATCAGAAGAAAGTTTTTCAAAATAAGAAATGGGTAAAAAATCCAGAAGTAAGACTACTGTAATTAAACAATTTAATAAAAGAACTTTCTTTCCTTTAAATCGTATTGTGAGAAGGAACAGAAAGATATTAAAGAACACACCAAAAACTGAATCATAATCATGAAATGCATGAAGAGTCATCCTTTCATGCACTGAAGAGTAAGACATTTTCACATAGTGCTGTTAGTCATTAAAATAATTATTATTCTACTGAATTTGTGAGAAACATTGTGATTTCTTCAATGTCATTCATTCTTATTAAAAACAAATTTTTCTGTTCTGTCAGCTCCAAGTGATCTCAGTAACAACCAGTAACAACTATTCTATACAGCTTGGCCAGAAGGAAAAAACGCATTTCCAGTCACCACTATTCATGGCATTAATATTAAAGAAACAAAGGATGATTCTCATGTGAGAAACACAAAGGTAAGAGATGGGTTTTTCTTTTCTTGAATTACTTATGAATTCTTTCAGGTTATGTTTGGCAGTCACTTTTTGTACCTTCACAGTCTTATTCTCTTTCCAATGTGGCAGATTCTATCTACAAAGCCACCAGATAACTAAATTAAAAAAAATTCATGCACAGATAAACTATGCACAGAAATAAATCATGAAAATGAAAACAATACTTTGGAAAATACTTATTTTGCAGATAAAGAATTTCTTCATCTATCCACAAATCTAAAAGTGCACATGGTTATTTAAACGCTAATTTGCTCTTGGATTCTATGAGAAAAGCCACACAATACTGAGCTGTCACAGGTGTAACCAGAGAAGCAGGCTCAGCTCAGTTTCACAAGGGCATGTCAAATGCCCAACCTCAGCATATTTGAGGAGATATATCAAAGACTCAGTCAAGATCAAGCACTATCATATCTGCAAGCATTTTCTCAGCTACTTTAGTAAAGAAAGCACTAAAAGTGTAAGATGTCATAATTTATATAGCTACCTTTGAATCTGGCTGCAAGGTGTAATTATTACAAGTTTATAAAAAACAATTAGATTTTTTTTTTTAAAAGTGAATTTGTGAGTTGTCTATTTCCATCTAAATTGACAAATTTAGAAAGAGCAGGGGTTTATTGCTTGTGTATACATCCTGAACCAAGCATCAGGATTTTGTTTCTTTGCTTTTCAACTCACTCTGATCAGAAGCCTGCCCCTGGAAGACTTCTTCAGCTTTGGTTCAAGACTCACATTCTTTTCTTTGTACAAACAGCCTAGATTTCAAGTATTGAAGGCAAAACACATAGCAAGCCAAATACCATTTCCCCACTGTAAAGTTAACACACAGAAAGCAATAAAGCTCCTGAGTAACCCAGGACTATACTAGCTGCTGAAATAAAACAAGCACATCATGAGTGCAGAGGAAGAGTTGATATAAATAACAGGCAATACACACATACAGATACAGACATAAAGGACCAGTACAATAACAAGGAGCACAACAACCAGACATAGCATATCAACAAGCTAACCAGTACTGAGTCTTTATAAATCTTAAGGCAAAGAAGATATTTGAACATAGTACAATAGGTCAGGGATTTTCACCAGAACAGCTTCTTAATACAACAGGTAAGAATGACTTTGTAGTGTGAAGGTGAAGATATTGGAGTTAAAACTCAGAAACAGAAAAACAGAACTAGAGCATCCTGCATTTTAATAACGTACTCTACATATGCAGGTATCTCCTCACAAGACTTCCACTAAGATCCTGATTAACTGCTTGATGTACCATTCCATCCTGAATACACACTGCTACTGATTATACACAGATTTTTTTCATTGCACTAGGAACTAGACATCCAAAATTCTTTCCTCCAGACCACACCAGCTTATCTTATTAAGAAGTTATACAAAATTATCACAATTTTTAAAAGATTAAGAAGACATTACTGGTTGCTTTGTAAACAGACAACTCCCATATTGTAGGTGAAAATGAGGTTAGTTTAACTTTATCCCTTTTCAAAATACTCATGTTGACAGATACTGAGCAAAGCAAACACAAGCCTGCAGCAGGCCTTAACAGTGAAGGAGGCAAACAGGAGCTGCATTAACAGAAACCTAGTCAGTAGTAACATAAAACTATTATTCCCCTTTGCTTGGTACTGGCAGTAGGGCATTTGGAACACTGCATTCCATTTTGGGGCCCCAATACAAGGAGGAAAAAGTTCTGCAGAGGGCCATTAAGATGGTGAGAGAGCTTTTGGAAGCTTTGACCCTTAAAAAGAGGATGAGGGTACAAGACTTCTTTAAACTTGGAGAAAGAGCTCAGAACCTGAAAGCAGCCCTCCAGTACCTACAGTGGGGTTAGCCAGAAGACAAAGCCAAGCCCATGTTCCATGATGCAAAAACTCTAGAAACTAGAAATAAATTGAAACAGAAATTTCAATCAAAAATAGGGTGAAGTTTTTTCACCACGTGGATAGTCAAGCATTGGAACAGATTAACCAGAAAAGTTTTGCATTTCCAGTTCTTGAGATTTTCAAGACTTAGCTGATCAAAATCCTTCACAATGTAATTGACCTCATAGGTGATACTGAGCTATTTTGTAATTGCAAGATGTTTAAGAAGTTTCCTTTCCACTCTGCCTTGGCATCAAATTTTAGCTGAAATTGCAGACATATCAGCTGTTGCATTACTTCCTCTTTTGCTTTCTTTGTTTGAAAAAAGAATTTGGCAGAAAGCCCTAGAAGAGAGTGAGCTAGCCAGTCTCAACATGCCAGACACTAAACACATGGGCATGTGCAAATAGATTGGAAAACCACAGATCAGACCAAAGTCCTTCACACACCATTACCCACTAAATACAAGTGTCCTCATCCAACTGTAGGACACTCCAGATTGAGTTCCAGGTCCTAAAACAAAAAATTTCCTTTGAGACACTGTTCAGTGGGGTTTTTTCCGAAATCTAAAATCAAATTATTGTGGCTACTTTTAAATTCAAGCTAAACAGCAGACATCTTAACTTCTCTGGTTTTAAACAATTAAACAAATAACAATTAATTAACTCAAACAAATCCTACTGATTTAAAGATAAAAAAGAATATAATAAGACTATTTCCTTAGCAATACTCAATTAGGTCAGGGATTTCTTGCAGTGATTCGAGTTTCACCGTGTATTTGTCAGATACCAAGTGTCCCACCTACAGATGGCACCACAGCTCACTGCAAACAGCTCCCGAGGCCGCTCCTGCTCTGCTGTCACACAGCACCGTGATCTTGTTTCACATTTGTTCGCTTTGCCAGGCACACTTGAGCTCAGTATTTAATGTACACAAGGAAAGGGATGAACCATTCGTCCTTTTCAGATTGCATACATCCGTTTTTTTAAACTAGTTCCTAGTACTGAAAGAATTAACATTCCTTTCCTGCTTTATCACTGTCTTGAATCACCCTCTTTTTCAGTGTTTTTTTCCCCTCATCATCTTGTACTGGAGATTGAAACAAAACTGCTAATGTTCCAGGGAACATACAGCATGGAAAAAAAACCAGATTGCTATGAGCAGGAAAACTTCTAATACACAACCTATGGGGATTTCAAACACCAGTCTTTGGATTCAGAAGCAGGAAGGAAAACACAGAAGTAGGCTACGTGTCATGAGAAGTCCTCAGGCAACCCAAGCTTGTATACCACTATTCTATGTATACACACAAGCACACATTGCTAGAAAGTCATTCCCAAAGTCAGCTGTGTAGAAAGTTCTTGTAATTCAATCCTCAATCTCTTTAGGGGAGCATTACATTCCCACTCTCAAGCAACTCTCACATATACCATTGAAGTGTCAGCTGGAAGAATATTCATTTGGCCCACAGTAACTACAGCAAAAAATTATCAGCAAGGTAAAAGAAACAGGGTTTAAATACATTACTTCAAAGGCTAACAATGTCAAAGCAAGAAAAAACCCACTCCATTCATATCACCTGCAGACTCACCAGCCTGGCAAGACACAGACTAGAGTTAAAATAATCCCAAAGTGCATATAGCATGCCAGTCTGCTTCTGTCTCGTTAATGAACTAACACTGAACTGGACAGCAGCCCTGAAGGTCTGAAAAGTGAGAATTTATTTTTAAAAAGCTAGCTATGAACAAAATCAGATATACTAAACCCAAGTCACCCTCAGTCTCTAGTAAATTTCGGTAAGCAAAACAAATCACTCGACTAAACACATGCTGTACTGGAATTATTATGCCCTTGGGTTTATTTAAACCAAATATAAAAGAAATTTTTAAAATATCCTAAGTAGCTAAAAAAAGCATTACTGAAACCAAAATGCATTAAGCATTAAAACATAAATTTTCTCAGACTATACATAGCAAGTATGTGGAATATAAGCTGTGTACTCATGAGAATTTCTCCTTGTAACTTTTATTAAATTTTAAAATATTGAGGGGAAAGTATCGCCTAGCAGGTATTTAAAGAAAAAAAAAAGAGTCACCAAAGAAGAAGAAATTAAGGTCGATAAAAATGTACAAGATTATATGTTTATGTAACAATTTTCATATATTGACTAAGACATTCAGATATACTAGAAAATTAAACCAACGCTAAACTACCATTTTTCAAATTTGCTCACCTTCCAACCTAACATGGAAACAGTATTCTAACTAATGAAATACAAGGTAACATTTGCAGTAAGCGACAGAAATGGGGAGAAAAGCTTCCTTTCAGTTTCACATGAAACTGAATGCATGTTGGGATCAACACCAATATATGCAGCTATGTTTTTAAATACTGGAAGTAAATTTAAAACCTGACTTTCATATACTGAAGGTCAAGCAACTGTGATTTTCACATGATACTCAAGACAAAAAATAAGAAGGAAGACAGGTAGCTTTGTCATAAATGTTCAAATCCAGGCCACTTAGAAAAATAACAAAGTAATCCACACCATATCAGGTTCTCTTAGGTAATACCAGCAGGGCCACCAGACTGTAGTGGAGAAGCAAACGGTGCAGCTGAGAACAGACACTCACATCTCTGGTGAGCTTTCCCAAACCAGGCAATTCTTCCTTTCAAGGCATGAGCGACCTTGCCATGATATGTGCCTGTCGTCATTGGTGCAGTGTTAAGGACAAGGCCTTCTATTCCTGGCAGCTCAATTGCACGTGAGAAAAAAAAAAACTAAAGATGCAACTTTGTAATTAAGTTACACTTTCATCTACAACATGGAAAGATACCAGGACAATACTACACTTGTATAGGGCTGGAAACAAGTTTCTGCAGTGGGCTGGGAGTGAATAATCACAAAGCCTGGATTTAACATCACACACTATTCCCCACTGCAGACATGCGTTTCTCCTATAGGGGAAGCACAAAATGTCCTACAGTGGCAACATCATAAGACAAATCTCATAGCAGCAAATATATGCTTCAAGTCCAGGCTGCTAGAATTTAGAGTATATTTACTAATATAAAAATGGTTTGGTAGGGACATGAATCTTCAATCCCATTACACTGTTCTCAGTGCATTACAGGGATGATAAAACCCCCCCAAAACATTTAAGCCCTTTAAGACCATTATGCTGCCTCAAAAGACCTTCAATAAGGGAGACTGGCCATGTACTAGGCTCTCCTGGTACTCAGGAAAACATTTTAAAATGCTTTTGTAAGCCTATCTCTATAATGTAAGTCTAGCACATTTTGTATAAGAGTAAAATATTATCTTTTTCACGTTCTGTAGAAATTAAAACAGGAAATTTCTCTTTCCCAATTAAGTGTTCAATTCTTTCAAGCAGCAGCAAACCTCCCCAATCTTCACTTCTTTCCAGGCTTTAGATCCTTCATGTCAATCTCTTCTAAGCACTGAAATTAAATATTTTTTCACACCATGGTACCTCAAACTTGACATTATCTTCAGTAAAGCCTTATGCAAACCAAGTAGAACAGCAGAGTTTTACACCATATTTATGTCAATAATGTGTTCTTTTCATCTATTAACATGCCACGGTTGACTCATCTTAAGGTTCAAAAATTATCTAGACCTTTTCTGAGAAACCAATTGTTAACTATTTAACTTCTATTAGTCTAGCCAAAATGTAGGACATTAATTACCTCATTAATTACTTTAACTGCCCAAAGCTTCATTCTAGTCTTAGCTGGTGAAGCAGCAACATACCATCTCTTCCCATGGTTCAATTTCTAATTTAATCAGAATGTTTTCATTAATAACCCAAACTAGGATGCATTTTTTGAGAAAATTTAACTGATATATTATCTCAAAAGATAACCTGTTAAACCATGCCAAAAGTTCTACTTAGAATTTATCACGTTTATGGTTTCCTCCTACCACAAGAATTATTACCACAGTAGAAAGAAACTGTTTGACAAAATTGTCATCAATAACTATGACAGCTATTATTTGGTTCATTTATGACTCTCAAGGAACCACCAAAAAACTGTATAATCATTCCCTGTACCAGTCAAACCTAAATCGCCCTCTCCTGCCTTACTCTAATGTATTCCATTTTCAAAAGAAAATTTTGAAATTTGTCCCTCTGCCATTTTCAGGAACTTCACCCATCCTCCATGACTAAGGGCAACTGCAATGACTCTCAATTTGCCTTATTAAGTTCTCTGCACATGCAAACATGAAATACATTAGGACCAACCAGCTTATTTCAAAACATCTCAGTAGACAAAACAAGCCTTGCCTCTCCTTCTGTCTGCAGCTCCTTTTGCTCCTGCTTCTGAGATGCCATTCCCACCATACCTGCAGAAAGGGACATTCTACTGCTCTAAGCTTTAGCTTTAAATGATGGTATACAGGCAAACATCACAATGGCCCTTTCCATGCTATTTCTCATATACTCTAGCATTACCCCATTTCCTCCAGACACGACAATTCATTAAGGTGACTGTGATGACAGCAGCCTTCTCTATGCAATTTCAGCTAATAGATTCCACAGAGACATACAATTAAAATTTCAATAATAATCTTGTGTTACCAAGATTCGCAAAAAATCAAAGAAAATAATCTATTCCCACATTGCAAGTTCAACTAGAATTTTAATTCCTCAGTATTCAATTACTTACAATCCTGAAAAATACAGTATGCCTAGGCTGCTCAGTTTTTGCATTTAATGGTATTTTAATGGCTGTTCTTTGCAATACATAACTCATGCCCCTGGCTTGGCTGACCTTTTATCTACTGGCCATTTTTTACTTTCCAAAAGAATACAAGTTTTGTATTTCATCTACAGTTTCCTTTAAAGCATTCCTGATGTATTTCATACTAGCATCAGCGTGACAGATTTGAAAAAAGCTAGAATGAGAACAAGCATTTTTTTAACTGTACAAACTCATTAGCACATCACACACTTATGATCTGCAGCTAAGTGAACCTTCTTGCACAGTCCCAACACCTCCTGATAAAGGTTCACTCATTAAGGCATCCCAGCCACTTTATCTTGCTGAGCAGTACAAGTTCTCAAGCTTCCCCGCAGGCTACAGCACCAGCCCTTTGGCTGATCTCTCCCAGTGCTCCTCCTGAGCTCTATAATCATTTCACGAAAATGAATCAACAAAGCACACTGCCTTCAGTTACTGAGAAATTCACACACTTTTTCCAGTGCTGTCAGTTTCCAGGGCACACTTCGAACTAAAGCCCTTCACCCCTTTTGGGAACAAAAAATAGCTCTGATGTGAAAATATTCAAAGAACATTTTAAGTTTAAATTGAGCAGGGTGATTTTGTTTTAGTGATAAATGTACATCAATGTCCATTTTCCTGATAAGCTTACTCACCACTCACTAGTGACAACTGGCTGCACATAGTTTTCAAAAACAAGTCCTTCTAGAGCATAGATATAGAAGTAACTATATAGAGAAGTATAGAGAATTTCTTATGATCAGACTGGAAAGGTTACTAATCAGAAAGACACAGCTTCAGATTTCCCAAATAATTAATGAAGTAATGACTCAAGAGTCACAAGTATGGATGAGTATAACCATACTAAACCTGTCAGTGAGGTTCCAAATTCAAAGCATAAATCCAATTTAATGGTCACTTAACGGTACATTTGACAAATGAGTTTATAAATTTTTGACTAAGCAAAATGCATACATGTTATTAAACATTTCAATAATTAAATCCCCTATGACTATTGATCTTAATAATGTACATTTTCTTTGAAAATTAATATTTTATAAAATGAAGGAAACTTAGAGAACAATGTCGAACTAATGGTCTCAACAAGAAAAATAAAACAGACTTCTAGATCATACCTCTACACTCGGGCTAAGGCTGCTCGGCAATGTTTCTGATGTCACTGTTGTGCTTGGAAGGCTGGAGAAGTCCCAGGTATTCACAGGCTGTATTGGTTCAGATGGCTGAGAGTGATCAATGCATTTTGGATTGTCCAATAAGGTCACTTCATAAAATTCTTGAATATCTAAATATGCAAAAAAATCGTAGTTAGGCTTGATAATTACTCTAACATTCTGATTTTAACTACATCTTCCTCCTGCAAAACAAATTAGACTTGGTTTCATCTGTCATGGGTAAATTCGTAGGGATCACCACAATCACATGAACCTCCCCCACTGCACACACAACTGACTCTCTGTGCCCCCACTCACTCTGGGCTTCTGCCACCGAGCCCAGGAGCACAAGATGCAGCAGGAACAGCAAAAGCACATGAAATAGCTGCAGTGGAATAGTAGAAGGGATGGGTGTCTATGTTTCAAGTTCTGGTATACATAATTTCAACTAATGTAGCCTTTGGTTAGCTGAAATCTAGTGTTGAAGGGCAATGTTAGCAGGTCAATTTTGTACATGTTTCAATTAAATGACCACAGAAATAGAAGTACACTGATGAAATCAGCAGGAAAGAGAGAGAAGCTGCAAGAAGTTAGGAAAGGGAAAATTGATTAGGATAGGTCATCATCTGCTTTTTCAGTCTTAAGTACCAGAAGTAGGATGAAATTTAACATTATGAATTACCATAATAGCTATGAACTAATAAACAGCTTCTTCCATAACCTGAGGACCCAGCTGGAAACTTCTGGGAAACAAAAATTTGGTTGTATTACATTATTTATTGACATCCTACTCACTCCATGAAGCATCAATAAAAATAACATAATATAAAGAAGCACCAAAGTTGTTCCTATGAAGTATAGGTGTATCAAACTTGCTACCACAACTGCAATCACATCCATAAACACACACATTAAAAAAAAAAAAATTAGAAAAGGGAAGGGCAAACAAATTAAGTTATCCTGTAAGGCTTTTAGTCTCTTATTCAAAGTAAAACTCTGCTAAACAGATTTGCAAACTCTTGATTTTTAATAACACCAACTTCATAGAAGATAAGCATACAAGCACAGTAAGCCAAAAGAAATAGGACCCAGCAATGAACAAGGGGTCTAAGCTGCAGTTTTGTAGCTTTCCAGCAGCAGCCCAGAGTCAGTAAGAGAGGCACAACAACCAATTCCTTTATAGACCCATCCCACAAAAGAAAGACCACACAACTAAGAGCTGCAACTACTGTTGCTGGAATATCAGTCTTATGTGTTCTTATAGACATTGCACTTCTGCTCTCTACCAGTTCAGAAAACTGAAATCCTCAAACTCCACTTGTATCTTTCCTCTGAGCAAGAGTCAAATTCCTACCAACAGCTTACATTAATTTTTAAAGTTATACGTGCTCTTAGCGCTGCTGATTGGAAGAAATAGCAGTAAGGGTTGCAGAAGACGTTAAGTGACCTAGATATACAGAAGCAAAGCAGCCTAAGAGATACAAATTGCCTTTAAATCTATCTTTCACATTAGCTCCCTCAGTTGCAAATTTGTCTTGTAGCTGCATTAACATCAATACATCAATCAAGCACACCCAGTAAAGATTTTTTTTTCCCCCCAATGAGAGTACTTTGTGTATTAAAATAGCAGTGGTTTAAGTTGATTCTATAGCTGCAATCCACGGCAACCAAGCCAGGAAGATCACTACATTATTTATGGGAAGGGGTTATTTGTGCAACTATTTTGCAACAGAAATCTAGGACACTGATTTTCAATTCTGCTACTATTCTTTTAAGTCCCTGCCAGTGGAGGTAGCCTTTATTCCTCCCGCAAAACTCTCGTTTCAAAAAGCATTTCCCATACCTCACCTCCACTTCTCCAAGGAGGACACCACAATAGACTCGCTATTGAAAGATGACAAGACATATATGCACCACTTAATGAGGGGATTAGTTTCTATTTATCCTGGACTTGCTCCAAATCCACAAAGTTTCTACAAACTTAGTGTCTATATGATAATGTCTACCTTCTAAAAAAAAAGTCTCCATTTTTACTATTCAGAATGCAAACATTAAGTATGTACAAGTATAGGCAAGCCACCTATGAACTCTGAAAACTTTAGGACCACAAGAATAAAAGTTGACAATTCTACTTTTATAAAGCCAGAAACCTAGACCATACTAAATTAAACCTAAAAATTTCTTCTTATTGTCTACAGCTACGTATCAGCTCACAAAAATATTTGAACACATCAACACAACTGAATATGTACTGAACACAGGTTAATGATGTGAGGATGCATTAGCACACAAAAAGTTCTAACATTTTCCTAATTATTACAGATAGCAGATAGCAAAATACTAAGTTTTAGTTGTATTTATGGTCAGATTCCCTCTTCAAGCTAGGATGTGCTATTTTTACATTACAGCATTTTTCTCCCATATCAATTCCAAGAGAGATTATATCTCAAACTAAGTTACAGAAAACTGACTCAAACCAGGTATCACACAACGCTAAAAGAAAACACAGATGGGGAACATTTAGAAACTAGAGGGGAACATGAAAAGAACAGCTGAAACCTGAAAAATAGGAGCACAGAGTTTCAGGAATCCAAAATGACAAAAAGTGATGAATGGTAGGCAACAGAGAAAACCATTCTGAAATCTGGTCTGCCTACAAGTAAAACCACATTAAGTAGTCAAATCAGAAATAAGTTTGACAGCACAAAGAATAAAAGCCTATACAAAGCAAGTGAAAGACCACCAGGTCTGCAATGAAGGACTCTGATGAAAAAGAAAACTATATTTCTTAGCCTATTAGCAGTGTGAAAAACTAAGGAATGGTGACAAACTGCGTTTTTTTTTACTCTAAAAGAAATCTACTGGTGTATTGTTCACTGCCTTCTCATGTTCTCCACTCACCTTAGTTTTGTTCTTTGAACAGGCTTGTTCACCAGTAACATGATACTACAGAAGCTAAAACTGCTCACTTTTAAAGCAAACAAGAGTTATCTGCCAGATACAAACTAGAACCCAAATCCACTTTACAAGGGAGATCCAGCTTCACTAAAAACCACAGCACAGCAATTAAAAGAACATCAGAACTGCAGAAACAAATTCTTTTCTAAAGTATATTTGAGGGCACTTCAATAGACTACATCAATTCTGCCTAAAGAATCTGCCTCCAAGGACAAGGATTCCAACTAGCAACATGACACCACCCTAAGATCAATTTCTTCCCTGCTCCTTAGAAATCAAACATAAGGCCTCTGCTCATCGTTTGTTATAGGTATGTGCAGTGTCTGCTACTTTTCGCTATATATTCAGTGGGGAGTACTTGTAATCAGGATAATGTTAGATCAGTGCATGTGCTAGAAAATCTCGTTGTGTTCAGTTATGCATGAACCTTTTGATAACTGTAACCTTGCCAGTGAAAGATGGGATACCTATAGCAGCATTTTCTTAAGGGAATGGTTTAACCCTATATACAAGGTGTTGGCATTGCTGATAGCAGGCCATGGGCCATGTGTTAAGTGAATAACCAGGCCTCTGCACTCGTCCTGGCCTGCCCAGAGCTTTGTTTCAGCTTGTCCAACTCTACCACCAACTATCTAAAGACCAGGTGACTCATCTAACTTGCATGGCTTTTACTTAGCTTCAGACAGCTGTGTGAGCTAACACCTATTTCTATAAATATTTTTATATAAAACACACACAAATATTTGCTACATATATTTCATAAATAGTATACATAAATATATGTGAAATCATTCAGTGTTACATCTCACAATTGTCCAAAGCTAACTAAAAGCTGTACATAAATACAAGTACATGCACACACAGAGACTGAATGTATAAATTTACATTTGTGTGTGTAACAGCTAATACATACCAATAAAAACAGGTTATTCTCTAGAGAATGGATTACCTATGACCCCAGAACAAAAAGCCGCATAGAAGAGCAAAGGCATAGCATGACAAGAGAGGCCTTGAAAAAAAAGACACAGGGTGGTATCAGAGGCCTTAAGTCTACAAACAACTCAGCAACTGCAAATTACTGGTTAAAGGAAGCTGGCCTTGAGAACTGGGCAAAAAAAAGTTCAGGGGTAACAGAAAAAAGAACATCCAACATATATAAAACACACAGCATATACAAGAAATTCAAATTCAACTGCAAAGTAGAGAAGAAAAAGTGAAGCATAGAATATATCAGCAAACAATAACCTCAGCAAAACATAACAGTGAGGAGAAAGAAACAGTCAACACTGCACTCCTCCATGGGAAAGATTCCCTTTACTCGGTCTCCCACTCCCTGTTTTTCTGACCATCTTTTCATATGTTCTGGTTTTCAAACAAGCATCAAGCAACTCCATGTAATTTTTTTATATGGTGTTGGTTTCAGATTTCTGATACTGAACCTCTGTACTGTGGTATAGAAGAAACCAATTAAACTTCATTGGCATTTACTATTTATCTGAAACAAGGTTGTAGTTGAGGTGAGTGTCAGTCTCAAAGCAACAAGGGATAGGACAAGAAGAAATGACCTCAAGTGGTGCCAGGGAAGGTTTAGATTGGAAATGAAAAATTTCTTCTCTCAAAGGGTTATCAAGCATTGCAACAGGCTGTCCAGGAGAATGGTTGAGTCTCAGGAGGTGTTTAAAAGACTTGTAGGCGTGGTGCTTAGGGATATGGTTTAATGGTGGACTAGGCAGTGCTGTGTGAAAGGTTGCACTCGATCATAAAGGTCCTTTGTACCTTAAATGATTCTGTGGTTCATTCTTTTTTAAATTGAAAGTATTCCTCTAATGATCACAGTAACCTACTGGGTTTGGGCTTTGTTTTTTTACACTTTAAGCATCTTGACCATTTGTGAGTTATAGATGGTTTTTCTTAAAAAAATGCCAGGAAATTCCACGCAAGCTTAGCATTTCATGAACTTAAACAGTAACACATTTACTACAACAGACTGCTTTGGACACTGTCCATGTGAACCAGTGAACTGTTGTCCTTACATCATGCACTACACAAAGATATAAACTGCTGCCACAATACATGTGAATTTAATAATCCCATTTGTGTGTGCTGTATTAATTGTATCCCCATCTGAAGGTTTTCAGTTTTAATGTAATTAACAGCTTTGCATACAAGCAAGAATTAATTTAGGAAGCTCATGTTTCTTTTCTGTTTGTTCATTTTTTTAATAAAATCTAAATTCATGTTTGGCATTCTAAAATGCAAAGGGGGAGGGTTTACCTGCTGGCAGTTCTAATGCTGGCTGTCTAATGCAACCCATGAGACTATTCACCTTTGCCCCAAGGCACACTGATAGTTCACGGTCAGCTTTTTGTCACCAGGACCCCCACATCCCTTCTTGCAGCACTGTTTTCCATCTGGGTGACACACAGTATATGTTGTTATATAGGATTGTTCCTCCCCACGTGCTGGACTCTACATTTCTACTTGTTGAACTCCATGAGGTTCCTGTCAGCCCATTTCCTCAGCTTGTCAAGGTCCTTCTGCAGGGCAACATGGCCAGGACTTACATGCTTCAGCTACTTAGTTAATCCTGCACTCGACAGATGCTCCTTTTCTGATAGATCTTCAACAGCAGGACAAACCAATTTCAGCCAAAGCCAGCAAGTCAGCAAAACACTAGAAAAATTAGCATCCCCATAGCAGGCTTTACCACACGAAGCTTTTCAATATCAGCTTCGTTCAGGAGAATCTCTCAGAGCCACTGCCCTCCCTCAGATTTGCAAGCAACCAAGAAGCTTATGAATTCCACCAGAAATTGACTTATTTCAGTTTAGTCCACGTAATCAAATCCTTTGTCATCTCTCATTGGTCTGCCTCTTCTCAGACATTTGTTCGTCTAAATGGAGCATATGCAAATGCCTGGTTCTGTTTATGATGTTACCCATATTTGAAAAAACAGGTTTGTTAAGAATTTGACTACGTGTGTGTTGTCCAGGAAAAGGTGCCATCCCATTATAAATTAAGTACTTCTCTAAATCAAGGAAGGGAGGGGAAGACAGCTTTATTTCCTAGGGCTTCCTGCCAAAGCACCCAAAGAACTTGAAAATTCAAGTCTTAAAACTACTAGAAAGAAAACAAAGGTCAACATGCTATTTCAGTTCAGAGCAATTTGGGATAAATGGTATCTGCCAAATTCTTAACAGCCCACCATAACAAACGTATAGACAAAACAGAGTCATGATCACTGTCAGAACAGGCCAGAGAGTCTGCCAACACTATAGACTTTCATTCTTCAGTCATAAAGCAACTCCTACTAACTCCAAGGAAGGCTCAATCATGCATGCTTACTTCATCTGCTATGTCAAGCTAAGAATATCCATTTAATACAAGTAGAGCACAGTTTGAAAAGTGCATGATTAGTGATCAACAAAAAAAATACAAAGACCAAGAAAAGCTTCATGTCCATTTACCAAGACAATGACCACAGTTAAGTAAGCATTCTCTTTGTGTATTTAATGGTTGTGTTGTCATGGTGTGTGTGTCTAATAAAAAATAAATGTTTGCATTTGTACTATGAGAACTGAAAAACAGCCTCATCACAACCCCTGTAAAGCCCCTTTCAGGGTTGGCTGTTTGGAGATCTATTTCTTCTTTAAAACTGCTGCACACAATCAAGACTTCTTAAAAATTTAAGGAGCAACTCATGGTGCAGCTTTCTCACTACATATTCCGTTCTACAAGATCCTTTGCCACAAGCTGCAGCATCCAGCTACTGATCCCCAGCTCTTTAACCAGCTTCAGTAACTGTCCTACCCTTTGAAGATCCTTTCTGCACACACTTCTCTGCTTAACTCAAATTCCAGAAGAGGTTATTTTCCACTTTTCACTTCCAGTTCTCATTAATTAGTGCTTAATCTAATTGTTTGCTTTTATTCCTCTAGTTGCTTTTTACACTCAGACAAATTCAACTCCTTACCACTCTGACCACTTACACTTTCCAAACTACCCATTCATATTTTCCTCTTTACATCCTAATCCCTCCTTCACCATATGTTCACAGAATCAATTAGGTTAGTAAAAAGAACACTGAGATCAAGTCCAATCTGACCTAACACTACCATGTCAACTATACCATGTGTCACATCCAATCTTTCCCTAAAAAGTGCTTCACATTGTCTCTATGCAAATTTCCTTCAGAAACTCACAGGGTCTTCTATGTCCAGAATTAAGGTAGGAAAAACTGTCACAGACAGATGAAAACTGACACAATATTCTGCTGTCTAAACTTTCTGATTTAATACTGGCTCATGCACACTTACTCATCAGCCTAAGCCTTAAAAAGAACCCCAAGAACCTCCCACCCCCCCCCAACAAACAAGTATCCAAAGTAAAAATTAACTCCAAGCTATCTACCCTCCCCATATATATCAACACCAGTTGCAAACCAGCAGCCACTACAGCAATGTGCTTTTTTCTTAAAGGGGACGCATTTACTACTGTCTTCAGTGGCAACAAAAGCCTTAATAATAAGTCTCATTTGTAGTATGTCCACTAGATAATGTCAGTATACAGGACTGATGATATTTCTCACCAGACAAATGCATTCAAAAAATCAAACTAGTTTTGGGATGAGTTCACTCAACCCTCCTAGTTGAGCTTCCATACGGGTGCATAGCTTTGCTTAGATGAGACTGCACAAGCATTAGTTTCTTCTACCTACAGAAAGCTCAGGCTCCAAGGTAGTTATGCGGCAGCAGCGGTAACAAGGCTGGATGTGCCACAGAGTAGCATCTCCTCCAGCACTAACACTTGTCCTCCTCCTGCAGCCAAATTTTAACAAAAGTTTCTGAAAATCACTTAAAGGCGCAGTGCTTTTATAACTTGCTCACACGCTGTCCTTGCTGCTGCTCTGTCTTAGGCTGACTACTTCATTTTAAGCCAAAATAAGTCAGCTGTTTTGAGGGCATGGCTGGGAAGATACTTGCACATGATAAGATTCCTATGAAAGCTTTACCAGAGAGCTCTAGAGCCTCCCCTAACTTGGGTAAAGAGCACGACGCTAAGGAGGTTATTCTAGTGTCAGCCCTACACCTTCTGCAGTCTCCTAACAATCTTGCAAATTTGGCCTAGTTATAATTCAGGAAACCATCTGTGTCAGGAGACTCCTAGTCAGCTGCTACAGTTCAGTTTCTTTAAAGATTCCTTCCCTCTGCACCAAAACAAGCTCCATCTCTCAAAATACAGGCAAACCAGAAGCACAGGGGGCACATGGTATTGCAGCTGCAAACTCGAACAAGTTCTTCTGCCCTTGCTGCTAGGACCACCATGGAAGCAAAACTAAGATGAGGACAAATATCCTCACTCATGCTTTCCCTCTTCTTCTACATTGTACCCAGCACCGAAGCAAATGATGAGGGAGATTAGGAGCAAATCCAGGAACACAGACAGAAGCATGGGAGGAGATAGGCAGCACACCTAGGGAAAAGTGAAAGAACATGGGAAATAAAGCAAGGACAGGCCAGAGGGCAAACTTTTCCAGAACCTGGAAACTACACCAACTATTCAAAATTTGTACTGTCTTTTCAGCCCCTGGATGAACAGCAGATTTATTGACAAGGTTTTTTTGTCAGCAGACCCTTTCAATGGTAAGCCTGGGAAGAGAATACTGCAATTGATATATTCTACAGTGCAGCTATTCAACACTGAATACACAGTCAGTGAAATACCACAAGGATAAACTTTTGCCACAATACTATTTATCTGCATACCAGTAGCTACTCAACTTACTACTTACTTGCTATTTTAGGCTACCAAAAGCAGCACCTAATCCCAAAAATTCAATACACTGCCCTGTCACATACACACACATGCAATACAGGGTGGAAAACACTTTAAAAAACAAGCTGGCTATCAAACTGCACTACATACAAAATAGTAAGTAATCCTTTAAAACAAAAAAAAAAAGAAGAGCCATGAGATTATTTCACTTATTATTAGGTTCCTTGAAGAGTAAGACATGAAGTTCTTTCAAAGACTGGGACATTCAGACAAACTACAGAGCAGAAACATACATGACTGAATTAACATTCCAATCATCTGGACACCAACTAAAATATTTATCCTCCCTCCACCTGGATGAAAGTAATCAAGTACTTAACCACCTTTGTAAACACTACCCTAAGTCAAATTTCTGTAAAACTGACCAACTTTTGTGTATTCAAAGGAGACCAAAGCAAGCATAACCATAGTATAAGCCTTAGGAAACTTGTCCAGAAGTCAATGAACACCTCAAAGTTGCAAGGATTATACTGCATGGATGTTTCAGCCTCAAATATGAGTAAAGATGTTGTATCACAGAAGCTGCAATCTGGGGAAAAATTCACAAAAATGCGGCAAGGATTAGATTTCGATGTGAAAATAACCTATTTAGCACTGGCAACAATTTCGGTACTATCCAATGTTACAGAAGACCCAGTTCTCCCTAAACCTTCCTCTAAGAAAAACATACTAATAATAAACCCCAGCAGTATTCACTGGCTATCTAACAAGGTCCTCAATTTACAGTCAAGAATTTATGGATTCTTAATATAAATCTTACTTAGCAGAGTCTGAAAGGCACTAAGGCTGCAGTAACCTTTGAAAATGGGAAGGATTTGCAGAGTTAACTGTGTCATCATGGCACATGCTCTATTAACTATACTGCTGAAAGTTCTAACTGAGGTCTCCCCAAGAGCAAGTACTCTTGGTTTCAGTTCAGAAGAGGAGCTTGTGTTTAATTGTGTTTGATTTCCAGTTAGCCAGCAAGTATAGGAAATATTCCAAAGGTGGCTAAGCGTGAAGGAGTGAGGAGAAGCAAGAAAAGCTCCAGAACTGCCACACACAGCTGAGCTGAGACCACATGTCAGGTAGTAGGAATGTGGCCAGTCCTCTCCAAAATGGACCAACTTTGAGGAGTGCTGACCTAACCCAATCTACTTCAGCCTAAAATCTAGGGTTGTTTTCCTAATTTAGTTCAGAAAGCCAATGTGGACAGAAATGAGAAATCGGCAGGCTAAGTTTTATATTCCTAGAATTTTCAGTCCGAATCACACTGCTGAGAAACCTGAACAAAGAGTTTACTTTATGCAATCATCAACTTTTTTTCAAAATTTTCAGAGACAGGAATTACTTTTCTGGGAAGTAAAAATGTATTAACAGCATTTGTAATATGTTTTGTTCAATTAATAAGGCGCATGCAAACTATGGTTAAAAGCACCTTCATGTTTACTAGGAGAAGCCGTTCTTTGGTTTAGTAAGGACTACTGAAACAACTACATTTTTTAATTCAAAACTTCCTACACTGGATGTTTAGTGCTAGGAAGAGGAAGAGCCAATGCACAAGCACAATTTTCAAGGCAGGTCTTCACGCAAAAGGACTCTAAGTGAAACAAATGAGACTGCTTACACAATGAAATCCAACACATTGAACCTTTCCTAGTCAGATTTGCCATTTTATACTAAAAAGCCTGCATATGCATAGCTACAAAATTAGATAGATAGATATATAGATAAACAGATAAAAACACCCTACTTCAGGCAAGAAGGGTAGCACAGCCAACTGCATTGCCAGTGTATGTAGAGACTCTCCTAGAATTCCCTTTTTGTGGCACCAGTGCACATGGAGTTAGTTCTCATCATGAAAATGAATGCTTCTGAAGTAGCAAACTACCTTATGTCTCTAGCTATAGCTGTAATACTTTTAATTTTAGAAGTCTATTTTAATATGGCAAACCTCAACATGACACCCATTAAAAGCAGATCTTAATTAAACAAAAATATTATGTGTATAAACAGAAGTCTGCTTCATATGTTTTTCTCTCAGAAGTGTTACTTTTGCATGCAAGTGTTTTTCTTCCTATATTTTCAAAAAGATAAATATATCTGTACTTTTTCAAGAATCTGTAGCTTCCAAAAAGGTAAAAGAGTGCCTAAGCTGAGAAGAGAACTCACCTGCAGAATTATTACCTCACTATTTGAAGATAAATATCAAAAACCATACCAAAGTGAAATAAGTCTACCCCGTGGTTCTATATATGGATATTTTCCCTTGGTCTCTTAATAAATTGGCTCACCAATGATCAGAATACTGGGAACAAGCCATTTTAACTGAAAACAAGAAATCAAAAACTAGTAAAGATACCACATATTTTTGAGCCTGTACAAAAGGAAATTGACTTAAAAGTGACACTATTCTCAAGATTATTTTAATTACAGGTCCTTAGTATTCATTTAATTAAAGTTCTAGACATTAATTATTACACATAGATGGTTGAAGGAATGGAAAATACCACATTATGGAAGAGAGAAAATATAAAAATGGGCTTTTTCAGAGTCTGTTTTAAGAGGTCACATGTGGTTACAACTTTTGTTACAGATTCAAAGTTCTTACAGTTACATCACTTAAAATGTAACACTTGCAATGTCGATCTGGTGACACTGGCTGTTCACACTGACTAGTTACTGTCTAATTCAAACCATTTAAACCCATAATTCAAGAACAAGGTCATCTTGTAGATTGCTGAACTAAAATTTTATTGAGAGAACCGAGAGAATAACATAAAAAAGGTTCAAATGAAAAATTAATATTACTTGTACTTCAGCATCAAAACGGGTATTACAAAAAATACCCTTTCAATTTCTAAAACCTCTTTAGTTTCTAAAACCTTTTCATCTAAAAACATGAAACACTTAAAATCTGTAGTTTTCAGGAATATTTCATTTCCTCCATTATAAACCCAAAGATGTATCTCTGTGTATAATGCTATTTATTGCTTGAAAGAACAGCATTTGATTGCCAAATCAAAAATTATACTAAAAAAGATACATGAAGTTCACAGCAGATCCTGACTACAACCTTCACAAGCCTACCTACTATGGGCAAGCAAGTCCTGGATATAGTACAGTAACTTGGCAGAAAAAGCAGAAAATAAATGCATGAAGTTTAGTAGGGATTTTTTTAGTATTGTTAGTTTTAAGAAAAAAAAAGCACCCAAACCAGAAACTAAAAGTAGCACACTTTCTGGAAGAAGTATCTATAAGAGCAATAACTTGGTATTGTTGAGCCTGAAAGTTGCTGTCAGAACAGCACTAGCTATTTCAGCTGGGAACACATCACAACTCCTATGAAATGCACACTTCAAATTCAGCCATAAAGCAATGACCAATGAAGAATTCCAGGTAAGTCTAAGCCCCAGCACAACTGAATACTTCATCCAGTCTACTCCCAGATCTTCATGGAAACAGGGCAAGCAGGAGCCAGCTCAAGGTCTTCCCAGTAACTGTAGCCATCCTCCAGACCACATCTTTTCCAGGGAGTCTCCCCACTCTTTACCCCCATCATGCAGTAATCACACCATAAAAGAAGATGCCTCCAGGAAAACAGCCAGGAGCAGTCTGCTAGGAACAAAAACTCCCATGACATATTTCCACAGAACGTAGCAGGTTAAAGGAGAAAGACCCGAGTTGACAGCATTAATTGCTTTGCAAGTACCAGCCTTCTGCCAGATGGTTTGGGAACACATGTATGCAAGCTAATAAACAATCATACAGGGACCCAGGAAATGCAAAGTTAATGCAACATGCCCAAGAAGTACCTGCTGGGCATGGACAGATGAACTGAACTCAACAAAAACTAGGGTCCTGTGGTTGCAATGTGTAGGTTCTTACAAATCCAGAAAACAGGCCACAGAGCCCACCCACATAACAACATATTCCTCCTTTCTGCTCTTGCAGAACAAAGCCAGCAGACATGAGGTTGCCTGCTCTTTCAAGTCCACTACTACTACTAGGTGTAGAGTTATAAACAATGAAGATTCATACTTGGATATGAGAAGAAACTACATCTTGCAGTTTGAATATCAAAGGCTAACAGATGGGTATCTTTCAATGAAGGGGAGAAAAGAGAGTACTGTATGGACCTCGAAGAGTTTTAAAATAAAAAACCCTCACACAAACACACACCCAGAACAAGAAGAATGGCGGTCAACACTGAAATTTTCTGGGTGAAAATAAAAAGTGCTGCTGCTGTACATCAAATATTTGACACAAGATTTCAGCATTCTGATCTGTCAATGAGTGAATCTGTTCATACGTGTCCCACAAAGATTGTGTTCAGCTCTTCATCATGGAGCTGATTAGCAGCAAATGTGTAGTGAAGAGAAATGGAGAATTCCTATAAGGAAAAGATTCTTTAAACTGACCTATTTTCACAACTACCCGTCATGAAGTTACATGATAAGAAAAAAACCCAGCACAACCACTGCTTTCTGAAAATCTACACAAGATGAAATAAATGCTCCAGAAGAAAGCATTCAGCAGCAATATTTATGTTTTGCCTGTCCCTGTGCTTTAACCACAACACAGGTTCGAAGAAGCTGCAGCCCTGCGAAGGAAGATGTGCACCCTAGCACAGTAACCAAGTAGTAAGTCAAGTAACAAATATAGCTACCATGTTTGCCATCAGTCCAATTCAGACACTGGTTACTATTAAAAGACAAGGATGCAGAACAAATTTTATTCTTGAGGGTAAACTAACATTAGCTGTCATAAAGATAGTGACAATCAATCAAGAAGAAACCATTTCTCACTGTTTCTCTACAAAAGCTTCCAAATAAGGACAGGATTCTGCAAGTTCTATTTATGCTCAGGGGTTTTTTACAAACAGACCGGCAGGAAATTCAAAATTACATGCAAGTGCTTCTAAGAACTTAAGGGAACATATTAAGTCAAACACTATAAGGATTGTAAACTGAGAATGAATAGTGTTTTCACTATACTTGAATATGCAACAAAGGAGAAGAGATGACTGTAGTACTCCCTGGAGCATTAGAGGTTCCTTCTCATTTACTTTAGGTTAAATTTGCACTTCAGTTATACACTTTGTGATGTTTTTAGAGATTCTTCAACAGGAATTGTCTGATTCCTTAGACTAAAAACATTTCAATTCATTCACTAACCTGTTACATACAGACAGAAAAAAAACCCACTCTCCTTAGAAATTTATTAGGTGAACAAAGATGCATGGAGAAACACACATCTAAATCTGAAGAAATCTAGGAAAACATGTCACAGAATTTAAAATTATTCCACAGTTTTAAGCAGTTTGGACCAGTTAAAAGCCTCAAATAAAGAAAGTAAGTGTAACAAGTGAACTGTTGATCTGTAACAACACGTGTGTTACTATGCAAAACAAAAACACAACGACAAGAAGCACATGGCTTCTAACTTACGGGTAAAACACCTTTCGCTCTGAACACCACGAGTCACAGCATCAGCAAGTACCGACCGGCTTGCGCACAAACTGAAAGAAGCCAACCTTTACCTATCAAAGCCTGGAAAAGGTTACTTTGGAAGATGCTGATGACCCGCTCGATGGAGTTCCGCAGTTGCCGATCCTCCGCCTGGCTCAGCTTGGAGCGGTATTCCTCCAGGAGGCGCAGGGCTCGCTGGGTATCTGCAAGTGGAGACCAGGCACACGGCTGACCGGAGCGCACCGGGCAGGAGCGCCGGGGGTGCAACAAGCCCCCCGCGGCCGGGACCGCCCCAGCCCGGCGCGGCAGCTCCTTTGTTCGCAGCCGGGAGAGCGCGGGCGGGACGGTGCCCTCGGAGCGCTCGCAACGCCCGCGGCTCCCTCCAGCCGCCCCCCTGCCCGTCCCGCCGCGGCAGCGCTGTCAGCCGGCGGCTCCGGCAGCTGCGGCCCCGGGCGTGCGGCGCTCACCTTGCTTCCTGACGGGCATCGCGCCCCGCGCCCCCCGCCCGGGGCTGCCCTGGGGCTCCGCCGCGCCGACCGGGAGCGCGGCCCGGGGCAGCGCGG
>VWZS01002372.1:414494-672006 GCA_013397075.1 Rhabdornis inornatus | reverse complement strand
GCCGGCCACCGGGACGGCCACCGGGACGGCCACCGGGACGGCCACCGGGACGGCCACCGGGAACGCAATGGGAACCGGCTCCCGGCCGAAGCCGCCCCGAGCGTCCCCGAAGCTGATCGCCGCCGCTGTCCCCGGCGCGCCGCTGGTGGTTCCCGGCGGGAGGGCGGGACAGCTCCAGGTGTGCGCCGGTACCTGCGGTATCGCTCGTCACTGGTTAACTGCGGCAGTTTCTGGGCAACACCACCCAAGTGAGATGGTGCTGTGGGAGTGCCGGGCACGGAGCGGTTCCTGCGGTGAAGGAGCACAGGGAGAGCCGTGCCCGGCTGCGGGCAGCCCAGAGCCGCATTACGGGGTGGGAGGTCAAGGGATAAGCAGGGCACAAAGATATCTCACAAACCTCTCCGGCCTCCACAATAAGTAATACACTGGCACTGGCATCCACCTGTTGCTGGGGTTTTTTTACTTCACTCATCCTGGTGAAGACCAGGATAAGGAGGAAGGACTCGAAGAAAGATAAAGAAATAGCTTTGCTGCACTTAGCAGAGAACATAAGGACATCATGGGAGAAAACATGAAAAGTCTTGCTTCTTGAGAAGTTTAAGAAATGAGCTATATAGGCTGACATTGGGGACTGGTCAGAATAATGATAGTTACTTTCTCAAAACTGGCGTGGAAATGGTGAGGAGTTACCTCAAAGGCTAAACAGCTTCGCCTTTTTGCAAGATGGCAAAGAGATGGCAGAGCATAGAAATTGGTGCCTTGGATGTGAGCTAAATGGTCTTTGTAGCACATTCTATATACCCGTTAAAAGGAAATGTATATTAAAGCATGTAATGTAATGTGTATTAAAGGATATTAAAGATGTAGGGGTAACTCTTATTCTGAGAGAGAATTTAACTTCTGTCTTAATCAGATGGACAGTCAACCAGAGCGTCTGATCTGGTACACTTCAAACCCTGTATGTGTACACATATGAGAGGCAGAAAGAGACTTGAAAGTTCAAGGCAAATACTGATGTGATTTTTTTTTCTTTTTTTTTTTTTTTAATCCAAGCTCACATTTCCATTTACACTTTTTAGATTTAAGCGCAACTGAAAATGTTCAAGAACTTATCCAAAGAACCTAAAAAGAGTCTCTTGGGCAACTCTCGCAAATTTGAAGTCTCATAATCAGAACTAGACTTCTCTTTGGCAGAGACCTAATCTTAGGAAACTTACACCACGATAGATCTAACCCAGATCTAGAAAAGAACTGTTCCCTCCCTAGTAGTCCTATGTTTTGTTCTTTGATTTGTGCCAGGAGTTACTCCTCCTCCCATAGCTATGTACTGTGAAAGTGTTCACACATCTCATCAAAGCAAGCAGACATTTAGTGCTGACACACATTGCCCATTTTCCTCCTTTCTAGTTGTATTTTCATATCTCAAAATTTTGGCACCAGCTGGTACCCGTTCAGATATTTTGAAATGAAAGCAGGCTAAGAAGAGACATTAGCAGAAGCCTCCATCATCTGGCCTCATCAGTTTTCAGTGTTTACAACAGCAATAAATGTGCTGTAAAGGGGCAATAACCCTCTTGATGTCAGAGGAATATATATACAGGAGGAGAGGAAGAACAATCTAAATTTAGATAGCAGAAAGGAGACATCTGCAGCATTTAGGTTGGTTTTGCTGACATAAATGTATTATTACAAAACAAAAAAAGGAACTTTTTTACAATTAAAGGAACCTCCATAAAGAAACTACTTCTTCATACACAGTATTTGATGTTTCCAAATCTTTTTTATTTTAAATAAGAGATAATCCCATTACATACGGTCACTGTGCTGGGGATAGAGAAATAATCCCATAAATAACACCCTGAGACAGCATTTCTCGCTTGTTACTAATGCTCTAGGAAAAAAAAAAACATCAAAGAAGGGGTCAGGATGATGGATCAGCAAGTCAGGAAGCAATTAGGTGAGCCTTATTGTACCTCAGAGAACGATGTTGGTTCCCGGCACTTCTGTTTCTCTTCTAGGAGTGTGTTTGCTGACTGAAAGCAGTTGAACCAGAAAGCACAGTATTAAACTTCGGTCTGAAAAGTGGGCTTGAAATTCCAGCACATATAGAAAATATTCCATGTATGGCAAATGACATTTTTACTAGCAACATTGCAGCTAGAGCCAGTGTTGCAAAACTATCCTGTATTGCACATTGTCTTTTTCAGGCTCCAGCTTTCAGGAAATTTTGTAGTTCCCTTGGAGGAGGGGAAAACTGAGTGTGAACCAGAGCATCATTTGTGCCACAACTTAAGCAATATCATTTTTACCAAACCACTACAAGCAGCATACAGAAAAGCTTATACTTAAATTGTGACTGGTGTGGTCAGTATAGAAGTCAGCATGATGCTGTGCTTACCATGCCCTGGCTGGTCCAAAATGACCCTCGATATAGGAACTCTAGGACAATTACACAAAGCAGCATCCCATCACCTCTGTAGTCCTCAGAGACATCTGAGGATGTGACCAATGGCCTTTTCTCACTGCCCTCAGATTTCCCCTTTAAAATTCCTTCTTTTGCAGCTGCTGCCAGGAGCGTGTCTGGGATGTTCTGCCTGGGATGGTCTCTGGCAGGGACAGGCAGCTTGTTACAGCACACGTACTGCTTAGGGGGGATGTGTGATACAGGACCAGGCAGCTTTTGGCAGCAGGGAGGCTAGCACAGCATAAGCTTTTTACCCTGGAAAACCTTCTGTAACAGCCACCTGATCCTAGTCCATGCCATTTGTACATGGGGAAAAAGCAGCCCTGTGTCAAAGCCTAATAACCCCAGTTTCATAAACTATAGTGAAATAGAGACGGTGTTTTCCCAGTCTGAGAAACTATGCCAGAGCTTGTTGGCAGCTGCCTGCTCTGGCAAGTGATCACATTAGTGAGCCCTGCCACAGATTTGTACCTGATCCTACACCAGCTCCTACTTCTCAAAGCAGTCCAGCTGCCACTTTAAAAATGGCTCTTTCTGCTTTAGAAACATCACCTGGTCAGCTGGCACCACACCACAGGGAGAATGAATGCTGCCAGGCTCCTTATGAGTTGAAGCAGTCACACTTTGTCCACAGGCAAGGCAGCAGGACATGGAGGGATTTGACTTCATGCCAGCTACCTGGTGAACCCCCTAAGTCCCACTGGAGTCAGCTGACAATGTAGACGTCTCAAACTGGCAGTGGCAGTGGATGTGTTGCAGCTGGTGTCCCACACAGTAACTGCAGAGGCATAATGAACTCAGAACGGGAGACTTCAAAAAACATTCCCTAGATCCACACATAATATCAATCAACACAAGAACAACAAGAAAAAAGGACTGCAGACATCATCACATGGCAAGAATTTAGAGTTATTAATATGGCCAAAAAAATACAGTAGTTACAAGCTGAGACAAACTCCATTACAACAGAAGGTGGGATAGATTAAATAAATACAGTACATCTATTCATAATTAAAGATGGACACTGGTGTCTAAGGTGAAATATTTCTAGAATAATACAATTATGGTATTAATTTTAGTAAAAAGAAATGCTAGCTGTTGAAGAATAATGAGTAAAACTCAAGATTTTTTTATGTTGGGCTTTCTAATGAAAGAAAACACAAAAACAATAAAATTCTCTCTTAATTGTCAAGATTTAGTGTTCAAAGTCACCATATAGTACTAGCAGTCACCATACAAAGCAGATGATTTCCCTTATTCATTCGGAACTGGGAGTTCATGCTCATGAAAGGATCTCTGACAGCTGCAGAAAAGCTTTCACTTCCCTGCAAACTCAGTGCAATGCTTCACAGCTAGCTGGGGAAGCAATGAAACTAATGAAGCCTCATTTCCCCTGCCTAACAGGGAATGAAGCCTGAGTGAACTTAGCTTGTTCATTATGCCTCCACTCATCTGGATTCTCTGATGTCTGATAAGTTTGGATCGTGTGCCACAGCCTTACCTTCCAGGAGCTGTCTTTTCAGAAGGGCATCTTTTCATTATCATCTGTAATTTTGTGGGTTATAAGAGATGCAAACAACTTCTTGTAGGAGCATTCCACTTGAATCAAAACATGGAATGGTAACGTGTCTTTTTTCCCTGCCAAAGCTATTATAAATGGAAAATTTTCATGAGGCCACTAAAGACTAAAGCTACTCTTTCCAACACAGTCTGGAGTTACTCTGTCACACCACCCAATGAGTCACGTGCCTGTCATAGATACTACTAACAGTTCAAATACCAGCTCACTTTTGTCTATCATCTTCACTCTTGTGAATAAAATACGTTGCTGCCTATTACATGGGGAAGGATCTGATCTTCAGTTGTTAAAATCAAAGTTCTATTTTAAAAAATCACAGTTCAGCAAATTTAATTAAGCCTACTCAATGGAATTCTTATGGGATCCTCTTACACATCTCTGCTTATTTAATTTTACCCTTTTATTTTTTAATACAGAGAAGACAGTTTCCCCCATAACACAATCTTCGTAATTTTCATTTGTGAACTGTATATCCAGTTTGTCCTCATAACTGAAACTTGTCCTAGGTTAATTCAATCTCCGTCACAATAAAAGGATGTCTTTATCCTTAGAATTAGAGACTCCAGCTGGGCATGGCTAGTAGATGAACGTGTTCCTGTTTACAAGGAGAATAAGAGAAAACTGGACTTTTTTTGTCTAAAAGACAATTTTTTCCTCTATCATTGTGCAGTTTGTGTGTGCTGGAGTTGTTTGAGCTCTTGTTCTATTAGGGATTGTATGCCATGTGTATACAGCAAACTCATCTTTCTTTTGCTCTCGTAATAAGATTTGTCTATTCGGTTTGGGACAGTCCACAATCCTACAAAAGAGTGAGTTTTACTACTCCAGCAACCTCAGGAACTAGAGCATTATAAGAAATAAGAGACTTCTATTTCCTTATTTAGAATGTTTTATTTAAGTATATGTACCCAATGTATAGAAGAGTGCAATTGCCATTTTTATTAACAATTAAAATGCAGTGCCTGGCTGCTAATGGTTCAAAATCTTCTGGAAGGCTGCAAGACATCAAAGACAAAAGCATACGAAACAATATTAATTATAACTGTTAACAATTACTGCCAATATGACATGTATAAACCTAGACCATCTTCCTCCACACTTTCTATAATCAGGGCTGTGTTATATAATATCAGCTTAACAGCTTCTTAGTTGACTTCCTGATGTAAAGATAAACATCATTATATAACCTGCCTATTTTAACTTTCCCAGTCAAATTAAGCAGAGAAGTTGGTGTGTTGTATGAAGTGAGTTTGTCTGTGTGAAAACCCAATGCAAGAAATAAACTCTCAAAGAGCACATTAGAGGCTCTTGAGCAGTGTTTTCCTGGGAGGAAGGCAGCAGTTGCTGTGGGGTTTGCCTGACTAGATACTAAGGAGAGTGTTTAGAAAGTAAATTCATGGATTTTTGTATGACCACATTACCTGATTAAAATAACAGCTACTAAAAATTAATTAAACTCTTCACATCCTATGAAAATATAACAAATGCCCCCAAAATAGCAAGGCAGTCTAGTTCAGACAAAGCACAAGAAAGGGCTATTAAACCTTGCTGTGGGATTCAGACACAGGCTATGTAAAGTAGCACCATCTCCCAGAAAGGGCAGAAGCCACTCTTACTCTATGGAATTAGAGTAAATAACGTGGAAGCGCTTTTTCTTTATTTCTGTGGCACAGTCCCCAGCATGCCTTGAAACAGAGATGCAGTCAACGACTCAGTTTGCTATGTGCTGATTTTCACCACCCCTGGAGTACAGAAACTGGTGTGCTGAACCACGAGATCCAGTAGCACAGCAAAATGACATCACAGCATACCACATCAAGACACTTTTGTTTTCCCAACCCAAACAATGCAGTATTTGTAGCAGAAAGTATGGGATTGTGCCCAGCTTTATGCCTCTTGAACAAGGGTGAGATCCATGCTCTGCTACCACCACATTGTCCATCATGTGCACCTGAAAAGACAAAAAGTTTTTGTATTTTGGGATTACAGGCACATGTACCTAGATTAGATGAGTGGGAAAAATAGAGTTTGGCAGTGATTTTTGTAGGAATCAAAGTCATACTTGTCAGAAAGTACCTTGTTTCAAAGCTAAGAGTCACTCTGCAAATAAAGTGTTTTGTTGCAATGTATTAAGACATTCTACTTCACCCCAAACACTGAGTATTTCTGAACACTGCAGAAATATACCGAGTGTGTGGAGCTCTTATAGTAAGCACTCTCTCTCCTGGAATGACAGACAGCTAAACTTGTTTAAAATTCCTCTTCCTGTGCTAACACCTGCCATTTGAGCTCACCCAATAGCTGGGGAAATACGTATCTGAGGACAATGAGCAGGAGCACAACCAGCAGACTGCTGGCTCGCCCTTCACAAATCGTGCCTCCATCTGCAGCATTGTGCCTGTCACTGGCTACAAGCTGGGCTATGGGTACACAGGGCCCGAGTTTCCCATCTCCTGGCCTGCCCCACTCCCTGCTCCTTGAGATTGTGGAAGTTTTCTGCAGAGATCGCTTGAGAGCAGGAGTTACTGGAGTCAGCATAAGTTGGCCCTCCTGACTCACTGGTGGTGAGCAGGTAATTGAATTATCAGGCACACCTTCCCTTTAATGGGTTTTTTCCCTCCTTGTTTGTGTAGAAGCTTTGGGAGGATAAAAGCAAATATGTACCACAGATATGTGAAGGAAAAGAGGGGTGTTAAAATGGAATGCAGCTGGATAATTTAAGAAAAAGTTTAGTCTTGTTTAGAATTTTAGAAATAATTAAGGGGAGAGGCTGCCAGTGACTGAAACTGACAGGTGAGTCCTCCAGTGTCCCATTGAACAACTGCAGAGCTGGAACAGTGAAGAAACCTGGGAAACTGTCCAGCTTGCAGGGATCTACTGATAAAGAGGACCTAGGGGCTGCAGGAACTGCCCACAGTTAATGCATCCTGCCCTTCACTCCAGGAGTGAGCATTCAGTGGTGCTGAGATCCTGCAGTGGCCACACAGCTTTTCTGTTATATTTTGATATGTGTTTAGTGCAGAAAATCCTTGTAAACCTGCCCATTTTTCAAGAAAGGCCTCTGCAGAGAGCCTTCATGCAGGTTTTGTAAAAACCACTTTAAATCCTAGTGGTATTGTGCCTACTCTTACTGACTATAAAAGAAGTTCTCAGAGTCCAAAGTCCTGTTACTGACTCACAAGCAGATTCTTGTTTGTCCTTTCAGTAAAGCTTCTGTTATAGAAAACTCATTTAAGCTTTGTTGCCTCTATATCACTTATCTTTCCCCGATTTCTTTATCAAACACTGTTGCAGGTTTGAGACCAATTAAAATGTCGATATCTTCTGATTAAAAGTTCCCGAAGAGTTTATACTAGATTCCCACTACTTCTGAGTACACTGACCTAAGTGTGTGCTGCTGTTGGCAAAGCTTCATGGACAGCTAACTTCTCCAGATGGGTCCAAGGGTCCAGCTAGATGCTCCAGAAAGCTATAGGGAAGCTGGCTGCAATAATCAAACACACACACTCAGAGACAGCATAATTCCTTTTATTTGCTTTTTTGTCGTCAAAATACAGCATTTCTGGAAGTAATCCATCTACCTTCCTTTTTTTCAGATTTTCATTACTGAGGGAAAAAAATCTTCCACTTACCCCCAGGTTACTTACCTGATTTTTGCAAGGTAAAAAGTGGTATCACCAGAGGCTGTACCACATTCCTTCTCAGAACTGCACTTCTGCAACAGCAGAGAGCATTGAGTAACAAGTTTGTCTGATACCAAGACTGACTCATAAGGACAAGAAAATTTGGAAGACAGGTGTATGCTTGCAATTCTTGTCCCATTTTCCTGATAATTTGGAAATGTGGCCAAATAAAACATTAACCTGATGGTGTGCAGGCCTCTGTCCTGGAATGGTTTGCATTTATGTATTTACTTAATGCTGAAATCAGCAAAGTTTCTTTAAATGGATGCAGAGACTATGTGGACTAAGACTTAGAGGCAAAATATTTTCCTTTTTCTTTCATCAGTAAATATTTTATATTTCACAGAGATAAGCTTATAGAAGAAGCATGGGGTGACATGAAATGCTACAGGAAAAAGAAATGCTGTGAAGTTGGAATAGAAGAGATCAAAGTCATACCAGACAGGAGAGAAAGGCAAGAAACAAAAGCAGTCAACAAAGGATGACTGTGAGCCCTTCTAAGGCCATGAAAGGGGAAGATAATTGAAGGGGCCTCAGGAGTGAGATTTACACCAGATTGGGGTATACTAATGGTCCTGCACAAAACACTAGTGAGACTTCACCTAGAGTTTTATATAACCATGGCCTTCTGTGTCCAGCTAAGTGAATTTGCACTAGAAGGTGCCAGAGCAGGAAATCTGGGATTTCCAGAGTGGACAGTCTCAGAGGATACCTTCAGGTCAGTAAGGCTATTGAGCAAAAAAGAACAAAGCTCCCCCAGAAATCTTCCTGGGACAAGAGCAGTGAGCCTGGGAGCTGCTTCCAACTAGAAAAGTGAAGATAAGTCACTGAGCTGGTTTCAGGGTGGGACTTGATGCAGTCACACATCACTATAGACTGAACACAGTAAAATGTTCCTCTCTAAGCACATGGTGTCCTTTCATTTCCATCTCCTGGGGGCTTGGTGCCTTTTACCTGAGGTACTCACAGACTGGACCCTGTATTTAAACAGAAAAGTAAATTTCACAGCCAGATTTGGGCTGCATCTACATTGAAATTGCTCTGTATTGAAGGATAACACGGTACAAAGATTTAGATTTTGGGTTTGCTTCATTCCAGCACATTATTTTTCATAAAGAGTTATTCTTGGGCCTTTAATCGTGACATTTCTGGGTCCTCTGGTAGGTGGCTTCAAGACAACTTGTCGAAAGTCAGGGGTCCCAAGGACTATTCTGATTGCTGAGGACATCTCTTACGTAGTAGAACACTAGATAAACTCCTCCCAGGCGAATGGGAGGGGACAGGATAAACCCTCTAGTAGGTTTGGGGTTGGTTTTTTACTGCTTTATATTTCATCTTATCAAGGATGGAACAGAAATCAGCTACTGACAAAGAATAGTGTTCTGCTTAGCAAAGCTGCACTGAATTTGCATTTCTGCTTTAGGATAGCTGAGAAATTCCAGGCCTGTGGACTAAGGGCAGGCTTAAGAGAAGAACTCAGTCCACCATCATTGGTCTGGATTCAAGGGCAACTTCTCAGCTTCCTAACAAGAAAAACTTCATTATTCTCACAGATCTCCTGGCATCATGCAGATATAGAGCATGCCTCCTATTTCAGAAACTCACTAAGGATTTATTCAATTATTAATTAACATCTCATTTGGTTATGATTATTACATGCTGGAGGAAGCATCCAGTTTCATTGCAAACAGTTCATTTAAAGTCTCTGAAGACATTCCATCATGGAAAACAAAACTAGCAGTCCAATCATTATGTATGGCCTTACACTACAGTTCAGAAGGGACTATCTCTGTTTCTACTCTCTTTAACAATACAATGAAACATGCTGTCTGTGTTAATTATTGTTTGCTAAGGTTATTTATGTAGGATACAACTTCAGTGTAGTTCCAGTGAATTTCTGATGCATCTTTGCCTCTGCAGATTTTATTTTTGGCTAAACACAACTAAAAATGAAAATTTTGTGGCTAGTCTCTGCTAAGCAAGCCACATGCTCATAATTACATCAGAAGCAGCTTATACCTTAAAGGAATTAGCAACTGAGGTGTGCTAATTTTTATATCTGTGGCTAGAATTAGCTGCTAGATACCCATTGTGTTTGTTTTATATATAGGTCCACAGAACTGAAAGCATCAAAGCAATGTTGCATGAGTATAAAACAACCTCAGCTCTCATTAGATTCCTTATGTGAACTTCTTGGAGTTTCTGCAATTAGTCAGGAGGAGTCCAGTTCTTCTGCTCCCCTGCTCCTCACTGCCCAGACTTCCCAGCCCTGTGCTGTCCATGCTGGGCCACAGCACCCTGAAATTTCACTACCCAAGCAGTATGGTAAGCAAACTATATGGTCTAGTCCCCAGTGAGTTTAACTTTTCCACACAATATAAACACTTGCTGTTTTTTTAAATTTTGCAGCAGGTTATTTCTGTAAACTCTTTGGATGGGTAGAAGTACTTTTGAAAATGTGGAAAACATATCACTCCTCTGCAGATTTTACCATCCCACACACAGACCAATTCCATTTCGTTGCTGGTGGCTGCAGGGGAAAGCAAACTTCAGGTCCAGGCAGCTAGAGTCCAATGTCTCACAAAAGCATCTCTGCTAAAGCCAGGGAAATCACTCCCCAATCACCACAGTCAGAGTAAAATCGTCAGCCTTGGTCCATGACAGTTTCAACAGTGATATATATTGAAAGCAGGACACTGGTTTTCATTTTACAGACCCCCAAAATATTTTCAATATCTGTGCAGGCCTGGGGAGTCATTTCTAGGCTCATTAAACAATAGAGCATGTTTGCCACATAAAAATTTACAAAAGCAGCCCATCCTACAGAGATCCACAGATCATTTGAGGACCCCCACTCAGCTAGAAGGAAAGATGAGGTGGCATTTGGGAAGTGCAAATGAGTCCCTGCTAGTCTGTTGATGGAGTAGCACAAACCAGCAGGGATCCAGAGTGCCCAGCCTTATCATTTCTATCTCAAGCTCACTGCTCCTGGTGGCCTCTTCATCCTGGAAAACTGTAAGGAGACACCACCATTCCCTAGGAGTTACTGAGAGGCTCAGCTGGAGACCAAACTCCCCTAAATAGCCAAGATCAGTTAAGCTCTCTGGGGCTGAACAAGAGGCAGCTCCAGAAGTGCCCTGAGGAATGGGAACAGCTGGGGCAGGGCTGCAGGTAGTGGGGTGTGCTGTCTCACAGGGCTGCAGGGAATGGGGTGTGCTGTCTTACAGGGCTGCCCCAGGGCTGACAGGGAACCAGGGGCCCTTGGGAGCTGCCAGAGGCTTCCTGGGACACAGGCATCCACCAGAGCATTCCTTTTGCCGTGAGCAGTAACAGACTCTGCCAGAAACAACCTTTAAGCTTTCTCCTTCTCACTAAGGAGCGCATTACATGGGCTTAGATCTGTTACACTGATCCCTCCAGCACCACTTGAGGAACAAACCTTCCTAAAAACAACCACTCAGCTCATTTCTGTTGCTTGTGCAAAAGCATACATTCAGATAGGAAATTTTATCTCTACTTATTCAACTTCTTATACCCCTTTTATTAGCTAGCACGTTGCTGCCAGTATTTCAAGCAGCTGCCTATTCAGTGGTGAGTTTCCATCTGCAAGAGAGCAGCTCCCCAGCAGGGCTGTGTCAGGGGTCCAGCAACCCAGAACCCTCTGAACTGAAGTAGCTTTCAGTGAAGCCTTCTCTTAAAGCTCTCCTGTCCTCTCATGTTCCTTTAGCTCTGCTCTTCACATTCCTGATCTATTTCTATGGAATAGACCTCATACATTTTGCATACATACAAATGTATATGCATACATGCTGCATGTACTATATACCAGTATATACACCTTGTAGCTATATTAAAACTCATATTTTACCAATTTGTTTGACTTAAAAACTATACAGCTAGTTATCAAGGTTTACTATCACATTTTGAAAATATCATGGATTTCTTGGTTGGGGTTAATTTATTATTCTACAGAGCGAATTTTTTTAAACAGTACCAGTCAGAATGAAGGGTGGGAGGGGTATAAATTAGCAATGCTTCTGTGTGCTCATTTCAGCTTTCCAGGTCACACATGCTTCTCAACAGTACAGAAACAGTAGGAACATCCCTGCTTGTACTGAGCAGCATTTTGGGATAGGTGAATAAAGCAGCACACTCTCTCAAAGAGGGTGAAGTGGCCTGATTATTTGCTCTAATGAACATTATTGGCAATTTTACTAAGCTAAATTACAACAAGAAATTCTCTACAAAAGGACACTGCTGCTTCCAGCTGTGCAAAACACTCATACTCGTACCTCTGACAACTTTTCTGGCTCTATGAGGCCACAGAATCACCATTTGGTTGCAGAATGCTTATGAGGAGACATAGATGTTTTTAATGCAGTCAGTTCCCACACTCCATGGCAGAACAATCTATCTACACATTCCTTCCTCTTCAACTGCTTGTGAGATTATTCTGTTAAACACCCAACACTGCCTGCATTTGGGGTACAGCTGCAAAAGTAGCTGGTTCTGGCAGGCTGGTTACATCATTCCACGCTGCTGCAGCAAACCTTGGGACCGCTGTTTTTAATTTGGACTATAATGCATCTTCAGTGCTGGCCCATTATAGAGGAAAGAGAAAGAACTGTCTTTTCTCTACTTTCATCAGCAAAAGCAACAGGCAAAATTTACACATCACCTATGCTGTCCTGAGGCAGCAAAATCATCTTGTCATGAGATTGATAAAGGACAGATAGACTTGTCTGAGGCTGGAGTCCCTGCAGCTGAGGAGCTGAAGGAGCATGAAGACAGACATCTACCCCAAGCCCTGCTGCCCTGGGTCAGTCCCCAGAATGCCCTGAGTCACCCAAGTGCGCTCCATCTGTGCCATTCCTTAGTGCTGCAAAGTCTTGTCAGGGGCTCCCAAAGTACTCACATTCCACTGAAGGCAGCACTGCTGCTGCTTTTGGACACAGAAACACATCAAGGGTCAGCAGTGATCAGGTATGGTCCTGTCAGAGAAGAAAGAAAGGGTGGAAGCCCAAGTGTGTTGGACTTCCTGCTCCTAAAGCCCTTCTTTCAAAAGGGTCTTGCTTTTTCAGTTTAATCCCTTTCCCAGACAGCTGCAGCCAGTGCTCTGCTCTCATCAAGATTCAATTTCCTTCAAAATAAGAACTGCCAGTGTATTACCACCCATGAAACCAAAAACAGACTAGAAAAAAAGATACATATGTAAATCCTTATATGTAACTGTCTAAAGTTCTTAAGAGATTGCATGGAAAAGAGACATGGAAATTTCACAGATTTTCAGATGACTCAAGGGGCATCCAAACAGTAAAAGTGACTCACGGACTGCGTAGGCACATACAGGTATGTGGGTAGGCTTCTGGAAGCCATATGGTTTCCTGCAGGAGCTGAATATCAGCACAAGCAGTGCTGGGGAGAAGAAATGTGACGTTTTATCACATAACAGGCTACTCAGGCACTGTCTGTCCAAGAATTGCTAGCGCAGGGGAGCCTGGTGAGGGCTGGCTCCCACCAGCACTGCAGAATAGCATGGCTCCTTTAAAGAGTAGGATCTATTTACAGGAAACTCTTTGGAACACAATGAAATTTAAGGGGGTGAGAGGTAATTATATTCTAAAATAATTTGATTTTGTTGAAACTGGTCTTTGAAGACCTCTCTATAGGAGGCCACAATCTGGCAGAAAAGAAACATTATATGGTGCCCTGGCAATATTTAAGCTTTGTGAAAGCAGCTGGAAGCAATTTCATCTGAACTCTAATAATGTCTAAAAGTGCACAGCCAAGCTTGGAGCAAGATACCTACCCCACAGAGCCAAAGGAGCTGAACCTGCCTAGCTGTGTGTGAATGTGCTGTGAAATACTATAATGAAGTATTCAGGAGAACTCCTGCAGCCCAAGAAGGGACAGGCTGAAGCTGTCACTTCCTGGCACACCCAGTACAGACTCCCTGTCTGGTGAGGATGAGGGAAGTTTGAAAAGCAGCTACACCACCAGGGAAGTCAATACCCACCTCCCACTTCTCCCAAGAGCCACAAGAATTTACAGGGTTGTTTTCCTTAAGGGGAAAGGAACAAGGAGGTAAAACAGAGACTTCGTGGATTTCGTGACTTTACACAAAGAGTATGAGCCAAGGCAGACCCTTGTCAACCAAAGGTGTGAATGTGTGTGTGTAAGAATGTGTAAAACTGTGTCTGAGTGTGGGTAAGAGTGTGTGTGAATGTCATATTGACAGCTGCAGCCTTGTCATTCATTTCCAGCAAGACAAAAGAAAAATGAAGAAAAAGAGTGGCTATTTTTCCCAATATTCTTCCTACAGCAAATTCTCCCCCACTTTGAAACGGAAGGGTTAAGTAGCAGCTACTGTTATGACACTCAAAAGGAGACTTTTTTTAGTTAACAGTCAATATCTATGCAACACAGAATCAGGTGGACACGGTGCATTTTCTCGTACAGCTTCAGTCTCAGCTCTGACATGAGCAGGAGAGAGGTGAGAAAACCAGGATGAATTCATGTTTATTTTGTCAGCCAAAGGTACCTGGGGACAAGGGGCTTGCATCCTGCTTTGGATCTAATGGTATTGAGTGCCAGGAGATGGGACATCCTTACGTATGCTTACAGCAAACCTGATCTGCTGCAGAGCTGGGCTCACACCTTCTCTGCACAGCACGGGTCCTTGGAGTCTGTCTCCAAAGAAAACTCCCACAGAAAAATGGAGCTTGTTCTGCCTGAAAGTATGAAAAGCCTGGGGAAATCCTGTGTAGTGGGATGCAAATCACCTTTTGAGATCTGTGCTTAAAGAGATAATCGCTCTGTGGCATTTGACCCAGGGCATGTCCCTCACTGCGGCTTTCCAAGTGGAAAACCCCTTCTCACCAAAGCGCAGGAAACACAGATAGCATAAAGTTATACCCTGCTTTAGGTGTGAGAATTTCCTGACAAACACTTATAGAGGAGGTGAGTGCTGCTTTTACATTACAGCAGATTCAGTGAAGTAAAAGAGACAGAGACAACCATCTTGATCTAATAATACATGAGAAAAACTGGAATGACAGAAATAAAACACCAGTCTCTGGGTTGTCAGAATATCTACACTGATATGGGAACAGGCAGGAAGAGGGAGAACAGGCTACAAAAACTGTGATCAACCATGAAAATCTACTTCCAAAAGCTACTTGAAAAGTACAGATACTCAATAGTGAGTCCCACATACAGAAGCTGATTAGGATGCTTATCCACTATATCCTCTGGGCCTCTGCAGGAGCAGCATTCTCTACTTTGAAATATATTGCTTATACTGCATTAGCAGGAGTCTTTCAGAGCATTGCTGCTCCATATTTTAGTTAGTGGATGTAGAGAATATGGATTAGAGGGTCTCTCTTCCAGCTGCCTGGACAACTATGACACCTTAAGACCTTGAAATTTCAGGACAATTAAGGTAAAAATTGAGATATTTTCTCACATTCGAGAAATCTGCTGGATCTGCTTGGACATGACTTGTCTCCCAGCAGTGGGCAGTGAGGGATGAGGTAAATTGGCAGAAGCACTTCTGACGTGGGAAAGAGATACTATGCCATGTATTACCCCTTCCCCTATCCCAAAAGGAACTGCCCCCTGGCTGCCCTTCTCAGGCACATCACAGATGTCCTGTCATCCACCATCTGAGCTGGTTTATATCCAGGACACTTCAGGCACACCAGCAAAAACAAAGCAGGCAATCCAGCAATGTGTGGAGTACAAACTCGGGTGCTAGATCCAGTTCACTTGTAATGAATGCACTTTATGTTTCATTCTTGACTTGGCAAGGTGAAGCCTTGTAGAAGGAAGTCAAGCACTACTAAATAGACAAGTCCTGAAAGTCTTATGTAGCTTTTAGATGTTAATCATTTCCCAGAATAAGCAATTAATTAATTTTAATTTAACATAGTAAAGATATCTGTGTAAGAGCTTGAACATAACTGATTGTGAAATAAACGTAATCTAATTCTATCTCACTGATACTGCAATTATCTGCAGAAGCAGCTGGCTGGTCAGCTGGATCCCTGCCTTCACTGGAAGGGCAGAGCACTGACTCTGCTCCAGGGATGGCACATTCCCTAAGCAACAATCTGGCATGCTATGTCATCCCAGGGGTCAGAGACCTCCTCAGTCCAACGTGGATCTACTGGAGGGGTTTCAGTACAGCAGCACAGCCCAGGAAGGGCAGAAGTGGAGGCTCAGAAGGGATGTCAGACCTTTTTAAAAGAAAATTCAGCTGAAGTTTAGTAGGTCCCTGGATGGAGGCTCAAGTGCAGGTGTTCTAGGTGCTTCCAGGTGGTCTTTCCATCATGAGAATAAGTGAGAGAAATGCCAGGTTGGGGTAGAGAGGCAGTGGGCATGGTGTGATCCTCCCTGTGGGATGTGTGGGGAGTTCAGGCTGGCCTGCACCTCACTGTTACTGGGAGCAGTCCAGTGGGCACTCACCTTCTGTAGGAGCGACGATGGTCAGGACGGTCGCGACTGACAGAGAGATTTCTAAAGCCAGGTGTTGGAACTTGTGGTTTATTGTAAAGGGTGTGGGTAGAAGGCCCTGCTTGGAGCTGCCAGTGGCAGCTCGGAGCAGGGCTGTGAGAGCAGGAGGGCGAGAGTAAAGATAGGGGTAAGAGAGCAAGGTGTGTGAGCATAAGAGGTAAGAGGTAAGAGGTAAGAGAGTGATGTTCCTGTTACAATACAATAAATTTTCTTTTGTGTTGAATATTCTAATTTTTACTAACCAATCTAATACAAGATACAAATCCCATAGGATTTACATACAGCCTATAAGAATCATTATATTACTATACTGTGTTACACTTTAAACCCTAAAAACTACTCTTTGGGCCTTCTCTGCCAAGCTAGCAGGGTCTTCTCTGACCCTTGAACCTGTTTGCAAGCAGAGGGAATTGTTCAATCAAGAGGGGATTACTTTCAGCTGGCAATACTATTGTTTTATGGTTGTTCAGTAACTAAGGTTTGGTATCTCAAAGATGGCTTTCATTTCAATCTCACTTATAGTTTCCATATTCTCAAAATCTTTTGCCAGGCAATCATATTCATAAGGTTTTCCAGTTTCATCTTCCCCAACAACCTTCCAGCTGGTCAGGCTGGCACGGGGGTCACACATGCACGGACAGCAGGACACAACGCAGGTTTCTGTGGGACACCAGTAACTCTGGGCTGTCTTCTTCTTTACCACTCTCCAGTGGTGACTTTGGGTCGGGGGACAGAGCCCTGCAGACACCCCTGCAGCCCTGATGCTGCTCAGAAAAGAGCTCTGTGCAAGACATCAGTGCTATGGCTTTGGGTGCTGTGAAAAAGAACAGAGGAGCCTGCGATGTGGGCAAAAGATTTCTCTTGCAACCTCTGTGGCAAGTTAATTGCTGTTGATTACAAACCCAGTGCAATCTTGTTAATTTGCAACACAGGACAACAGTCATTTAAGAGAGCAGCACTGCATCCAGCTCCTCAAGCAGAAAGTTCTCACATTATTGAACAGCATGGTATGGGGCTGTTTAAGAAACAAACAGGTTTCAAGCCTGGTTGGGGCCAGGAGGATTGGAGAGACAGATAGCAGCTCCTTGATTAGTAACAGGAGGTGTTATATTCCATCAGATCTGCAGTGGCAGCCTGCTCTCACAAAGGCCAGATTTCTGCTGCTCTGGGCAGTGCAGGCACAAGAGCTGCTGTTCTATGCCCTGCTCTTGGTACCCGTGAGGAGCCCATGGTGCAGCTGAACCTCTGGGCTGTCTCTCTTCTGTACTGTAGGAGCAGTCCTGTCCCTGTGTGTTGGCAGGGCAAGAAGCAGGAAAGAGGTGACCAATGTGGCAAAATGACTTGAGCAAGGTCACCCAGCAGGCCAGCAGCAGAGCCACGTGCAAGGTTCTGTTGAATGCATGACCAAGATCTGGACACAGTGCCCCAAGTCTTCTCCAGGGCAGGGACAGTTCGTTTGTAGCTGGACACAAGTTTCCAGCCTTTCTGCAAAACAGCCTTTCAGGTGACACCCTTCAAAATTCTAGCAGAGCAAGAGAAAGAGCTGCAACTCCTCACTTTGAGCCTTCCATAGCTCTGCCAGAAGTACAAAAAAGGGAAATGGGATAAATCCAGGCTGCACCAAAGCAGGGCAGGAGACATACATTGTCTGTGATTTTGATACCCTGGACATATGCTCAGTCAAGCTCAACAAGTTCTCTTTCACCTCATCTTGTGAGCAAAGACACTTCCTATCGCTGAGAGAAGAACCATCACATCTGTACAGGATGTTTGGCAGCTCTTTATTCTAACACCACAGTAAATGATTGCTCTATGTAATGCTCATATGCTCAAAGGTGGGGTTTGTAGCAAACGAGTTTCACATTATTTTCTTTGATTCAAATGTCATAACATCACATATGCAGCTCTGCAGCATGCCTGCCTTCTCCCTAAGCTTACATTGTCCCTTTCCAGAGGAATGGGAGCAAGAGCAGCTCTACTGAGCTGCAGATTTCTTTGTGGCTGTCCCTGATGGATGATGGTGACATAAGCTGGCTGTCTTGGGGATTTCACGTAAGCTGAAGCTTGGAAGGCTGAGCTACACAGAAGAAGCGTCAAAGCACCCAGGAGCCCAAAATAGGAAGGAGAAGGAGGCGCGTGAACTGAAGTGGCTCAGAAGCACTAGATCTGGACAGCAGATTAAATATAAACTGCCATGAATGCAAGGTTGGTCTAAACCAGCTCCAGCAAGACAGGAATGAGGTGTCCTGCAGAATAGTGCAGGCACAGAGAGCAGAGTGCTCATGAGTAAAAATATCTCCCCTCTTTTCCCTGCAACCAAAGTAAGAAATCCCAAATCAAAATCTTGTTCAGTTAAAAGCTATTGGTGCTGAAAATATTTTGGAGCAATTAGAAAAAATAAGTTTTGAATCAGTAAAACACGGGGAACAGCGACCAGAAAGGAAAGAAGCCAAGTGAGTAGGGAGAGTCCTGGTGTAGTCTGAAAGCACTGGTTGCTACCTTCTACACAATCAGAGGGATCTGGAGTGACACCCGGATACAAACAAGGCTTGCACAGCTCCTGTGGGAATTAAAGCACAGTTTCAGCCTCAGTTACAGGCATTGCTAACATTACTGCAGCTGGGAGTGAAGATGTGCAGCTGCAGAACTCCTTCAGGGACGGACTATCAAGCCGTGTAGGCTGACATTCAGAAAAAAAAAACCAGAAATATAAAAAACCAGAACACCTAAATATGAGGATTCAAGGTTTGGCTTGCTAATATATTCTCACGTAGTGTGAGGCTGGGACGACAGCATGCAGGTGTGTTTTATGGATGTGTGTGGAAAGGGCAGGGATGAAATCACTGAACTGCTGTTGTCATGTTCAGAGATGACAGGCAGAGTTCAGGAAGTGTTCATCATCCCTGACAAGCTGTATGTGAACAGCAGTGAGAAATGCTGTCATTCCAATGTTAAATCCATAACAACACATTCACCTTTAATCTAGTGCATTTTAAAAAGCATTAGTCAGATTGGCACATGACGCTGGTTACCCCAGAAGGAACGGTAAGTAAAGCTTAGAGGCTTCTAAGCAGTTTATAGGCTGTATGTTCTGCCCGAGTGCCTCCTCTAAGTAAAAACCCACAAAATCCTTCATCTCCAACACCTTCGGGAGCAGAACTGACAAGAAGCCAGGCAAGGAGCTGACGCAAGTCTCAGGGTCAGCACCCAGCACAGAGACACTGCCTGGCAGCAGAGCAGGTGTCCCTGCCGGGCTGTCCCACCACCAGCACAGGCACCGAGGCACTTTAACACCTTCTTTGTATCAGCATGTGACACCTCCCAGACCTCCAGGACCGTACATCTATCCCTGTTCTACATACCACTGTCACTCTGGGCTCCGTGGTTCACTGCCCCTGAGATCAAGGGAATTCATATCTGTGTGAGATCCTGTGTAAGTAGGTAGAGGTGTACAGTCACAAAAGCGTGGTGGAGAAAATAATCCTAGTAGGAGCTGGGGGAGACTGCCAGCGTGGAACCAGCTCTTGCCTGGCGCCTCTGTTGGAGATGACTGGACACAATTCCCTTTGCAGATCGATGTTATTCACATGTAAATCAAAAGCTGGTTCAAAGGCTTCTGTTGAATTCTTGATTCCCCCCGACTCTGGCTTTCACTTTTTCCTCTTTATGCCAAGAGCTTAGTCAGAAGTCTTTTAAGTCACTGGAAACATCTCAATTATATCATTAACCAGAATGTGAATATCTGCAAACTGCCACGGGGGAAGGCTTTGGCTGTCCAAGTTTGAGGGTATGGAGGAAGCTTGTATGCTATTAATTTTTAGCTAAAGCTGACAGAGAGGAGGCTGAAACCAGCTGTGATCCTCTCTGCCAGTTCCTCCAAGGACACAGCAGCCACGAAGGTTGCACTGTGCCCACATAAGCACAGGCACCACATGGCTGTGTGGGGAGGTTTGAATTCCCTCTGTTAAGGGAAGGAATTGCACAGGAGGTGGTTTTTGCATCCTTAGAGGCAACTTGGCAAGCCCCAAAAATGCTTTGTTCCGCAGGCAAGGCTTTGTAGGAGTGCCCCATCACCTGATCCACATGAATAGGCCTTTTCCTCTTTAAGCTTCGCTCCCAGCTGGTGGACCATGAACTGCTGAGCCCTGACTGAAAGGGCAGGGCTGATGCAGACAGGAGAGCCAAGGAGTTAAGCAGTCACCAGCCAGTGAACAGGAGGGCAGAGATTTATCTGCCTCTGAAGCAGAGACAAAGGTGAGGATGATTACAGAGTGAAGGGAGTGCACAGAGACACAGAAACAGGAGACTGCAGTGCCACGGGATCCATGGAACCCTGCAGAGAGACACACGGTGATGGGTGCTCCAGCATGCACTGGCACAGCTTGTGAAAAGGAGTGGATAACAATAAATCTTTATCGATTGAGCACACATCAATTTACAACAAACCCCTAAGAAACATGACCCCAAATTCCCAATTCCAAAAGGCAAATTGGTCATCTCTAGGAAATGAGAAATCAGCTAAGCTGAGGAATTCAAGACCAAAAGTGGAAGGAAAGCTATTAAGCTGCTGTGGTATTTGTATCTCCTGCAAAAGAGGTAAAGTCTGAAGCAGCAGAGCAGCCAAAGGCACACTTAAGCACCCCAGAAGAGTAGTTGGAGCATGCAGAAATTTGCAATGGAATGGAATAGGGAATACGAGAAAAGGCACCAATACACACAGCAGGTCAAAAGCATCTGGTTATCACCTCCGGCAATCCTCAGACCAAATGACACCTCACAGGAGGTATTACACAAGTAGACAAGTTTAGTCAGCTACATGAGAAAAAGTAGATCAAAGGAAGGAGAAGGGAGGGTCTTTCTACAGAGAAAATGGGGTAAATGCTAATCTCAGGATGGCTCCGAGCCAAGTTAACTCTTTGCCTTACTTTACAATATAAAACCAATAATGTTGGACATGATGTAAGAAGCAAGATGGATAACGTGATAAACACTAATTCACCGTTTTCCAGCCCATCTTCAGGGGGAAAAGACCATAGTTTTGCATACTGGAGTGGACTGACATGAGAGGCTGCAGAAATAGCAGCATTTGAGCACATCTGGGGCATTAGGATGTGACTAGGGAAACGCAAAACTTGAAAAGGGATCTTGAGAAGATCTTAAGAAGGGAGAAGTGAGGAGGAAAAGTTGAGGCTTGGTAGTTTAACTGCAGCAGAAAGTCAGATCTTAAAACAAATTTTGAAATAGATAATGAAGAACACAGTAACAATGAATGTGGACTGTACAAAGAGGAATTTTGCCAGACTTTGTTCTTTCTTGCTTTGAGAGTCAAATGAAGACTTGGAGCTCATCCCTTTGGACTTCAGAGAAGCAGCTGACCTGCCATCAAAGGGGGATTAACAAACTGAAGATGCTTCTGCTAAAAGACAAGGAACAAAAAGGAACTGGCGACAAGGGAGGAAACAAACAAGTGTTGAGAGAGGCAGGATGAGCCTGAAGAGAAATCACTATCACGGGTCCGTAAGGGTCTGCCATCAAGTCTGATGTGTAGTTTGTCTCTCTGACACAAGAGAAGTTTGCTCTTGCTGCCCACATTAAGGAGCGGTGGATTAATTTCAATAGACATGAAAGAGCAGACCAGCCGGAAACCAGCCTGCTCTAGCAAGGACTAAATGGCTGGATAGTTCTGCAAAACACAACAGGGGAGACCTCGTTTCCCTGTAGAGCACACCAGAGAGCAGGCACAAGAGAAGAAACAGTTATTTCAGCCACCAAGAGCAGCAGTGGCCAGACTGGCTGGGGTGCAGCAGCAGCCCTCCCACCGCTGGGACAGCAGGGCAAGAAGCCAAACTCATTTCCAGATCAAAAGGGGTTCACTTGTGAAGAGCAGCAGACAGGGCAGGATAATGGGTGCAGTTACAGGCACCCACACCAGCGAAATCCTCCTGTTCCCTAGAAACACCACTCCTCTCTTGCTGCCTGCTTCTCTCCTCCTGTGGAGCTTCAGTTCAGACTGTGCCAAAGTGCTTGTAGGGCTACAGTACCTGCAGCACTGCCAGCAAGAGCTGGGAGCTGGCAGAGGTGCTCTGGGGCTGCCAGGACAGACCCCTTGGTGACAGCAGGTGCTCCGGGAGCAGCAGCTTATGAGTAATTCAGGAGCATTTCTAGCAGCATTAGTTACCACCCTTGTCCTGACATATTTTGGCTGTCTGGCCAAGTTAATGACACAGACATTGCTTCATGGTGGTCAAATCTCTTGGCTCATAAAATAGTAGTTGGAGAGTTGGAGTTTCCTGCCTTTCATAAAAGCCAGGAGCCCTTCACCCTCCAGCTCATTCATGGAAGATAAAAATCTCTTGGCACAAACTCTTGCCTCACTTGGAGGGTAATTACATTGTTCAGGCTCTGCAGAGCACTTAATACATCTCTGCCCTGTTAATCTCCAGTAGAGACTGTGACTGATGCGGCTGAGTACCAGCCAGGCACTGCCAGTTAAGGTGTAGAGGAGGCTCTTTGCCTATAGGTTCTTTTTCTCTCCCATCTCCACAGCCAGCAACACACTGTGAGACTGCACAAACCCAGCCTGTCTTTCTGCCTCTTGCATCTCTAACCTGTCTCCTCACCACTGGAGACATGTCCAGAGCTCTGCAGCACCAAGTAAATCCAAGACTTCTTCAGCAAGGGTGGAAAAAGCAATGGGACCCAAAGGGGCCTTGGCTGGGTGCAGAAGGTGAAATGACCATGTATCAGGGAAATGTTCCCAGAAACACCATGTGCCTGTAAGCACTAAAAGTCCCTGGACTTCCTGGTTTTCCTTAGGGACTGCACATAGCAATGGTGAGAACCAGCCAGCATCAGGTGTGTCCTTCTTTTCTGTGAGATAATGGCACCACGCCACTGAAGTCAGTACAGTTCAAAGAAATTAGGCAGCACAATTTTAATTAAAATTGTAAACTAATTAACTAATGAACTAATGTTCCCAAGGGACATGGTAAAATATCTATTGCTGAGGCTTCACAGCAAGGCTAATTGCATAGCCAGAAAATTAAAAATCCTTGGTTTGAAACAACTGTGGGAAATGTGCAGAGATCTCTGCATCTCCTCCAGAGACCAGACTTCCCAACACGTTTATCCACCTAGTCCTTTTCCCTCACAGCTTGCTTCAGACATTCACCAGCCATTTCCCCATCACTATTTAACTAATGTGGTCATACAGATTGTCCAGCCCTCACCCTAAAGCTATATCCCCTTTGGAGCCATCATCTTGTCCCTTTGAGTCTGCAGAGCTCATCTAAAGCTGCTGCTGCCTGCTAGTGGTGCAGTGCTTTGTGTCAGGGCAGCAGCAGAAAAGACTTTTACTATCACAATATTTAGACGTGTAGTCAGTCATGACTGTGCCTTTGCAATTCAGAATTACAGAACTGAGCAGAAAAGCAGAGTTAGACAAAAAACAATATTCAGACGGGGATTTGATCTAAGCAGGGCCATTCTGGGTGTCCCCACATGGTCCTACACCCATCCCAGCAGTGCCACAGTGAGAGCAGGAGCACTAATCCCTTGGGGTTTTGCTCCACCACCACTAGTCCTTCCAGACGCTGAACACTGTAATTCACTGCTAATAATAACGATTAAAAAATCAGCACCTCTGCTCTACCAGACAGCTACAAGGACACCAAGTACTACTCAGCCAGTGTGTTTTTTGTCAAGGTAGCAAAGAGCTCTTGCACTGCTCCTACAATGATGAGTTCTCAGTGTCTACAGCTCAGCAAGTCCTCAGCAAGCCTGGGTAGCAACACTGGCACCACCACCATGCTCAGGAAGGAGAGCTGAGCTTTCCCCAGCCTTCCCTTGTGCTGCCCACACCAGGTTTCTTCAGCTCTTGATGGCACAGAACATAAATGGAGAGGCCCCATTCGGTTCATGGAGCTGATGAGAGATTATCCACAGGGTCTGAGCACCAGGACATTTTGCCATTGCAGTGAGGCAGCTTATTACAGGAAGTTTTGCTTATTATTTGTATGTGTTTGTAGGACCCTCAGTTATTCCATGACTTCAAGCCCTTCAGTTCAAGCAACAGCCCCAAGCTGTGTCCCCCAAAGCTCTCCACATCTGCTAGAGCTATCCATGCCCATGATACCACTCAACTTCAGCTCTGCCAGGCAAAAGAGTGAAGTCACAATTAAATCTGTAAATTAATGCTGTTCACAGTCCATAAACCCTGCAATCTGGGACAACTTTTCTACCTCCCAAATCCTGCAGGTTAGCAGTCTCCATCAGTCACAGTCACAGTGAAACTGCCAAACAGCTGGAGAAACAACAATTTTGGAAAGGTTACAGCAGTGATCAGAAGAACCCAACAGGGACACTACAAGCAGTGTTGATGAAGTGGTAGCTGGACAGCCAGGGACATACCAGAGGAGAGACACCCCTGCACCACCCATTGCTGCAGAGCAGCCCCCACCCTTCAGGAGCAGTCCTTGGATTCAAAGGCAGAGGGGAGCTCAGGCATGCCAAAAGGCTTCCGCAGGGAAAAAAATACACCCTATCTGCATTTCTGTGGTGTACTTGTTGCTGCCTGTCATGGATCAAGGGTAGGAAGGTCCCACCTGCTCCGTCTGGACTCCCTGGGGACAGGATTGGAGGAGGGGAAGATGAGCATTGATGCAGCAACAGCCAGAAACCAAAGCAATCTGATCCCCTGCTCCCCAACAGGTCTGTCTCTTCCTCACAGAAGTCTAGGGCAGGGGAAAACTGGAAATTACAGTTTTGGTTCTAAATCCATGACAAGATTTCTTTCACTTGGAGTAGCAATTACATAAACCCTTCTCAGAAGAGAATAATTTGCTGCTCTTTTCAAGAGCCACTAGGGAGATGCACGTGCAGCATTTGGGGCAGAGCAAGGGTTTGTCCTGGGTCATCATCCTCCCCTGCAAGCACCACAGCATTTCTCTGTTCTGCTGCCCATTAATTCCCTGCATCACTTGCCTTGCACTCAGCAGGAATGACCTCGACAGAGACCTCTGGAAACATCTGGGTAGCAAAATGATACATGCTTGTTCTTTTTTGGTAAAACAACAACCTTGAGAAATAATAAACACTCACTTTAATAGAGAACTTTAGTTTTATATTCATGTCTCCTCTAGTAATTGTGTTCACAGAATTGCATATTTCAAAGCATCTTTGTTCTTCTATTTCCCTTCTTGTGCACTTACTTCAACAACAGCTATAACTCACTGCAGTGCCAGTTGAATTAACATAAAAATATTTGCACAGTGTCAAAATAGCAAGCCTCCTGGAGAACCAGAAAAATATTCAAATAGGTAAGTTTTTTCAAGTGACCTATTTCTCCAATGAGAAATTTTTGTGATGTGGAAAGCTATTAAAAACAAGTTTTCATGTGTGAATTCACATTAATAACTTCAAGTTGTACCCCCAGTTCTCTTTTTAATTTTTGTGTGAAGCAGCAATTCCTTGGCATAATCAGTACAACTTGATTCTGGTCTGTTGTCTGCATGAGAAGGGAACAGGTAGAGAAACAGCTTTGAGTTGAATTGCCAAAAGCTTCCTGATTTACCACCTACCAGAAACACAAGGCAAAAACAAGGACCTCATGAGCACATGCAATAACTTTTCTACCAGTTGACTTTAAAAAACACAACAGGATTGTACTGATTCAGTGAGACAGATCTTAAAAGTAGTACCTAGAAAATACCCTTTAAGTACATGCTAATAATACCTGAAACATGAGTCAGTGTACCAAGCAGTAAAAAAAACTCAAAACAACCACCTTTAAAGCCAACAGGAGTTGAGGGGTTCATCATCTTTGAAGGTGGATGCTTTTTGAGACCACCAAGTGGGTACAGAAAGCTGGCTGGGGACCCAGGTTAGGAGATGGTGCTCAGCCTCCAACCAGATAAATCTGAGTCAAGACTTTGCTTCACCCCATAGTCAGCATAACCTAATATTTTTTCACACTAAAACATCTCCCCCATCCAGCCTTGTCTCTTCAGGGACAACAGCAGCAGCAGCAGATTGTACACCTGAATTCCTAGAGCAGTATCATTTGTGTGTTTACCTTCCCCCCTCCCATCTGACTTCCAAATTAGAAGGGTTTCTTCTAAAAAGTCAGAGCATCTGAGCAAGGGTTTCCTCTGTTATAAATCCATAAGTACCACATCTCTTTTCAGGAAGCAAAGAGGTGGGGACAGATCTTCCAACAAAATGTTCTGGTACAAGACCATCAACATTCCTGCCCCTGGAATTTGGCCTCGTGATCCTGCATCTTAAAACTGCTTTCCAGATGACATCATTTGCTGAACTGCTTTATATTGCAGTAAAAGAGGTTTACTCAGCTCTTCTGAGTATAGAAAGTAAAATTATCTCCTAGAAATCTCTGACGTGGCTTGTTCATAGAAAATGAGTTCTTGCAATCCACTGTGAAGGATTTTTCTGGGTTACCCAAGCCATAACCCATAGTATAATCCCCTGGCTGAAAAACAATACCAGCAAAAATTCACATATACAATATTATCCTATTCTTACTCATATTGAAATTTGTTTGCTGCTGTACCTGTGCATATTTATGCAGAAACCAACACATTCCTCCAGGTACAAGCGCACAGAGGAGCAACTGAGGTGTTGTAAAGAATTTTCAAGAAAGTAAGTCTCTATTTGAGTCAGACAGGTTTTCTAGGGTTAGGTTTGAATAGAATCTTCCAGGCTGCAAGACAGTTATCTTTATTTTTTGCCTGTCTATGGCCATACAGCTGTGCTGCCTGCAGAACACTCAGCAATGCCCTGGGCACAGCAGCAATCCCTGTGCTGGTGGAAGGACAGATCTTGGTGCTCATCAGTGCCTGTGGTCATGCAGCAGGTCAGGCCAGCCCCTGGATTATGGGATGCTCTGCCCAGGTGCCCAGTAGGACAGGGCTGCCTCCATCAGCTGTGGCAGGACACTGATGTCAGTGTTCCGAGCCTGGCACCATGAATGGGAGTAATAACGAGTATCATCACGCAGGAACTAGAAGTAGGTAGAAAGAGAAGCTTTGTGTGGGTGGTGAGAGAGAAAAGAGGCTGATCAAGGAGACAAGGATCAGAATCTGCAAATCACGCAAAACCAGTTCTGTGTCAAGCAGAGAATAATTAACTTGCTCTTTTCTTTACTCCAGACAAGCAGCACTGATGTTGATTTAAAAACTCTGTTTCCAGCACCAGGTGAAACTGGACACCCTTCAGGATGCTTTGCTTTGAATTTTCAGTGCTATTAATGCATAGTTTTGCCATTCACTGTATATTAATATGGCACTGTAGAGGGATGGTAGGGGCTGCCTCCATGGCAAATCCAAACCTGGCAGAGACACAAGGCCTTGGAGAGGGTCAGTGCCTGGAGACATGGTTCAAGACAGTTCTAGAGACAGACACTAGCCCCAGTGACATCCAGGGTTGTTCTGTGAGTTTAAGAATGCACGGGAGCTACTCCCAAGAAAATTTTTATCATAAAGATTAAGTAGAATTCCTGCTATCTTATTCATTCCTTGGATTTTTCTTCCCAACAAGTCTTTTGAACTGTTACATCTGTGCAGCTTTGAGGTGGGATCTAGGAATCAGGCATGAAGGAGGGAAATATCAGGAGCAAACACCTGCCATTGTGCTGTGGCACAAGCTAAACCCAGCCTGTCGGCAGGTGAGCTCCCTTTTTATGGATCAATACAGACCTGTTATTTCTGCATTACTGCCTAGGGCTCTTCCTTGGTAGGATGAGGCATTTTCTGAAGCTGCAGTTACACCCCACAAGAACATTATGAGTGCAGGCTGGAATGCTGTGTAAATCACACCTGCCCTTGATGAGGTTGGGCCCCACCATGCCATGGCTGCATCCATCTGTATTCTGCTGTCTATAGCACTGAGAAGGAGAGTGAGCCCTGTCCATCCATCTGTAAAATAAAATCTCAGTGTTAGAAGCAGAAGTCGCAGGCCTATACCTTACAGTGCACATTGCCAGCATCAGATCTGAGCACAGCACTTGGCTGCTGGAGCAGCCCCATCCTGCCCAGTCACTTCTCCTGCTCCCTCACCACCACGACAGGAGAGCAGCAGCTGTTTGCTCTTTATACCTGCAGCACAAGAACCCCAGTTCCTGCAGGGCTGCTTTTCAGGACATGAGGAATGTAGGTAAGTGTCCCAAGCATAAATAGGCACAAAAAAGGACTAGAGGACTTAGTTATGTAATTTTTGCAGAAGTTAAAATCCAGGTGGCTTTCCACCCTACCTTGCATGCTAGGAGTGGAGGTGGAATGACTCTTCGCATGTTTTCACACACCAGAGAGGACAGAATCATCCTGCATTTAGAAAAGGCAAAGACATTCAGAGCTGTTTTGAGAAAGAAATTATTCCAACTCAGGGAAGGGAAGAAAAAAAAAAAGCCAAACCAGAAAAACCCCACAGGCAGCCATTATTCTGTCTGCACAGGGCTTATTAAATAATCCAGTGTCTGCAAACCATAAGTTGAAAATTTTCCCTGTCATACAGCATGCCAGACCACAGCTGCATAAAACAGAGAAAACCTGTTATGAGTGACCAGAGACATTGGAAAACTGTGGAAACATTGCCTCAGGCTGCAAGGCCCTTTCCTGTGGAAAGAATATTTTGCAATTGTCTGTTCCTTGCTGACAACTAGCACTCATATATTCTGCGTTTCATCAAAAAGGCTGTTCAAAACTCTGAATTGCAAGTAGAGAAAATTTTCTTGCTCATTATTCTGATTTATTCATCTCTCCCCCTTCTCTCCTACATCACACATCAGATGCTGAAGAGAATGAAAACTCAAAAGCATGGGAAAAATGAATATGCAGGAACAGGATGCCACATGTCACAGAGGTACCATCACTGGATTCTGGATTCTCCACATAATAGATTTTTGACTAGCATATGTCAGCTGATGCTAGAACAATTTTGTCACTATTGCATCAATACTTATTCTTTAAGCAAAGCAGCACTCCATATAATGTTTCTTTTTCTCAATAGCTTCCAAGATATCAAGTGAATGAACACTTATCTCTGACTGAATATCAGAGCTGCAAAATCCTAAAAAACTGTAAAGTTTAAGCCTCTATTCAATGCTCCACTCAGCCCTCCCTCTTTCCCAGGCTGCTCCCTTGAGGGCTCTAACCCAGCACCTCCTGCAGTGCAGCTGCCCCTCTCCTTCCTCCCAGCCCCATCTGTGATGATCCACCAGCCTCAGTCTCTGCTCTGGTCACGAGCTGATGTTTGTCAGTTCCTTCTGAACAGAAAGGAGCCAAGACCTTTGAGCTGCCAGCAAGGATGCTGAGGAGCTCCTGGGCACACAAGGCACTAGATTGCCTTGCAGGAAACAATTCCCCTGCATATTGACTGCAGTCAAAACAACGCAGTTTTCCCTGTGGGTTCCCAAGACACATCGTGGAGGATGTAAGCACCAGTGGTTTCCATGAGAACGTTTTACAGTGGTCAATATGGAAAGATTTCAGAACCAAAGAGAAAAACATGACCAAGGGCTTTAAAGGGCAGAACTATTTCCAGAACATGTCCTAGTCACTGTTTCCATGTGCCTTGCTTGTCAGATCAGAGCAGGATTAAAGCAGCAGAGTGGGAAAAAGCAGCAGGGGACCAAAGCTAATGAGAGTCTGATTAACTGAGCTGGGAGGTGATGGCTAACCTGAAAGTAACAGAGCATTTTGAAGGGTGAGAGCTGTAACAAAGCCAAAACAATATTAGGATACATGGGGGTCTTCACCAGGGCAGGAAAAAGAGCAAAACAAAAAATTGTGCAGAAGGTAACACCTGTGACACCTCATGGTGGTTGCACAACAAGCCTCCCACTACAGTATACCCTCAAGGGAGTTCTTGTGCTGCCATCAGGGACAGCTTCTCCTGCTGCAGGACAACATCTACAGCAATATACGACTGCAGAGAGAAAGAGGAAAAGTCATTTGACAGCAACTTATGTCAGCAAAATCTGAATAAAATTGATGTTTTCACAAGTCCAGTGAAAACACATACACTGTATACATACATGTATATGTATATGTATATGTATATGTATATGTATATGTATATGTATATGTATATGTATATGTGTATACATACAGTGTATATATATATGTATATATACTATACAGTCTAGATTTGCAGGATTCTTCAATTTGTCATTATTTTGAACCCCAGTTCTGTTCTCCCATCCTTCTTGCTGTCAGCCTGGCGTGTTCCTGTGAGCCAGGTTCTGACGGAGTCACACTAGAGCCCCACCCCGGGGCAGTGCTCCCCATCGCCAACACAGAGCAGTGCTTCACACCTGGACAGCAGCAGCATTTGCAACATCTGAAAACTTTCAAACACTTCAGCAAAAATCAGCCTTATACAACTCATCAGAAATTGAAACACAAGTCCACAGAGTGCAGAGAAATCACAAAGATCTGGAGATTTTGATTAAAAGGCTTAAAAAAGGGAACACTCACTAATGTGGGCTGCCAAAGGGTGAGCTCCTGCCCCAGTTCCTAGCTGCCAGGACCAGCAATAAAACCTATCATAGCCCAGACTCCTCCCAACAGCTCCTCATTTATGTCCTCCCAGCAAACATCCACCCACAGACCTGCCCTTATCCAGCTAATTCCCAGGTCACAGCCAGTCCATGTCCAGGCCAGCCCCAGCACACAGCTGGGCCACCACTGTCTCTGCTTCCTCTTCTTTTCTCAGGCGAGGCAGGCTCTTGGCAAAGCAACAGGAGCAGGGAAAATTCAGAGTAACAGGGATGTGAGGAAACCTCTTACACAGCAGAATCACAGGCAGCTCCAGACCACTGGAACAGCTTGCAGCACCACCAGCAGCCAAGCAGCTCTGTGCTGCACAGCCCAGGGAAAGCTGAACCCAAACACAGAGGAAAAACAGACTTGCTGGTAGCACAAGAAAATCCACACAGCCTCTTCCAGCTCATGGGGGAGGGAGTCCTGAGAAGCTGCACAGCCCAGGGCCAGATGAAGAGTTGGAGCAGTGGGGAGTGACAATTAATTGTAACACCAGGATTAAATAAAAACAGGATTTTTGGCAGTGCAAATGAATGAGAGCAAGGAAAAAAGTGAGGCTGTGCCACACCTATGCTGGGGCTCCTAGACTGAAACAAGGGTTGTGCAAAAATGCTGCAGAAAGTCCTGAGCAGCACCTGGCAGGCATCAGGTACATAGGAAGGGAGAGCTCCATCCTTCCCATAGTTTCTGCACGTGGAAAGCATAAAACTCCCATGCTCAGAGTGAATCATTTATTACTGATGCTGCAAGTCCTAGACAAAACATGAAATCAGCTGGCAGTGGACAAGGCAGTCAAACATCTGCTTGTACCAATGTGGTGTGTGGGAAAAGGGCTGTGTGTTCTAACATCTTAATGGTGTGAAACTAGAGCAAAACCACATGGTGAACAGTTAAAAGGTGTTTTTATCTTGTGAAGAAATTTAAATGTATCTGTGGCTCTTGTTGTGTATAGGAGGAATCTATAAGTCCCTAGAAATTAAGGAAAACACACTTGAATTAAAGAGCCATTTTGGTTTTAATTTTTAGATTGCAGGTTTAATTGAGATATAAGTGCTGACCTTCTGTGCACTCTGCATCTCACTGTGCCCATTGGATCTGACAATGAGCCTGATGCTTTATTTCACACTCATACACAGCCATGGCCAAGTCAAATTTGGGGTGCTGCTGTCACTGGGCTGAACCAGGTGGTCGGAGGGGGGAAGGTTCCTTGTGAGATCTCTGCACTGCCCAAAACAGTTTGCATTCCCTTCCTGCCCGGGCAGATACAGGGACTGCCTTCCTCAGGGTTGTTTTGATATGATCAGGCAACAAATTATTTTTATTCCATCAAAATAAAGCCTTTTCCTTGAAGCTATTGCATGGGTGGCTTCAATCAAAGGTGACTGGGAATGCTGCTGGTGGAAAGAGCCACCAGCAGTTTGCATGACCCAGGGGTGGTGTAGACTAGGGGGAAGATGAAGAAGGTCCTGTAGCACCTCCTGTGGTCTATTGTTCAGGACTTCAAAGAGCCCAGGATCTGTAGCCACTGCTAAGAGCTGTTATCTTCCGGCAACAGTAATTAGGAACTGAAGGAGACTCTGAGACAGTGACTATAAAAAGCCAATAAAGCTACACCTTTTCTGCTTCATTTACTTGATTACTCATGTTTTCATTATATCCAGCCCTCTAGGATGTGGCTTTTAATCCTCCAAGCTGATCTATCCCTATGAATATTCACTGTCAATGATACACATATTGCTGCTGTCTGAATATCCCGAAGCTGCTATCAGTCATGCATTAATCTGACATGCAGCTCCTTGGGCTTCATCTAAATTGCAAGTACAAAATGAGCAAGATGTAAATAACTGGGTGAATAAAATGCTAAAGTCAGTAAAAGATGACCTATGGTTTTCCAGTTCAGCTTCATATTAATTTTGCCATGCTGGATTTCGGAGCATTTTTTTTAAGTCCACATATTACTTATGCAAGAACCTATAAATTTCACACATATGTTGAGCAAAGGGATGTAGAAACAGTGAGTTGGACTGGAAGAACCTCTCCAGTCCTTCAGTATGTGCCAAGGGGAGGGTGAATGTCCAGGGGAGTTTGCAAACATGACTCCTGCATCTTCTCCTCACACCTACTGACACTTGGTTCAAGGAATTCCTAATTGAGGGGTTGTATTTGAATTAGTGACCACCAGGTATTATCTTCTCTTAATACAATTAATCAGTTTTTGAATCTTGATAAAATTTTCATAGCCTCTCTGCCATGCAACAGACAACAACTTAAATACAAATTTTGTAAACCAGTTTTTCCTCCTTTATTGTGATGAACATATTTCTATTGGTTTCACCTGATGCCCCCAAACCTCGTTTGACAGGAAGCAGAGGATAACCACTCCCTGTTGGTCACAGCATCAGACTGTAGCAGACTTCACTGATTTTGTAGTCTGTAGAACTGTCCAAATCCCGGATCCCATTCACAGTGTGTAGCTGTGCCTTGGCCCAGCAGATCCCTCCGTGAAGGGGATGCTCCAGGAGGTGTGTCCAGGGTGCTGGGTGACACACACAGCTGCAGGGACTTGCTGCTGGCTCTGCAGGAACAGCTGGCATGGCACTCCCAGGCTGTCCCAGCCACCGACCGAGCAGCCCTGTCCCTTTGAGTCCTGGGCAGCTCCAGCCCAGGTGCCTTGAGCTGCTCCTGGCCCGGCAGCAGCGTCCCGTGGCACCGGGGGCTGGCTGCTGGCACAGCAAGGTGCCCTGCGTGCAGCGCAGCCTGAGAACTCCAGGCTGTTCCCTGCCTCCCGGGCGTCACTCATCACTGTTTTACACATCATTTGCTCGTATTTCTTCCTCTACAATGAGAGGGGCAAGAACATTTTTGTCATCAGCTGGTGGGGAGAAACAATAGCTCTGCTCACGCTGCCATCCCCCGCAGGGGCTGAATCACCGTCACAAGGCCAATTAGCCTCTCGCCTGTCGCTCGGCTCCTTCATCACCGTGACTCATTCCGCAGCACGGACGGCAGCGAAAGGCGGGTGCTACAACCTCCTCCCCTACACCAAACCGGGACCCAAGCAGGAATCTGTGGCTGGGATCATCTCGGGGCAGGCGAGGAGGGCCCGGGAGGCAGCGCGGGCTCGGAGGGAGGAGAGCGCTGCAGCTGCGGCCACGGCCCCGGGCACGCAGATTCCGGCTGCTCTGCAGCCCCTCGGGGGATGGCTTCCCCCTTGCTAAATCCATCAGCCCATACAGGGCAGGAGAGCTTGTCTTTCCTTGCTCAACAAATGTTCCCCATAAGCAGCAACATTTCCTCTGCCTTCCCTCGGTGTTTGGTTTCTGCGCCCGGGGTCAGCAGAGCCCCCGAGCCTGAGGAACGCTCCGCTCCGCAGACCACTAATAGAATTAAACGGGCTGTAGGTGCCCACAAGGACAAATGAACCGTGTCCTGGTGCCACACAGCCCTCATAACTCATTCTGGAGGACAGACCTGAAGGGGTGCAAGCCCCGTGTGCCCCTCCGGGCTGTGGGAGCCCAAGCTCAGCCTCGCTCGTCATCCCTGGGCACATCCATCCGCCCCCGGCGCCGGAGAGGCGGCATCGCACCTGCCGCGTGATGGATGCATTGCTAAACGAAGGCTGCTGACTTCGAGTTAAGAAAGCTCAAAGCAGCCTGGAAACGTCCCCAGGAGCAGGGGACCACATGTGCCTACCGCAGTGAGGCTTCTCTCCTTACCCATGGGCAGTGAAACGCGCTGCCAGGCTGGTGGCAAACAGACGACACGTTACCAAGATTAGACACAAAATGTATTTTGCAGGAGTGCTGAAACTAGTCTGAGGGTAACGAATTTTACAGCATGCTGCCTTTTGGAACATGCTAGAGGGCAATTCCTTCTTCCTCTGGCTTTGCCGTTGCCAAGGGAGCCCCGAGACGGAGTCGCTGCAGGGACTGTGCGAGCACCGGGTCACCTCCAGGGCTCTGGTGAGCAAAAGCGCCTCTTGCAAGGGTGAGGAGGGTGCAGCCCTCTCTGCCCAGTGTTGAGGGGCAGCAGCATCTCCTCTCCCTGCTGGCCCCAGTGGCACTCTGCCAGGGAACCCCTACCAACCAGCCCACGGGCACTTCATCACTCTCCGAGTGGATCTTTCTGGCAGATGAATCCACACTGACTTAACTCTTCACGTTTGTGTCTCTCCTGTATTGCTGCTTGTCCCCCTGGTCCCCACAGCCATTCCTCCCCCAGGTTTCCTCACCTCCATCACCACCCAGAGCACAGCTCTGCAGTCCATGCCATGCCTTGTGGAGGCTCACAGCAGAGTTGGCAAATGGCCTTTCCTGAGCACACAGAGCTGCTGCACACAGGTGCTGTAAGCTGCTATGGGATAATTATTGGCTGAGGCAAGAATTATCTCACTGTTAACAAAAATGATCAGACAATTAAGCTTTAAGACACTTTGGAGATACTAGCAGTGATTATAATTGTCAGACAAATATTTTCTGGCAATAAATAACACATGAACACAGAATTTTACCAGGCTTTTTAAGCTTGGAGAAAAAGAAGGTAATTTTTTTTCCTACAAGCCTCCTCTCTGCAAAGGCAGTCAGTAAATAATTTTTACAGATTTTTTACAGTACAAGCATTTGCTGGGAAGGAGAATCTCTTGAGCTTGCACCCCTGTTTAGGTTCATCTGTGCATCATCCTATCTTTAATCATGCCCTTTCTGCCTAGATATCACCTATGTTTTCATACAAACCATGTAAAATAAGGCAGAGGGATTTCAGGTGTTGCTGAGGAGCAGAGGGAGTTCTGCAGGCAACATTTTCATTACAAACTGACTATTCCATGGCTCATGCCAAGTGCTGTGTGCGTCAGACCAGCCAGTGCAGAATGGTGCAAGATCTGAATGCCAAAGCCAGGACACCCCAGGGGTGCAAGGGCAGACAGGAGCATCCCCAGTGACCCAGGTGTTCCCCCAGCAGAGCCCAGGAGCTGGCACAGGGGCTGCAACACAGACAGTGCTGCTATGAGGGGAGGGCTCAAGGTGCTTCATCCAGAAAGGTTACCTGTGATGACTCCTGTGGGGAACCACAGAGGGTCTAGGAGCTCCCTGAACTCCTATAAGGTGAGTGAATATGATGAGCTTTTCACCTCACTCTGCACAGCACAGCTGCTGCTGTTGCAGGGAAAAGCTCAATGGCAAAGACTGCCAGGCAAGAATTCCCACTGCATGATGGCAGGAATCACTGGAAAAGCCCACAGCATAGTTCAGCTAATGTGCCATGAGCTGCAGAGCAGTCCTGCACCCTCTCTGAGTATTTTCTGAGAGGGAAAAGCTTCCCCCAGAGCAGGGGGAACCACTCTATGGCATTGCCAGCATTACTGCAATGTTCCATCAGGGAACAGCATGTTTGTGGGGCCACCTGCCCCCGCTCCCATGGGGATTAGTGGCACCCACACAGGCTGGTGAATCACTAAGCCCAGGAGAAGTGGTTCTCCTGCAGTAATTGTCTTCCTCTTGCACAGTGATGTCTGTAAATAGTACTGACAGCCTTCACTGTGGGGACCCTCAGAGTGTCAGAGTTAGAAAATGGTGTTCATGTTCCTCGTGACCCTGGGCAGCCTTCAGTTGCTCTGGGTAGCCTATTTTATACCAATAAATAATGGGCTTGATTAGAAATATTACAGACAGACTGATAAATGACAGGGCTGCTATCATACCAGAGTCTTATGTTGATGTTGTGAACTGATGCTGGAGCTGGGGACATGGTGCTGGAGACAGTGGGTTCTCAGGCAGGACATTGGTAGTACCCATGGTGGATATGCACCCTGAGATCCTTCATGTTGTTTTGGGATGTGTTTCCAAAGCTGTTAATTGACAGTGCTTCCAACCTATTTCTTGTATAAACAAAAACATAAACATTTGTTCTACATAAAAGACAGCTCCCACAATTTACAGCTGCTGCAAGGTTCTGTAAGCTTTTGAGTACTAAGTGGGACATTATCAGCATTTCTGAAGGCTGGGAACAGTCTTGGCTGGTGCAGAAGCCTTGGTGAAGGCAGCAAGAGTCTGAGCAGGAATCTCAGGACAGCCCAAGATGCCTGAGCTGCAGCCCAGGGAGGAGGCTCACAGCAGGGTGAGGGGCAGAGGAAAGACAAAGAGGGCTGCAAATCAGGGGATGAGGGATGTCCGGGGTCCTGCACAGCCAGGGCCTGCTGCAGAGCTGGAAGGTGCTGCAAACACCTTCTGGGGCCCAGACACAGTTGCACCTGAGCAAACTCCAGGTGAGAGCCTGTCTGGAGCAGCTGTGTCTGAAAGCACCAGGACCCATCACAGCCCTGAGACACTTGGTGCTCAAACACGTGTCTGTCAGGGTTTAGGACACTGGGGAGCACAGGATATGTCAGATGGCAGTGCCTGTTCCCAGAAGCTGAACTGTGGGTCCCCACTTTGGTGTAGCTCGGCGCCCACCCCACACAGCACATCAAATAAAAGGCAGCAGTCTGTATATGTCACACTGATAAGAAATTAGCCCCCTGAAGTGCTCCTTGACCAGTCCAGTCAGGTTTCCCTTCACCTCCCAGATGTTATGTGACCTCTGGAGCAACACTGTGCACCAAAAATGCCGCTTCTGTTCCCGTCTGACAGGGAAAGGCTCTCCTATCTGTCACTCGTCCATGTCCCCCACTTGCAACACTCAGTTTAATTAAAAACCCACCCCTGCTTGCAAACCAGGCACGTCAGGAACTCCTGCTGGAAGAGAGGAGCAAGTTGGGCAGGTCTCTGTGCTCTCAGGAAAGACAAGAAGCTCTGCTTGCCTCAGGGATGGGAAAGGGAGCACGGCAGGCATCAAGCCCAGGCCCACAGGAGCAGAACTCCCCCCCCCCCCCCCCCCCGGAGGATCTCTGGGAAGTCCAGCCTCTCCATCACCCATCTCTGGGATCATTTTTCCCAAAAAAGATGAAAGATCTCCAAAATAATACTTGGCACTCTTAGTTGCTTCCCCTGAGCCGGCTCAGCACTCGTACAAACCTCTCTCCACAAGTAAAGAGATCTGCTGCAGATCTGTTCCTTGAGACCAGGAGCTGCTGCTGGCAGCAGAGATCTGGGAGCTGGAGGAGGGAGAAGCCACCAAACCCTCTGTGACTCACACTAAAACCACGCTGTCTGCATTTCCAGCCAGGCCTGTAACCAGGCTGCAGAAGGGCTGATCCTGAAAGAGTGACAGATCTGCCTGTCAGAGGGGTCACAGCCTCTGCTGGGGGACCCACAGCTGGTTCCTGACTGCAAAGACCCCCAGGCTGGGAAGAGCATCTCCAAACTGCCACACCTGCATTTCCCTCTGGATACACAGGGACTGCTGCAGACACTTCAGCCAGTAGGTGTTGCCACTGATGGCACTCACACTTCCTCCAAAATTAGGTCTTTTAAGGAATGTGATGTTTTAAAAATTCTGCTCTTGGGCTGCAATGTGTACCGGTACAGTTACAGCTGAAGACACATCCACCACCTGGTTACCAGCTGGCTAAAGTCCAGCTCTGCCTGTTTGCTGTCAGAAATCCTCCAAAACAGCTGTGACTGAGCTAATAGCAGCATTGCCAAAGCAAAATCCATGTCTGCCCTCTGCTCACTGCTGCAGTGCCTCAGAAGCTCCCATGTGCTCCCAACTGCTCAAGGGATCAAAGCTGCCAGCTCAGCTCAAAGTGCTGCCGAGAGTGGAGCCTAAAGAATGTTTCAGCCAAGTCCTGGCTGAAAAAAAGAAAATTTTCATCTGCTTTCATATTCTCTGCAGTCTAACAGACATTCACAGGGCACTGGGTAATTCCTGGGGGATTCCCTTTCTCTCTGCTTTATCAATCCACAACGAATCCTGTCAAAAAGCACTTTTAAAAGATCTCAGCAATCCTGGCAGTCCCATCTCCATGGCTGGGAGCTGGATGGCTGTGAGGGAGTGGTGCTTTCCAGGAGCAGATCAGCCTGGTGGGCATCCCCTGGAGATGCTAGGCTGTATCATGTGTCCCACCTCCTCAGAGACCTGGCTATCATCTGGGCTGGGAATTATGGTGCATTTCTTCTATTTCTGGGATGGAGTTAGTATGCCTGGATGTTTTTCCTCAAGAATTACACAAGAGGGGAAACAGCAGTCAGAAGATGCAGTCCCTCCAGGGCCCCAACATTTCCTTAGAACAGGAAAGAAAAACGCCTGATGTTATTCTCAGACACCACGGCATTTGCCCACTCCTGCCTCCCCGGTGTGACCCCCCTGTACGTGCCAGACCACACCCCTGAGGCCAGCCTAGGGCCACCTACAGCTCCATTTGCTCCCAAGGAGCAGCATTAGCAGCAAGCTCTCCATTCCAGGGAGGGACCGGGCAGCAAAGCAAAGCCCCAGTGCTGCTGGGCAGAGCTGTGTGTAAGTGGGCACCCAGAGCCAAGTCAGCTCCTGCACACAGACCTTGGGGTCATGTGAGAAGCTCTGGCACAGGCCTCTGCCAGGAACAGAGCTGGTGACCCTCAGTGCCATGTGGGACATGCAACATTCGGATGGGATGCATGTCCTGGGAGGGCATCACAGCGCAGACACTGGCACACGAGCCCTTCTGCTCAGCACAGCTTGAGAGTGGCCACATCTAGAGGAAACCCCCAAAAACTCATGTTTCTCCTGCTTCACACTCCACGTAGAGGAATTTCTGGTGGATTTTGGCCTGGGTTTCTATTGCAATGCAAGCCAGAGCACAACTGCAGCAGGTCAGAAAGTCACAAAGGCATCTGTGTATAGGATGAAGCCGCAAGTGAGAGGCTGGGAGTGAGGGCTGTGGCACAGAGTCTGGGGGCAGCAGCCAGGGCCACAAAGGGCCTTTCAGGGTGGTGGCTGGGGCTCAGCCCCGTGGTGTGGTACCAGCTCGTGCCTGGCCAGCAGCACCAGTGCATGGCTCGGCTCTGTCTGTGCTTTGTGCCAGTGCTGAATCGTCGCTGGCCGATGTGTCACCCCTTGTTCTCATCTGCCAGGGCTGAAAGGGAACTTTTCAGGGCCTGGGGACGATTGTTCACCTGCACCCAGCACTCAGGACACCCAGCTGGGCTACAGCACTGATGGCAGGTGGCTGGAAGGACTCCAAGGGGTTCAATGCAGAGGTGGCATCTTGGGGACAGCCTGTCCTCCCAACCACCACCCCTTCAGCCTTCCAGTGGCAGCCAGAGCAGGACACACATCCATCCTATGTCAGGATCCCTGTAACCTCCTCAAGATGCCACTGTCCCCCACTGGCACCCCTGACACATCCCTGTGTGCCCATCTCATCCTGCAGCATCCCCTGCTGCCCCACAGAACACCCATCCACACCTCCCAACAGCACCAAGTCTGCACAGGAAACCTGCTTGTAGAAATAACAGCAGAAAAGAAAATCTAGCAAACTCTTGAAAGCCTGGGAACATCTTGCTGCCCTGCCACCCCAACTCACCCTGCCAAGCCACTCACTCAGTAGTGCCTACAACACAGCTATAAGTGCATTGATCTGGCTGAGAATTGGCCCAAGGAAACTCCAAGGAGCTGAGAAACAAGGAAAGAGTTCAGAAGGACTCAAAGGATGAAGAGGAAGGGTTGTATCTCTAGGAATGCTGTCCAGGCAGTATCAATCCAAGCAGGGCTGGGTTGGGTTGTGCTGGGGTTTGGCCCCCTCTCTCCTGTGCAGAACCCAGGTTTCCAGGCAGGCCAGTGGTGTTCCTTGTGGGAAGTGCTGCTCCAAGCAGGTGAGCTCCTTGCTGACAGACTCAGCATTACAGAAAATTCCTGATAACAACACAGAGAGGTAGGGCTGTCCCAAAACATCAGCAAAGGGAATGCAAATCCCTGTCTCCATGGGGTGGAAGGTGATTCCCTCACTCACAAAGGTTTCTGCCAAGCACAGCTGATTCCCAGAGAGCAGGCTCAGAGAGGGGAGGAGCAAGGTGGCTTCAGGGAAAGCACTGGTGGCTTCCAGAGGAGCTTCAGGGAAAGCACTGCCAGCCAGAGGAAAGAGCTTCCTCTGCTACTGCTGATTCAGCACCCTCTGCTGTGTGCCAGCACCCAGCCAGAGACACATGCACTACAGCCACATCCATGGGCTACAGGGGGACAGCAAGGACCTCTCCACAGGGAGAAGCAGCAGGAGGGTCAAGAAGCAGAGGCAGGACAAAGAGGGAGGCGCTGAGCTCCATTGCTGAGTGCAGCAGGCTGAGTGCAGGCAGTGTCAGCGTGCCAGGAGCATCCCCATCAGAGCAGATCACCCCATGTCCCAGAGTGCTGCTCCTGCCCTGAGCAGGATCATGGGCTCTGTCCATTGGAGAGAGGGGTCAGGCAGGCATTGTAGGGGTGAATCCAGCCCCATGAGGCTGAAGACCAGCATTCTCTATCCCCACTCCAGATGGAATTCACAGCCATAGGCAGGGCTGAAACGAGATCCTGAGCCATAGTCAGGGTGGGAAATTCCAGCTGGCACTGGCAAGGTCCTGATGACCCATCAGGGAGTAAGATCTTTGGTTTTAAACTCAGTGCAGATTCAGAGGTGAGACATCAAGAATAACCCAAAGTTTTGCTTAACCAATCTATAATTTTTCTGGTCTCTCCTTCAGACCAGTCACACTTTCAGTCTCATGACAACAAATACCCCAGTTTCACTGTATGGTAGATTGGATCCTTATAAAGTTCCCCACAATACCTCCAAGATCTCAGACAGGGGAAGCACCAAATACTCACCCTGTTTTCATGGATATGACAGAAAACTGCTGCTTTCTGTGCTAGTTATACCCAGCTCTGGGTGGGCTGGCTTGGATGCTCTGGCAGCATTAAGACTCCTAAGGCCTGAAAAACTGGCTGGAAGTCTCTGTGGCAACACGTTATCTCACAAGATTTATGGTTCATCCTGCTCCAGGCAAAGTCAGAAATACCACCAGAGTGATCGCTCCAGATATTACTGCATTTTTAGGCTCTGGCATTCACAGCAGGGGAAGAAACAAGAATGGGAACATTTACACTTTCACCCCCAGCTCCAGCAAGGAGCTTTCTGGGGTTTTTGGTGTGTGGGTATTCGGAGAGGAGGCGAGCAGGCTCCAGTTCCCAGCTTGCAGCTCTGGCTGGAAAATAGAGCTCAAAGATAAATGCCTGCACAAGATTAGGAGGAGGATTTTAGTTTTCTATGTCCTCCTTGGACATAAAAGACTAAATTCATGGGACTAGATTGCTGGGAAAGACAAGCCCTCTCTTCAGTGCCCCATTTGCTGATGGAGAGGTAAGCAGTGAGGGGAGCAAACACCCCAGGGACCAGCACATTGAAGCCTGTCAGATAAGCAAAGGGAGGACAGCCAAAGTTCCTGGCAAGGCCTACACCTGTCTGGGGTGGCTACAGGGAGGCTGCAATTCCCAGGGCACAGCTCCTTAGCACCACAGATCCCAGTTGGCCTGTGGGTGGGCCGACCTGCTTGCTGCATGGCTGAGAAACCAGAGCACCCCCGCTTTGGGAGAGCTCTGTTTCCCCAGGACTCATGTGGGTGGTGACACAAGTCTCCCAAGCTTTTCTGCTGAAGGTAGAAATCACACAAATAATTGCACAACCTTGTGATAGGGAAGGGAGGGAGAGGATGACTGGAGGAGGCTGTAGCCAGGTCCACTCCCTCTTGCAGTTCATTATGGTGGCAGAGCCCCAGAAAGTCAGAAATACTCATATGTGATCAGGGAGAGATGCTGACAAAAAGGCATCCTCAAATAACCACAAACAAAACACTATGTTAGCAAAAATTATTTTAAGATAACTTGCACCTTAGCCAGACTCCTCACCCCTATGCTCCCCACAGACTGCAGGGAGCTGCCTGCTGGCTATGGAAGCAGAACAGCCTGATTTGTGGTTGTCAGGCAGCCCTGAGGTCCTGAGACTCTTTGGAAAGTAGAAAATGGTAGGCAACCACCTCCACTGTTCCTCACTGATTGCATGAGAGCTGCAGGATGGCATCTGTGCCACTGCATGTCCCTCTCTGCATTGTGGGGTGGAGGTCCCCAGAAACACAGGCCAAGCTGGCATCCCTGTGTTTGCCATCACCACCCTCGCTGCTGGCAGGGGCAGTGCTGAGCCTGCTCCAGGCAGTCTGTCCCTGCAGCTGACAGAGAGGAGATGTGCCGCCCCATCTGCCTGCCAGCATCGGGGCACACTCACAGCACCCCTTGCACCCACCAGCCAGAGAGGGTCGTGATGCTCAGGTGATGGCTGGTGATAAGCAAAGGGTGGCCATCCGTGTGACAGGTGCACAGGCTGCTCCTGGCCTTGGCATCTCCTGTTTTTTGCACTCCTGTCCGGTGAGGAAGAACTCCTTGCTTACTGCTTTGATGGTACCAGGCCAGCACTTCCTCTCATACAGGGAAGTGCCAGTTTAAGTCCACAGCACCCCAAGGCTGCACAGCAAACCCTACATCACTGTTGAGAAAGAAGAGAGAGAAAACAGTGCAGTGATGCTGAGAGCATCTTCTCAGGGAAGTGTCATCAGATGTGTAAGTTATACTTATGATTCCCCTCTTGTTTTCTGGAGAGATACCTCCTTTTCAGAGCCACAGACCTCAAAGTGACAGCACATACACCTTGAACCAAGGTCCCCTTGGCTTCAGTCCAACCTCAGAACAGACAAAAAGGGGTTTGACTTTGTAGCTCAGCAACTGAGCCACTTTCATGTTTAGTTGAGGACCTATATAATTGTTATATTTAATTCAATTGGGGAAGACATCCTACGCTCTGCTGTTTAACAATGCCTGAACATGACTAGGCTTTTCCTCTTTTCTGTTTCCAGAGCAGTCCTGTTTCCAAACTGCCACTCCAGGGTAAGTCTCAGCCAGACCCACAGGCCTGAGACCTAGGAGGGAGCCTGAGCCAGACCTCTGCCAGGATGTGGGAGCTGAGGCATGGGCCTGGGAGTAGAGCTCCTAAAGGTGTGCGAATTTCTGGCTGTGAAATGATCTCCTGTTCAACTGGGAAATCCCTGCACTTCCTCGTGATAAGGTGAGAGTAAGGAGTTGCTAAATGCTGGTACTCACTACCCTCATCACCAGTAGCAAAAAGTGGGTAGGACTTCATGATTTCCACATTAAGGCTCAGAACAAGATGTAACAGCTGTAGTTAAAATTACTCCATCTCTGCTACTTCCCACCACCCAAGGGAAAGTTATTTTTAACTTCAGGTTGCCTAAGGGACACTGCACAGTGAGATCTGTTGCATCATCGCCAAGGGTCTTCGCCTGGCAAGAAATTTGGGAAGATAGAGCCCTTCCTCCAGTGAGCTGGGGCCAGACTGGAGCTCAGGCGTATGCACTCCTACAAACTGGCCCCTCTAGGCTACCCAGGTCCTCCTGAGAGAACAGAAGCTGCCATGCAGGCAGAGCTAGAGTGCTCTGAGTCAAAAGGACAATCATGCAAACGCAGAAGGGATTAGCTTTTAATGCGCTTCTCAGGGCAAACCCTGAAATCGGGGGATTGCCAAGATCCCAGCAGAAAAACTAGCCAGCTTGCTGCCCTCCTGACCACAGATCCACTGCCAAACTCTTCCAGTGTCAGGAAAACTTACACAGAAATGTTAGAACAGCTGTGGATGCACAGGAGCACCCCAGCCATTGCCTCCCCATCGTATGAAACCATACAGCTCCCTGTGACTTGCACTGCAGGGCAGCGGGACTGTCACATCTCCTCCGGCCCTGGTGCAGTGGCACAGCTCCAGAGCTCCCTGGGGCCACCTCATGGGAGAGTTCAGGAGGCTCCAGAAGAAATGCCATGTAGATGTGAGTGAAGTTATCCCTGCTCAGTTTTATCTTTCTGGCTGGGAATGAGCACGGTGCTGTTGAACACCTTTGCTTGTTTACCTTTGCTCCTGGAGTCTCTGAGCTAGACGGAGAGAATCTGGCTGAGTTTCCTCCATATCTAACTCCACTGATGTTTGTATTAAAACCTAGCAGTAAAATTGGGAGCTAGCATCCCAGGTAGAATTACATTTTTTTTTATGCTACTTAGCATCTTAAGAGCTAAATTTTAGACTACGAGAACTTCCCTTGTAAAGGCTTTCCTCTCTCTGCTGTGTCATCTGCAACAGACAGTGTTATCCAGGGGTTTTGTTCTGCTTTGCAATTCAGTCTTTGTGCCTGCTGGGTAGTTCATACTCATGTTTTGTCCAAGAGAAGAGTCCTTGTATTGGAAAACAGGCAATATGCCCTGCACTCAAGATGTAGCTATCATTGCTGGGACTCTGGAGAAAATCAGGAAGCTCTGGAAACCAGCCACTCTCTCCCTGGTATTTATTTGGGATCTGTCAGTGACCTGTTGTGTGCTACCCTGCTGAATCACTGCCACAACCCTCCCCTCTTTAGAGCTCAGTTTCCTTTCCTGATCCCTTAGGAATAATCCATAATAATCTTTTGTAATCTGCAAAAGTCCACTACAAATGCAGGTTTAAGAGCTGTGAATACAGAGTCCAGGTGTTAGGCATCTCTGTCACAAGATGCAGGACACAGCTGGTACTCCTACAAAAGTCTTGCAATACCCAGTACAGGCATGAAAGGCTCAAGACTGCAAAAGAGCCTCTGAATGATGTATGTGTGTAACAGGCATGAACTTCACCACTACAGAATATGAGCCTTCACCCCACATATTCTAAAAATAAAGAGAGGGAGCCTCTGAATTTTGTTACCATTCATGTATACATTTATTAAGCCAAAGGAGTTTGATCATGTCACAATATGTTACTAGAGCACATGAGATCTTTTCTTTTCAACTTCACTAACAATGGTCATTAATTACTTTTTATTTTTGCCTTTCAAGCTTAAAAAAAACTTACTCTTCCTGAAATTCCCCATGAAAGGCTTTTTTTTTTTCTTTTCTTAAAGTACAAAACAAATGTTTCTCAGATATGTAAACAACCATAATGGAAATGAGACTGCTCCTGAAGTTAACTTTATTGTTATGGATGTTGTGATAGATCTATGTAATGTGGCATGTATTTCAATGACTCCTTCAATGGGAGTTATTATTGTTACCATCACCTGTGCTGCAGTACTGGAGGCCTGGTCAGGGTTAAGGCCCTTCTGCATAAGGTGCTGTACAAATACTTGGCTGTAACTGAGGTCCTGGCAAGAAGGGCATTCACTGATGTGACTATGACCCTCTCTGCTCCATCTGCTCTGCAGTGCTCCTGACAAACGACAGGAGCTCAAGCAAAACTCCTCTCCAAGCTAACTCTGGAGTTCATGTTCAGATACTAGTGAAGAGAAGGGAAATGTCACTGCAGGCCAATCCTGACACCTGCAGTCCTGTGCGTAAAGCTGCTCACAGTCATGGGAATGCTCATATGAGTAAGAAACTCCTGTGGGAAAAGTCTGCAAGCTGGAGTCCCTGGGCCACTGAACTCCCTTGCAGGAAAGCATGTGAGAAAAGCAGACTGGTTCCTTTTCTCAAATGTTGCATCAGTATAATTCTAAGAGAGAAAGAGATGGGATCAGTTGCTCAGTTTCAGCACCTTGAGCATCTTGAGTTCTGATCCCCAAATTAAAGAAGTCTCTGCTCTGCCTTGGGCTACTGTGACCAGGCCTGGAAAAGTCAGTTGAACATTCTTTGTCGTGAGGAAGCAGTGGTTTGCCATTAGAGCATGCAGGGATACTGTTTTATGGTGTGAAGACTGCATCCTAGGCAGGAATTGTGAAGATTGTATCTGGCCATCAGCAGAAATTATTCTGAAAATGCTTCAGAGCAATTGCAGTTTAAATAATGATTATAGCTTCATATTTGCAGTGAAAAAAGATAGGATTGAAATAAATAGCAAAAAATCACTGTCCCTGTACAAACATAACATATTCCTGCCCATGAAACATCCCTTGCAAATTACTGCCTTTTAGGTTACGTCAGATATTTAAATGAACCCTTTAGAGCTAAAATACAGTACTCTGAAATGAGGTTAGAAAAAATTTAAAAGGACTAATGGGAAGTGTGTACAAAGCTCTCTTTAAAACAAATTTCCCACCTGGATAGCTTATGAGTGTGAGGCCTCAGTAGACGTAGAGCCGGTCTGCGATGGCAGCAGGCATGTGGGTCATGATCTGCATGCGCAGCCACCAGTAGTAATCCATGGGGTGGTAGCGGGTGTATGGGGCCGTGGCGGTGAGCGCGTGCGCCACGCTCTCGATCACGGGCGAGGTGTCCCTCGAGCCACTCTTGCAGTACGACTCCATCTTGCTGACCTGCTCATCGAAGTACTTCCTGCCGTAGTCCTTGCGCACGATCTCGGGGAGCTCGTCCCACATTTTGTCGGCGATGGCTTTGATGCGCTCGGGGCTGTACAGGTTGGTGCCGGCGATGAAGTTGCCGGGCTCCACGATGCTGACCATGACGCCCTGGGGCTGCATCTCGTAGCGCAGGCAGTCGGAGAAGGCCTCCACGCCGAACTTGGTGATGCAGTAGGGTGAGCGGGCAGGGCTGCCCATCCGCCCCATCATGCTACTGATGTTCACCACGCGACCTAGGCAGAGGCCGGGCAGAGCACAGCTGAGCCACGGTACCTGACCCGGAGCAGGTACTGGCACACACCACCCAACACATTCCTGAACGTGCATCCACCCACCTGCCCACTGAGGGCTGCCTGGCAGACCTGCTCATGGCTCTGCCTGAGCAGTGCTGTCCTAGGCAATGGCCCTCAGGCAGGAGAACAAGCCCACTGCTCGTGCTCCTTGGCTCATTCTACCTGAGGGAACAGACACATGCTAACACACAAAGCTCAGTGCTCTGGGGAACACAGGAGAGGCTGGACAGAGCCTGCATGGAGGGAAACAGGATTGCTCAGCAGCAATTTGGACTGAGCCCGAACAAATGGAAGCAGGAGCAAGGAAAGCCGCTGGCACCAAAGCTGAGTTTGTTTATTTGCAAATCAAAGGCCAGTGGTGGCTCAGAGTCCCTGTTTCTCAAAAGGGAATGGATTGTTCCTGTACCACCAATGGGCAAGCAGCTTAACTCCACTGCACTTTTCCACATGACAACTGGGTTATGGCTCCAGGCATAGGCCTTTCTCCCTGCGAGAAGCCACTTTCACCAGAAGTTGGGGAAAATGCTTGGTAAGAGGCTGTGGATGCTGTAGTGTAGGCAGAGGTTGGAGTTCCCTGCACTTTTTCATTGCTAAGTTGTGTTAGAAAGAGAAACTTTGACCTCAGAAGTGGATAACTTTCCATGGTGGAAAAAGGGCTGCCCAGGCCACATCCAGCACAGGTCTACAGCACAGGACAACATTGTTAATGCCTGTGGGTGTCTCAAGAGTGAAAAATACTCTCATTTAGTAAGGCAGTAGGCCCTGGCACAGGAAAGCCTTTGCCCCTTTGTGCTGAGACCCATGCAAGCTCCAGGTCTGCATGCCTTTGCTGTATAACTCCCGCTTTTCCTACATCACAGGCTCCCAGAGTAGCAGTGCAAAATGACAACTTCTCTGCAAGAAGCTTTTTACACCGCTGTTGCCCACCCTGCCACAGCTGGTTTTTATATAGCAGGGAAGAATGATCCTGGCACTATAATTTATTGTGAGCTGCAGTTTCTGAACAGGTAAAAGAAGACACAATGGATTAGATTTTGTGTGGGATGTTGCAGGATAAGGCAGCACATATGGGAAAAAGAAATAACTGCTTTTCAGCCCTGCTGCCTTGCTGTGTAACTCAGAGAGGTGAGGCAGTCCGTGTGTCTGCTGGGGACCACATTCTGTCTCTGAAGGCAGGAAGTTAGTTGATGGTGCAGAGGGAAGTGCCATAGACCTTCCAGCCTCTAACACAGCAAGATGGGGCAGGATGAGGGACCTGCTACAGGGAGAGCCAGTCAGGAGGTCTGCCACTCACCCTTTGACCTCCGGATAAGCGGCAGGAAAGCCTTGGTGGTTCGCACGGTTCCCCACAGGTTCACTTCAGCTACCTCCATGTACGTGTCCATGCTGGTGAATTCAACCTCCCCAAATGTGGAGATCCCAGCATTGTTAACCAGCCCCCAGAGCCCTACAAGACAAAACCAAGCACCATTAGTTGTGCTAATACGTTATTGAACCACATAACAGAGCTTTTCATTATGACTTGTGATGGTGAAGACCAGAAGAGAGTCCAGAGCACACTTTAGTCTCCTGAGCAAATATAACCACCATGGAGATCTGCCTGTACCACCCGACACTGCAGCCACAAAGTGCTGCGAATGAGGCTTCCCAGGAGGTTCTGGACCAGCAAACAGAGAACTTCAGCCTTGTCTAAACTGTTCTGCTTGCCACTCTTTTTTTATCCATCATGATTTTTTAAAAAAAGCAAAATATATAATGCAAGTAATTAGAATAGGAATGACCTTGTAAGAAACAAAGGACTAATAATTATTTCAAAGTAAAATCCCTTCTGTCACCATAAGAACTAAAGTGTCTGCAGTGCAGGGAAGGAGGGTGTAGGCATGCGTGAGCATGCATGCTATGGCCTCTCTCTTTTATTCTGCTGCAACCAAAATGGCAACAACTGAAGCTACCTACTCATTGGGCAATAAGAAGAAAGACTAAAAAGGAATTTTGAATAAAATGAACTCAATTAATATAATACTCTAATTGTACAGGAAACATGAGAAAACATGAAAAAAGTCTGAGAAAGGTTTCTGTCTGTTATTTAGAAAAGCTCACTCTTCTCTGTTGACTGACTGTGTCGAGATCTGTGTTATCAGAAGCAGCCCAGGAAAGGCAACTTTATCCTGGCCTGTGCTTGAGAACAGAGAGCTAGCAAACTTAATTTATATAGAAGATCAATACATAAAAATTAAATAGAAAGAAAATCAAAAGAAATTGGTTTGCAAAATCCAAACCAAAACACTACTGCTTTAAAACAACCTTGTGCTGAATGTGGATATCCTTTAGGAGAAAAATGTACTTCAAAGGGTGGAAAAGTTTCAAAAATGTATGAGCAAAGGCAATTTTCACAGTACTGGAGCAGAATTTGCTGTCATCACCTCAGCAGAATGAAGTAGGCAGGGTAAGAAAATCAGTACACCTACCCCCTGAACTCTAAATGGTAGTATTTACAATAGCATTAATGATACCCAGCTGGCCTAATGGGAAATTCTTTGGGAAACCTCTCCATTTCCTCTGTCTTTTGAAAGAGTGGGGGAGACATTTCCTTTGTTAATTCCCAATTTTCGGGCACAGAGCAGGTTTTACAACAGAAAGGGAGTCACAATAAACCTGAGTTCACAGGAACAAAGCACTAATCCCAGAGCCTTGAACACCACAATGGTTTTAGCCAATGTCCCTACAGGAGCTAGTGGAGAACAAAGCAGCTTCCTTTGTAGATGCTGTGTGAAGTGGGAAGCTCCTTTCTGATAGGGTACAATATTCAAACAGGCCATTTGCTCTGCCTTGCTGCTCCTCAAAAACTTGTATCCTTCAATCACATGCTCAGCTTTTGAAATATGCCCTGACAGTGCTCTCAGAGCCCAGCCAAGGAAGCTCCAGCCCCCTCTGCTGCCTCAGAGCCCACTGCACACACCCACCTTTCTCTGGGTCCTCGAGGCTGTTTTGCACATGCTCCACTGCCCGGTCCATTTCTTTGCTGTCACAAACGTTGAGCTGGACAGTTCTCATTCGATCACTCTTCATGGCATCCAGCTCCTTGGAACCACCCTGTCCCTTGTCCTAGAAGGGAAGAAAGTGCTGATTTGAATCTGGCTAAAGAGTCTGTGCAGAATATCAAACACATACCAACTATCAAATCAAGCAAAAGAGCGCACAGGGCAGTCACAGAATATTCAGGACAGTCCTGCAGCCCTAGAAAGAAGAGGAGCGGACAGGACTAGTCCTGCAGAACACCATTCCTCAAGCATCTCCATCTGATCACGAGCCCTGTACCAAGTCAGCTGGTACAAACTGCTTCAACCACCCAGAAAGCAGCCAGAGGTGGATCTGCCACAGCAAAGCACCCAGCAAGCAGCCCCTGCCCAGTGTGAGCTCCTGAGGCCAAGCTATGCCCCACTGCTGCAGCCGTGGCAATGTGGTGCCATCCTCACTTGGCTTGCACGGAGCACAGCAACTTGCTTGGGGGGGTTATGGTGTAAAACAGCAAGTGAGGGGCTGCACATCTACACTGCATGTGCTTGTTGGTCACTCTACCAGCTCTGGGAACAACAGTCTGAGAAGAGGGACTGCTGCCCACTGCTCTCTCCCCTCAGCTGATCTAGACACGGGTTTCCAGGCAGTGGAAGCCGTAACTATTGCCTCCAAAGGACTGCTACAGAGTCTGATCATCGAAAGTCTGGCCAGTCTGTTTGCTGGCAATTCACCCTGGCATCTTCTCCAGCATCTTGCTCTCTTGTCTGCCTCCCCTTATCAGCTTCTTCTCACTCTCATTCCCATCTCCACTTCTTTTTTCTCAGCTCAGAACAACAGTTTCCCCCAGAACACATTCTTTCAGAGCCCAGCAAATTAACTGCAGCCAGCCCCTGAGGTACTTTCACATGGGCCAGACATTGCTGGCAACAGGGCTGCCATGCCCAGAGCTCATCCCTTTGCAGTGGTGAAGCCTGGCCATAGTGCTTCCAGGACACAGACACAGGATGTCAAGATGAGATTGGGACTATACCTGAATCATTCCCATGGTTATAAAGCTACTGAACTGTGCCAGCCAATCCAGAGTACTTTTGTAGAGGATAGTGATAGCTACTCTGAAAATGATCCAATTTTGAGAACATTCCTGTCTTTACTATAAGAAGCTCCTTCAGTATCATCCCTCATCAGAAGTCTGTTACTCCCAATTAACAGGCCAGACAAGGAATATTTCCACAGGATCATCTGACAGCCGCTCAGCTCTTGCTCCCCTACTGCTCAGCCTTCCAGGTAGCCTCGCTCACTGGGTCTACATCAGTAGGCAAGCATCAGAGTGCTCTTCACTCCTGACAAATAAGGGGTTTTGGCTAGAGAGCTGTTTTCTTCTGAGCTGGAACAGGCCAGTACCTCATAGCAGGCCTGTTTCCTGACTGCTGAATGACATTAGATTGTTCTGAACACCTCAAGCCACAGGCACTCCCTGTCAGATGCCAGCAGGCAGTTGTCAATGAGATGGCGCCTGTCCGTAGTCTGAGCCCAGGCTGCCCATCTGTCCCTCAAGGAAGAGTTCCCTTCAGAGACCATACTTTGGATACCACATCAGGGTGGCCATACAACCCTGTCTCTGTGCCACCTGTCTTCCACAAATCCTTTTCCTGGCTCCTCTCATTCCTGTGCTTATATACTGCGCTCAGAGACATTTCACTAACATAACTACCTGACATCTCCTGTTCTTCTCCTCCATGCTTCCAAATTCCATCACAGCCTGTTAACACCAGCTAGTGATTGTCCTTAAGAGAGGGAATCTACTGCTCTCTCTTCCTAGGGAAGCACACTGCTTACATAAAGGAGTGGTTAGAAGTCTCATATGCAGTTTGATGGTGGTGTTAGAGTTAGACTGAAAAGAGTTTGGTGCTAAGTTTGCTGCTTACTCAAAAAGCACTGTGGTGCCAAAGCAGTCTATATAGCAAAGCACTGGAAAGCATACAAATGGCAAATGTGGGAATGCCATCAGGGAATCAGCAAATGCAAACAGGCAAGTCTCTTGAAAACAGCAGATATTGCTAAAGGAAAGAAGGAAAATGAGGCCCAGGTCCTTCTTCCCCTGATCCCAGTTCTATGAGGTACCACAAAATCTCTGGGTCGCACCAGCCTTAGAGGCCTCATAGCTCTGCTGGGACCTCCAGAGCATCTTCTTCCTCAGCCCTGACAGGTTTGGCTCTGCAAGCCAGCTCCCTCCTGCCTTCCCACCCACATGCAGCTGGGTGTTTGGACAGGGACTCCTGGGGCTGGGATTCTGGCCAAGAATTGGACTCCAGATGTTAACCCACACCCACAAGGCCATTTGCTTGGCTTTCAGCAAGGGCAGATGGGAGATGTTTAAGCCAGGCACCCGGTGACCGTGTCTCCTGGCAGGGGATGTAGCCCATCCCACAATCCCTAGGCCCATACACAGCAGTGAAAGGATCTTCTCATGCTACAGTAGAGACCAGTACATCCCTGCTGCCAGCCCCAGGGCACACTGTCCCCATGACAAGAGGGCCCAGCTCTTGCACACTGAAAAAGCACATTGCTGCCTTGCCTTCCTCTTTCCATGGTCACTCTCTGGGGCCCCTGGGCTTCAGCTTGTATCTATATCAGTGTGTCCTTGGTCTCTAACACCCTGTGGCTGTGAGCAGTCCTGTGGAGCCCTGCAGTGGCCAGCCTGTTTGCCAGCTTGCTCAGAAGACCTCTGCCTTCTCATTCCCCTGCAAGCTGCAACAGCCCTGAGCACACACAGCAAAGCAAACAGGGGTTCCACCACACTCCTGACAGCAGAGACAGACATCACATATGTTCAATGGTAACAGATACTGATGGAAAAATACCTTCATCTTGTGTCAGCTGGCTTCTCCATATATTAACCAAAGAGGTAAAAATAAACAGCTGCAGCATGAGCGTTCATTGGATCCAGTCTACCACTGTCTTTTGGTAATGCAGCATCAACACAACTCTCACATGAGTATATTTGTCACTGAAAACATTAGGAAGTAACTGTGTGTGAAACAGCACACTATTAGCACAGATCCATCCTTGGGGTACCCTCAGTCATGGCTCTACACTCCTCTCTCATGTTTCCTTTAGTAAAATTACAGTCAGGTGCTCAGGATCTGACCACTTTAGGAAATCTTTCCTAATAAAGAGTGAGCACTGCACATACTTTTAATCTGCAACAAAGACATGGCATTCCTAAGAACTGTGCATGCCCTGAGGACACAGTGGCTCCCCAAGCAGCAGTCTGCTTCTGATGTGCAGGTGTGCTGTGAAAAACAAACCCATGGAAGTGACACTGAAGTTTCAGAGTCATTTCCTCTATGTCATGGCTAGGTCAAATCTATCAAAGCCAAAGATTATGTTCCTTATTTCTACCTCCACTTTTATCCAGCATCTAAAAACACCAAGCTTTTTCTGCTGCTAAAATCAGCACCAGCAATAATTATACTCTGATCAGAATTCTGCTTATGGTTTTGCTAGAGAAGCCTGTAGCACAGTGAAAAAATCAGCTCAGTCTCCTGGAGTTGTTTCTGTTCTACAGAAAGTATAATGGCCTGAAGATACATGGGAGGCCACTCTGCTAACTAAGGAGCTTTGGCATTTTCCAGTGTTTTCTGATGACAACTGCTGTTACCATTCTTGGCATCGCCTCACAGATCTTGGAACGTGGCGTGTGAGTTCAGCTAAAGAAGCAATATTTAATTACAAAGTGATACTGCAAAGCTTTCTGCTGATTTTTCTATGAGGAAGTAAATATTGATCAAAGTCTAAAAGACTTCTGGCATGCTGCTGCATGTCAGCTTATGTTGAAATTGTCAGAGGCCAAGATTTTCCACTACCATGCATGCAGTAGAACAAGTACTGAAGACAACAAAAATAGAAGGGAAGTTTCAGTAACTGTTAGACATGTCCCATGAAAATTGTGCCTTTTTAGCAGCTCAGACAAAAGAAATGAAACCCATAAGTAAATTTGCAACTCTGAAGTTTTTTACTTCTGTCAACATAGAGGCAGGCAATTCCCTAAACAGTGTTTTTTAAGTTTGCAGTGTTCTTATATTCTCTAATATTGATCTTCAATTACAAAAGCTGAGTAGAAACATCTATCAAAGAAGTACTCATCTACCCTCTGTCTTGGCATCCCCTGCTGCGCAGCAGTTTGTACCAAGTGTCCTGTTCCGCAGTGACGCCTGTAGAGGGAGCCCAGGTTAACAGATAAATCTTTGAACACACACAAGACACAGAGCTATCGACACAGATATCTCTTTTGAAAAAAATGCAGCAGAAACAAACTACTAATTTAAGCAAAACTTAGTAATAATGCAAAAAAAAAAAAATCGTAGTCAGATAACATTAAAGAATACCTGGAAAATTCTCTTTAAATAGTATCACTGGTCAAGATACATTTATAGTGATGAGTGAGCGAAAAGATTAGATCAAACTAACTGACCCACCCCAGGATATCCTGAGGAGTAAGTTTGTTTCTGTTAGGAAATGGCTGCACAGCTAAAAAAAGGGTAGTGCTTCATAAGGAGAGACACTAAAACTCTTCCCCAGTTCTCCATGACCATCAATGCTTTGCCACACCAAGCTCTCTTTCAGAGCATATCAAGGCTGTGTTACTAAGCTGTGGTCTAAATCTTCTCTCATTTGCACTAGTGGGACTCCATCACCTACCTAACTATTTCAGGAGACCCCCAACACACACCATGGCATGGCTGTACTCATGAATATAGAAAAATATGCTCAAAACACAGGCCATAAAATCGCTGGTGCCTTGGCTTATGTCAAAATTAATCAAAATAAGGCCTGCATAAATACATATAGTCTGAGAGCAGGGCCAAAGGTCCAGACTACAGTCTGTCACCCAACTTTGCTTATGGTTAAACCTATAAAATTAGATTTGGGATTCCAGTTCATCAGACATGGAACAGACCACAATGTTGTGATTTAAATAACAACCTCCCTAGATACCATTCAGTCCTGGTTCTGCTCTGTGAAATTCAAGCACCTGTGTCTTTCCCTTTGGGCTACCAACCACCCTCCCTCTCCTTGGCAGAAAGCTGTGCAGAGTGGAGAGGGAAGACTGGAGTTGCACATGCCACAGGTGAATAACAGTTTTTGTTTCCCCTACCTTTTGCAGGCAGCCAGCATAAATAATGAAACCTTTGTCATGCAGGTGCTTGGCCAAGTCAAATCCAAATCCTGAGTCACAGCCTGTTATAAGCACAGCTCTGCTGCCAATCTGCAAAACAAAACAGAACAAAATGCACCAGAGTATTTGAAATTAGTGATTTGCAGTGCAGGAACAAGTCACATCCTTGGCCAGGAGCAGTCTGTCCCAGGGATGTTCTCTACACTCACTGCCAGCTGCTGCCACCCAGTGCCTCCTGAACACAAGAAATCACATTTTCATACTGAGTTCACTCCAGTGAGGCGGGATCACTGCCCTCCCAACATGGAGGAGTTCAGCACCTCTGGAAACAGGTTTCTAAGGCAAACAGATCAAACAAACCACCATGCTCTGGTAGTTCATATCTATCTTGAAATCTGAAAATATACCGGACAGTTCCCAAGACATATTTTCCCTTCATCAGGAACTGTTCCTATATGTTCAAAGCAGGCAGAAGTCCACTCTTGTGTGCATGCAGCCCATAGGGCATGGAAAAGACAGTTTGACTAAAGAAAGAATATAGTTTAATGTTACTGACTGCTCACTCGTCTTTCTCCCTCTAGCACCTAAGCCCTCTAGAGCTAGGTTCTAAGACCTAAGAAGATTCAAGTGGGGCTAATATATGCAATTAAGACCAGTTGGTCATCACTTTTCTTGTCTGGTTGGGCTTTTTTGGTCTTCCTATTTTTCCAACTTAAAATTTAAATGGAAGTATACCTCCTTCCCTCTCCAAATTCCTTTTTCTAACCCAAAGACAGGCAGCAGTTAAATAACAAGCTAAAAATCCAACGGTGCATCAGACAGCAATAATTGCACATCCAAGGTGCTGCTGTGGGTGTGATTACATAACAATTACCCGCAATTCACTTTGACTCATCTCTTTTAACAAACTATAAATTCAGCTGTCCCCAGCATACTCAAGGACTGATCAGGGTGGAAGCTAGGTGGAAGCAGCAATGCCTTCTCACACTGGAAGCCCAGCAGTGATGCAAGGATCACATGTGAGTTCCTCCGAAACTGTTCCAGAGTTATGGAGCAAGCTGTGCATGCTCTAGCACTGCTACAGTGCTGAGTGCCATGCCACAAGACAGACAAGATGACAAAACACTCCCCTTCCTTGTGCCTGGCACCGTTCCTGGCAAGTCAGTATCTTCAAGGAAAGAGCTGCTAAAAAGGGCCACTCTCCAGATGAAATGGTGAGGATACACAGATTTATTTACATGTCTTTAAACAACTATACTCCAGAAGCGTGCTTTATTAGAATTTGTCATGCAGATTCCCTCCACTGTAAGGTGGAACATTTCATCTGCTGAGTGAGTTCCAAAAATAGAAAAAAACACTTGTATGATTGTTTATTTCCATCCTTAGCAGCACATGCTGTGCTACGTCAATGGAAGCTCAGTGCTAGGAAAGAATGTGGAGTATGCTCAAGAGGTCCAGCTTGGACCCTTTCTGGAAAACTGGAAAGATGAGTTTGGTCACCACGCTTCAGGGATTTTAAAACCCCTGCTGAACAGAACTAGTTCCTGGAGGCCACAGTCACACTCACCTGATCGACTTCATTTGCATAAGAGCGGCTGCCACATGGGGACAAGAGAGGGAAGGAAAATCTTTGCACAGGCCTGTTAAAAAAACCCAAAACAACAGAACAGTCAGATGTGGAATATCTTGTCCATACCCTGCTGCAGCAACATACACATGAAAAGGAATGTTGTGCTGCCTACCTACATCATGTAGGTTGTCATTTGGGAAGACAGAATCCAGTCTACATTTCTCCTTAGTCTGAGCCTGTGTTGTTTCCTACGGTATGACACATTTGTTTCTCCAAAGACTTTGATGCTATTTCCAGCTGCAGAAGCTGTCTGGGTAACACAAAGTATTCTAAAATAGCTCCTGGTCTGGAGGCACAGAGCGGCTTCCACCCACAGAACAGGCAGTGCAGTGTTTACATTTTCAAAAGAAACAAGATTTGCACAAAGTTGGGGTATGGGAAGTTATTAATTTGTCAGATGAAGGTATTCTGCTGTGGCTTTGTCCCTGACACCCTGTCTAATGCTGAATTTGCTTAGATTTGTCTCACTCCTTTTACACATAGCTCCATCCTTATTTCATCCAGGATGACACTTCCTCCCCTGCAGTGTCTACCCATTAGATACTCTTAGATTTTACATCCCCTTTTTGCAACCGTTTAAGCTAAGAAACACTGTCTTTGAGCAACACCTGTCTGAAGATCTGAAGCTCCTCCACATAGTACGTGTGACTCCCAGAAGACAAAACATATTCACAAAGACAGACCAGAGCACAACAACAACACTTTCCAGGAAATGGGAGTTCATTTAGCAAAGCTATGCTACCCAGTAGCATCACTCTGTCTTAAGTCTTGTCATCATTCATCAAAACTGGGCCTGAACAACAAATCAGAGCGACCCCAAGCTCTGTCCTTGTCAGTCACCTCTCTGGACTTTATCAGCTTTTTTATTTTTACGTTGGGCACTGACATTGTGCTCCTGGAGCTCTCTGGCCTTCCCCTAGACTTGCTGTATTTCATCTACCCTCTGGCTCCTCCAACAGCATCTTTCCTTCCCAGAGCTTATCTTGCAGGCTGCTTTTCCATCTTCTAAGTAAATTTGCATAATCATTCACAATTATCTCCAGCTCAGACATCTCAGGCTCTCCCAGGATGACCTGTGCTACACTGCACAGCAGCTTACAGACACTCTGGCCTCTGAGCCATATCTCGGGAAATCAAGGGATCTCTGAAGGAAGAAGCTTTGAACCAGATGGGAAAGGAGATGACATATTAACGCAATGGTGTTCACTCAACTTCCTCAAACAGTTTAGCTGTTTTTCTAACTTAGTGTGTCACAAGCCAAATCAGCTCTTGAAACAGCTATAGGCAACTTAATTGCTGCAAAGGTCAGTCCCCAGGCAAAGTGTGTGTTAACATCACTGACCTGCAATCGTGGACTGAAACTTTTACCTCAACAGTAAGATTCCTGGTGTGTCTTAAAGTGCCCAGAAACGTTCCTAACATTTCTTTTTGTTGAATGAACTTGGTTTTTATTTTTCAGTGTCATGTTTGGTCCTGTTATTTCACTGCAGAGCACTGATTTGCTTCACTCAATTCATAATAATCTGTAGAGAACTTGACATTCTGCCTATCTTGACCTGAAGACAAGAGCAAAAGCAAAACAGATGCTGGCTGCTGCTGAGCAGGAATGTCATCAGCAGAAACAGCCAGGAAGTGATGTAAGCCCCCACATGGTATACTAATGCACCATAAGCCATTTTTGTCATTCTGCATCATTGAATTCTAGAGACCACAACAGAGACCTTTAGAATGCACAGATGATCCTCAAATAGAATTTGTGCTTGTAATCATGCACTGGCCTTTGTTCAGTTCCACCAAAAAAAGGAGTCCTCAGCTTGAAGAGTCAAGTACATAAATGCTACTTTAAGACACTGGTAGAGTGGCAGCACTGCCTTTCAATGAACACTTGGATTTCCATTGCAGGTTTATTAACTTGTGGGGACTTGCAAATGCAACATAGTTTTGCCCTGAATAGAAGACACACAAAGCACAAATACACAGTAAGCAAAACAGAAGATGCAAGAAAAGAAACAAGAATATGCTGAAAATTCTTTCCTCAAGTTAATAAAACATTAATTTGTATTTTTAAGACCACAGCAGATTCCTGCAGGTGAACTCTGGTGTATGTGGAACAAATAGGAGGTAAAAGACCAATGTCTGTTTGCACAGGAAATCTCTTAACAGCTTAGCTATCTACAACACCCTGTTACCAGAGCCACCCTTGACCGTGATGATGCTGGACATCACTATCAGCAGCAGTAGAGCAACACTGGAGGTGGCAGTTCTTGTTTAACAGGCCATGAGCCACTTTTAAATGGCTTATGTGCAATTAGTGGTGCACACACTGCTGTCTGGGAACTCTGCTCTAAAACAAAGCCAGGGAAAGCACTCAACTTGCTCTGAATTTGGACTAATAGGGTTCCAATCATACAGCAATATAAATGTTGGGTTTTTTAAGAGCTAGAAATTAGAATTAGATGGGCAATTTTCTGTTCATTTGCAGAAAAAAAACAGCCTAATTACTCAGCCCACCTCCATTTCTCAGCAAAACCCTGCCTCTCAACTTTCACTTTTCATGGGATTCATTGCTTCTTTAATGAAGTCACAGAAATATGACAGTTTCTTGCACTGAAGTAAGGCCTACTTCCTGATATTAAAAAATACCTCTTGATGGATACTGAATTAATGCTCTACTCTACAACTTTTTGACTGCAGTGTAAAAAAAAGAGAAAAACCCAACATGTTGCCAACCCCTCTTTGCATATAGAGTCCATCTCTGCTGTGCTCAGCTCAGTGACCGAGCCCTGGGTTATCCAGGCAGGTTCTAGAGTATCCGTCCTTGGAGACACTCAAAAGCCACCCGGACACAGTTTTGGGCAACCAGCTCAAAGAGGCCCCGCTCTAGCAGGGCGGTTGGACCACATGACTTTCATTATGTCCCTTCCAGTCTCAACCACCTTGTGACCGTAAATAAACTGTCCCACACTGAAATCAAGTGAGTCTTTGACATGTGCTTTACTCAAGATGTCACTCCTTCTTTTCCACTAAGTTACTTACCTAAAGCCATTCCCTGGGTCCTTGAAATTCAGGGTTTTCACAGAGAAGTTCAAGAGAGGGCGGGACAGCTTGGTGGCCAACATGGTTTCAACTAGCACACTCTACCAAAAGCAAAACTGTTCTTCCTTAGCTCTGCAACACAAGATAGCATCTGTGCTTTAGTTGCTCAATTATTTTGTAAGACATGCTGACTCCATGTATTTCAGCAGGAAAATAAAGTCCAAAGGAACTCATCTTCTCCCCTTGCAGTCTCTCACACAGATAAACAGCTCAACCTTCAGCTCCCCAAGATGCCTTTAAATAAGCAAAAGCATTTTAAGTAAACTACCAAGCAGGGAGACATTTAATGAAAATGTCAATTTTTCCTTCTTTAATGCATCTTTTACTGATTTCTCTGAAACAGGTAAAAATTAAGGTACTCATATGGGATATATGATTTCAAATGAGCTATATGAAATAGCTTTAAACAAAAATATAACTTCAAATGACAGGTGACGTTATATTACATGTTTCCAAAACAATCCTTGGCTTTACAGCTAGTATAGCCACGCAGTTAAAAATATATATTTTTTTGTAATTAAGTAGGTGGTGATGCTGGACGAAGCACAGGAAACCATCAATAAACTCAATTCCGAGTGAAAATATCTCAAGGACAAGACTTTGGTACAAAGAGTCAACTTCAATCATATTTACCTTGGATAAAACTAACCCAAGGCACAAAAAACATCTCCCAGCCCCCTTTATTAAAGCTGAGAAATGGTATCTAATTGTTAGAGGTGGTTTGCATCTCTGCCGAAGGCTGGGCCGCCACCGCGGCAGCTTCGGGGCCTGCTAGAAACCAGGCCCGGGTTAAAAAACACTGAAATTACCGCAGGAAGAGCAGCGGTGGACACCGAGATGGGGACAGAGGGAGCGGACAGGGCTCAGGAGGCTCGCTGGCTCGGCTAATCCTCAGAAATCCCGGCGTTTTGATCAAATTCGGGAGCACGGCTGGTGTCCCCGCAGGTTTTTGTGAGGTTTGCAGGGAGGGGCGAGGCCCGAGGTCCGTTGCAGGTCCCGCCAGCCCGGCCCGGCCCAGCCCCTCTCCGGGACGCGGCTGCCACGGCCCCAAAGGCGCTCACGGCCCGGCCGAGGCAGCGGGAGGGGGGCGCGGCGCGGCCGCCCAGGCTCGTGGCGGCTGCGGGGGAGGCCACGCAAAGGAGATGCCCGCCCCCCCCGCGGGCAAGGTCACCGTGCGAGCCGGCTGCCAGAGCTCCGCGGGGCCGCTGCGACCCACACCGGCCCGCCCCGCCGCCACCCGCGCCTTACCTGAGGCCGGCGGGTGCCGGGCGCTGCTGCCGTTTGAATGAGGCTGGGCCGGGGCCGCGATGCCGGGCGCGGCGGGAGGCGGGCCGGGGGCAGGGCCGGAGCGGCGGCGGCGATAGGCTGTGGCCATGCGGAGCGGCGCGGGGCTGCTGCTGGCGCTGGGCGCCGCGGGGGTGCTGCTCCTCCGCCTCCTCCTCCTCCTGCCGCGGCGGGCCCGCCGCGCCCTGCCCGTGAGTACCGCGGCGAGGGGCCGAGGCTCGCCGGCAGAGCCCGCCGGAGGCGCCCCCGGGGCCCAAAATGGCGCCGGGCCGGTGGCCGGGCCCGGCTGGGCTGAGGCGCTGCAGGTGTCGAGGCTGGAGCGGCGCTGCCCGGGCCGGGCTGGGCTGGGATGGTGGAGTCGGACAGACGCTGTGAAGGGGACGAAGCGCCGAGCTGGGCATGGCCCGGAGCGATGAGGCCTCTGCCGCGAGGTTCGGCCGGGCCGCGGTGCGGCGGGCGCTGCCCTCTGACCCTGCGGTGTGGCGGCTGCTCCTCCCCGCAGTGCTTCACTTGGAGGGAGAACATGTTCATATAATCATAGAATGGCTTGGGTTGGAAGGGGACCTTAAAGATCGTCCGGTTCCAACCCCTTGCCATGTGCAGGGACACCTTCCGCTAGACCAGGTTGCTCAGAGCCCTGTCCACCCTGGCCTTGAACTCTTCCAGGGATGAGGCATCCACAGCTTCTCTGGGCAACCTGTGCCAGGGCCTCAGCACCCTCACAGTTAATTTTTTTTTCCTAATATCTAATCTAAACCTACTCTCAATTTGAATCCATTCCCCCTTGTCTTATCACTACATGCTCTTATATATGGTCTCCCCTCAGGTGCTAGAAGGCCACAGTTAGGTCACCCTGAAGCCTTTTCTCTTCCAGGCTGAACAATCTAAATTCTCTCAGCCTTGTCTCATAGGAGAGGTGCTCCATCCATCTGATCATCTTGGTGGCCTCCTCTCGACTCACTCTGACAGGTTCATGTCCTTTCAGTGCTGGGACCCTGGGGCTGGGTGCAGCACTGCAGGTGAGGTTTCATCAGAGTGGAGAGAGAGAATCACCTCCTCTGACCTGCTGTCCGTGCTGTTTTGGATGCCCAGAATACAACCTGCTCTCTGGGCCAGTATTTTTACTTCAGGATCCAGCTCAGTCTTTTCCCCCCAGCATGGCCAGAAAACAGCTATAGCCTGATTGCAGCTTCCCACTTCACTCTTCCATCCACTTTTCTTCTCTTACTTTCCCCACCATTGTTCCACTTGAGAAAATACCTTCCCTTTAGTGAATATTTTCAGTTCTTTTTCCTTGGATTGAAAACTTAAACTTTGCCAACCCTGGAAAAAGAAGCAAGCCAAGATTACTTCATAGCTGCACTTATCCTAAAACCAATCTGTTTGATAACATCAGGGGATGGTCAGGGGAGCCACAAGAGGGAACAGGATAAAAAAAAAACCAAGTGGCACATCAGAAAAAGATAGTCTAGCTAAGTACGGCTTATTTGCACATTGTCTAGAGAGACAGGCTGAAAAAATAGCTTCAATTTCTTCAGTCTGTTCTGCAGTAAATGTATAATTCTGATAAAACACCCGCATTAGTAAAATAAATAAACTGGCCATATCCCAATAGGAAAAGGTGTGTACATCTGAGCTGACTGCAGGTTAAAGTGAGGCTGCCCTGCTAGGGCTGCCTGAACTGTGAGGAATGGTGTTGTGGATCACACAGCAAGCATAGACAGTATTATTGTGCCCACATGCCACAGCAGCACCTCCAGTACAAGAAGCTATTCAGTGCTGTTAGCAGATCCCAGGCACCCTGTCCCAGGCACCCTGTCCCAGCACTGGAGTGCTGTCTTCCTTGCAGTGTTTCCAGGGAGCACTGTATGACCCCGAGTGAGAGAGGCACCTGAATGCTCACTAAGGTCACTGTGCTGATAAGTGGTCCTCTCTGCCTGTCCCAGCATGGAGTCAAATTAAGCTGAAGATTGGCCTTATCAAACTTCAGGAGCAGGCCCATTAAGTCTTATCTCAGGCCTTTCAAAAGATAAGGGTGATTGGACTTTTCTGTTTTTCTGGGATAGGATCCTTTTGGCTGGGAATGGGGTTGATGCCTGCTGTCATCCTTGGGAGCTCTCTGTCCATCAGGCATGGCACAAACAGGCACAGGTACAGAAGAGAGATCCACTACATCCCTTGGGGTTTTGCACGCTCCTTGGTGCTGCTGGGGGCTCTGTCTGTTATGAGCCATGATGCTGTAGTCAGGTATTTTATTACCAGCAACTAGGGTTACAGCAAAGAACAACCCCAGGATCCTTTTCATACTGTAAGTTGTCCCTCACTTTCCTTGCAATTATAGGCAGATGAGAGGATTTTTCAACCTCATTTCTGTCTACATTTTAGTTGTTTGTTTGGGGATTTTTTTTTTAAGGAGCTAATGATGGTTGAGGATTTGGTATCTTCTTTATTTGCCTGACCTGTGTTCTGGAAGCCATTACAGCTGCTTATTTCCTACACACTTTGTGCTCTTTTGGGGAGTCCTCTGCCTTCAAGATTCAGAGGCAAAGGCTCTAGGGAGGTGAGAGAAAGAAAAAGTCAAATCCTTTCTTTTTCCAGGGGCCAGCTTGTTGAGTTTTTGTGGGAGGTGACCTTGACAACTTCTGTGATCTGGTTCATGTTTGATTTTCATCTCTCTTGGAGTTGTGTCACTCTAAATTAAATTCAGACTGAGCACTGTATGTTTAATTCTCACTTATTTTTTGTCCTTTAGCTGTAGCTATTTTTAGAGTTTTAATAGAGCTAGTCTGTACCTCGGTGCTCTTTGACTGAGTATAGGTTATAGTATAATGTTAATGTGGGTGTTTGTATTATAAAGGCAGGATAGACTTTTGATCAGGTCTTGTTTCAGCTTCACATCTTAACTCCACTTCGAGAGTAGTTACTTCAACGTGAAGGACAGGGTGTTGCTTGTTGTTCCCTGCTGAGGCTCACCCTGAGTTTGTGCAGTAGTGCTCTGATCACTATCACCCTGCAATCATCCCTTATTGCTGCTTCACTGCACCACATGTCAGCAAAGCCAGAGATGAGAGAGCACTGGTGATTGACCCATTTCTCTCTGCAAATGTGGCTGGACCAGCCAGTGCAATTCATACATAAGTATGTTTTTATTCCAGCTGTTGTGAATACAGTAACAGGCAATATTAGTTGCCGATATCTCCAGAGGGATGGAGCTGACCTCATTTCCTTATTGCATCCTTTGGATTTTTATTGTTTTATCACATTATTGCCTCATGGATATGATTTCAGTTTGGAGCATTGTGCAGCACAGCAGCTGGCAGCCTTCTAACTGGGTTAAGTGTTAGTTCATTGCTTCACACCTGTGGTGAGGAGATGACTTTCAAGCAAATACAGAGGGTAAAATGGGCAGTGTTTTGCTATAGGCTTCTCTTCAGGATTTGGGATTCTGCTTTCGTATCGATCTCAAGCCTGTCATGTCATACCAGATGGAATATCAAATCTTTCTCAATTTACCCATCAGTCAAAAGATAATAACAATGTAGGAGAGAACTGTAGGATTTGATAAGTTGTTCCTCTTAAGACTGCAGAGTTTCAGAAGGAAGCTCTAACCTGTAGTCACATTCCTGCATGCTAAAATACAGCATGGAAAGTGCCGCATAGAGTGGGAGTAGGTGGGGAACAGACAGCAGTCACTCAGCAGACGAAAGAGCTGCTGTACAGTACAAGCCTGTGACGTCCTGCCATTTGGATGTTCTCTATGCTACTTACTATGGACTGGTAGATTATTAACTTCTTTTGAGATGTTTCTGTGCTGCTTTGGCCACTGATACTAGAAAGAAAGAGTTACTGTTCCAGTTCAGGTATCAAGGCAATGCAAATTGTTACAGACCAGCAGCTGAATAAATTTATGATTTCGAGATAGTTGGGAGCTGGTTGTGTTTGTGCACACAGATGCCATTCACTTGCATCTGGAATTGCACCTGCCCTGGCTGCAGGACTGCAAGTGGCTCATGTGCTGTGGGGCAGGGTGCTGGTGGTGCCTGCATTGCAATGTCTGATGGTATCCTATGACTGTCTTTCCCCACACAGGCTGAAGGGAAGGCGGTGCTAATAACAGGCTGTGACAAAGGTTTTGGACATGCCTTGGCAAAATGCCTTCATGCGAAGGGATTTACTGTTTTTGCTGGATGCTTGCTCATGGTGAGTAGTGAAATTGATCAAAATTTTTCTGATTAGAGAAAAATGCTTCTCAAGTGAAAGCATCTTCATTTGCAGCCTCCATTTACTCTGGTTCAAGACCTGAGAGAGGTGCAGTGGGCAGGGATCATTTCATCTTCCATTGCTTCATCTGCCTGTTGTATCTTGTACCTCATTCCTGTAATTGTGAGCTCTTTAGGGCAGGGATTGTCTGTCAACTGCATGTCTGTACAGTAGCTTGTACAGTGTGGCACTGTTCACTGCTGGAAGCCTCTCAGAAATACCACAACACCATAAATCTGTTAGGCCAAGATTGCTGTGGCACTGTGGCTTTCTGTCTTCCATGGCATCCCTGTTGCTGTCTTTTACAGTGTCATTTTTTGTGGACACCTCCCCAAACTCATCTCCAAACTGCCTCTCCTGCATTATTAAGGCTGTGTTTCAAAAATGTCTGGCAATTGTGCTTCTGCAGCTTCTGTACAAGCTATTCAGTTTATGGATCGCTGAATAAACAAATTTACCACACATTTCTGACATCTTTAGGTCTCACTTCCTGTCACATGTGTTTGGCAGGTGGTATCACTTGTAAGAGATAAGTTTAGACACACTAAATCCAAAGGGGTTGCAGACCCCTCATCCCAGTCCCTGCTCTTGCAAAGGACTTACAACTTAGTGTTGTGAAACCCTTTTTACAAACTGGACTGGCTTCACTTCCATCTCAGCTGGGATTTTACCTGTACTGTGCATTTTTGCTGTATTGCTAGTTAAAACGCATGAGATTTATAACCTGAATAGTTCAAAATCAGTTCATGGTCACTCATTTCTCCATTTGAAGATGACCACATTAACACAGGTGCTCAGGGCATTATGACTACAGCTTTTTGAGTACTGTGGAGGGTGAGAAAAAACAAAGGTGGCCTTCTCTGCCTGTGTGATCATGGCAGAGGTTACCTTCTTCCGCCACACCAGAAGGGAAAGTTGTTATCGGCTGACATATTGTGTAACTTGAGAGCAAGAGAGTCCTGTTGGATTATTGCCACTGTTCGGAAATTTCCATACAGAGCCTCTGTAATTCCTTCAGTAATCACGTCATTTGCTGCTTTGGGATGCCTGTCTCAGAGCTGATGGCAAGTCAGGCACTCTGCAGAGCAGCAGATGTAGGGAACGGAAAGGAGAGGGAAAATAGGGTGATTGAGGGGGCTGCTTGGAAGGCACGTGCTAGTGTGGAGCAGAGAGGGACAGGCTCCACTGGAAATCTCATAAAGAAGCTAAATGCTCCTGAAGTGAGGCCTGTTTGCTTGCTTGCTTCATTGCTTGTGTGCTGCTGTAGGTTCCCAGCAGGGTCAGAGCAGGTGTGGGGGCAGTTGTCATGAAGCAGATGCCAGGCTCTTAGTTCGCACCTAATTAGTCTATCACCACTTATATGCTTTTGTACAGAGAATTAAAGGATCCCTCATGTACTACACCACAACAGAAAGCTCTTGTATTAAATACAGGATAATAGGCTGTGAGATGCATCGGGAGCTTCTTAATGATCAGACAGTCAAATATAAAGTTACAGGAATAAAAAGAACACTGCATGTAGGCTGGGATAGAACTGGAAAGGATCAAATTCAAAAGAGATTACATTAAACAAGGGCAAGTAAGTCCACTGAGAAAGTTTCTGTTAATATATTAGGATTAAGATGGAAAAACCACACAGAAATAGATTATTAAATAACCCTAAAAGTAGAAATTATATGAATAAGTCAAAATAATAATTGTTTTATTTTCTTATCTTTTACTGAAAAAAAAAATTAATTGTTTTCAGATGCCTACTTCCAGCAGTTATCATGAGGACTGTAGGCAAGAAAAGGTAAAGAACACGGGATGTTTATATAAATTAATGTGCTGAAGTTCACCAAGCCTGATGAAATATACTTAAGGGCATTTAGAGGATAAACCATTGTGATTTCTGCCCCATGGGTAATATTTTCAAGAACACCTGGAGGCCAGGGGGTTTCCAGAAGGCTGGAAGAGGGCAAATATTGTACTTCCCTTCCCAAATGAGATAGACCTCTGGAACTGCCAGCCAGGCAGCTCACCTTCAGTGCACTCAATGCAATTGCCACACACTGCCCTGTCAGTTTTACAAATGACTAGATCATAGTGTGATGGACCCTGCCTGTATAAATTTACTGGGAACAAACTGTGCTGTGTCAATCTTACCTCATTTTGGCTAAGCAGCAGAGTGGTTACAGGGGGAGGAGTAAATGTATCCTGAGTAAGGGTTTTGTTACAGTTTGTTACAGTCCCCCATGATAGTCTCGTGAGCAAACTCATGCCCTAATCGACTGCTGTTTAGTCCCAGGACCATATTCTTGGAAATACCTCCCAGAAGAGAGTTTGCACTTGGAAAAAATTATGCACAGAACCATGCAGAGATTATAGGCCTTTTGGGAAACAAAATGATCCTGACAGATCAGAAGGAGTCTGAAATCAATTACGTGGAATCCAGTAATGACAAGCACGAGGTGTTCCGCTCAGGAAATGCAGGAAGGCAGTGAGTGGATTGGCAGCAGGGTGGGGAGGAACTGGCGCACATGGAGCGAGCTGGCTGCATCCATGGGAGTTCAGTATTGTGTTCATGGCTTCCTGCTTCCCACTGACATCTCACTGCGGGTGCCCAAGTGATTGCCAGGACCTAATCCTGCATCCCAGGAGCTTCCCTGGGAAAAAGCCATGTCTGTGTCTGTAACAAGGGGGCTCTCCACTGATGAACATCTGTGTGATCTACCTCTCATCAGCACCACTGCACTGGGATGCTCCAGACCAGAACAGGAGACAGGAGCGAGGAAGAGAAGGGGAAGCACAAACAGCTTGAGCAAGTTTCCTCAGCTGGTAGAGGGGGTTTGTGGAGCTGCTGGGCTTTTCAGCCAGGAGCAGCTCCTGCCAGGCACAGGGTGGGGTGGGCAAGCAGAGCCTGCTGGGCTGCGCGGGCAGGATAAACAGGAGATAGGAGATAGCTGGGAGGAAACCATACAGTCCCATTGAAGGCCTGTGGAGACAACTTGGGCAGCAGGCTGGACTAGAGCACGATGGCTTTCAACTCTTATGGGACTAGGAAGGGAAAGCTGGGAGATTCTCTGAGAGGACAAAAATCATACAGCAAAGGGAGGTGGAGAGAGGCTTTGCAGGAGCAGTTGGGTGGGCCATTGCTGCCAGCACCTCACTTGATCTGTGCTGCAGCATGGCTCCTGCTGGTGAAGATCATGAAGATTATCCCTGGGAGGACAGTCTGGCTGCTCCCATGGGAACTGCTCCAAGTGTTATCCCAGCCAACGAATCTACCATTTAAAAAACAAGGAGGAAGTACCATGTGTTACCTAACAAGGAATGTACTTAAAGCCCCTGAAGACCACAGAACATAAGATGATGTTCACTTGCTTCCATAAAAATCTGTAGCTGCTTCATTTGTGAAGAAGTGTTCTCAACAAAAGAATTAAGCACTTTGTTTTACAGTTAAATAGTGGCTATGGTGGTGTCTGCAACTATGAAATGTGGTCCCAATTGATATTGCATGTTGAAGTCAGTCTTCCAAAATCAATATATTTTGTCAATAATGAGTAAATTGTAGCTGGGAAGGTAACTTTGCAGATAGAGTTGCATTTGGTGATAGGGGAAAATTCATTTCCATATGAACAATACAAACAATTTTTACTGGATTTTTAAGTTGCCAGCCTATGACTTTGTTTCTCAAAAAGCAGTGGAAATGTTTCTTGTTTATTTTATAAGTATTATGCAAGATTAAACAGAAAATGCAGGGAAAGGTCTTTTCAGTGCTCAAATGGCAATTGGCAGTTGCATACAGATATAGTTATGGTTTTGCTTTTATATAGATACAACAAATCTCTCTATTTACAAGCTGAATTAGCTCCACTTTAGTCACTGTTAAGTAGTGGAAATTTGCTTTATATGACTTGGTGAGATGCAGGAGCATCTTCCAGAAATAGTGAGGCATCATACAACCCTCATTTGTTTCAAAGGGAATGTAATATTTTCGTGACCATGTTGTTGACTACTTGATCATTTTCGTGGCTACATAAGAGGGCCAACACAGCCCATCACTACATTTGATGTGCATTAGAAAAGCTTCAAACTTTGTTTGCTGTTCTTGTTGTACTGGGAAATAAGTCAGTTGTGAAATGACATGTGGCCATGGGGCCAAGAACTCATTCCTACTACTGTCATAATGCCAGTGCAACTATATATTGATTTTTAAGAGAACTGCCCTGTTTTGCTCATGTTTGTGATGGACGTTTCAGCTCTTTTCCTTCATAATGTGTCATTGTTCACTGGACTGTAGGTGGAGATGAGATGTTGTATACTACATAAATTAAATAGCCTGAGATATTTATAAAAAACTAAGCAGTTACACATTTTTTATATCTGCCTGGCTGCAGAGGCTGCTGAGCAGGTGACTGTGGGTGGGTTGCTCACCTTGCTTGCCCTTGTGCTGTGGGAGTTGGTATCAAGTGATAAAGGAAGAGTGGCAGCCAGGCATGGTGACTCACCAATTCATAATTTCTTCCTCCCTAATGAGGCAGAGCTTGTGATTCAGGGAATAGTGTTGTGAATTAAATCTCAAGCCTGTTGTGAAACTGTGTGGGTAATCTGTGCTCTTTTCACTTTTATTTGTTATTTGCCACCTGAGCAAGACTGTAAGGCTTAGGCAGGAATCTTGCCTGGAAATGATCAGATAAAATTTGGAATTTTAACTGTGTTTACATTTGACTAAACAAAAAAACCCCATAGTAATGGAATCTCTAATGATCGCACTGGGATGGGGAGGAAAGAAAGGAAAAAGGTGGAAAGGAAAGTAGAACCATGAAGTTCTTATTGCCTATAGAGTGAAAAAAAAAATTCTTTCTTCCTTAGCCAGAATCTCCTTTCATGCCTCATGTCTGTAATTGTGCCATTGTGTAGCAGATCTCCACTGAGCATGTATTCCTGAACATCTGACTCCAATTTCTGTACAAGTTATGTTACCTGTAGAGCACAGAGACCGAGGCAGTAGAGAGTCACCCATGGTTCTCCCCAGCTGGCACAATATTTCAGCATGTTAGGCATGTGAAACCCATCGTGAGGAGCCAAGAGCAGGGTGGACTTCATGGTGCTTCAGGACACTGGGTCTCTGATGCAGTTCTGGAAGTGGTGCTGGAGGGAACAGGAGGATGGCATGCTGGTTTGTGCATATTTGTGCACCAAGTTTACTCCTGTATTTGCAATGTCAGTACCTTCTATTTCCTGTCCATGTGAACATGCCTGCCCCCAAGCTGCATTGCTGTTCTTGGTCCATCTTAGTGGGACACCTTTCTGTTCTGCTGAACAGGATAAGAATGGATATGGAGCCAGGGAGCTGAGGAACATGAAGTCAGACCGGATGAAAGTGCTACAGATGGATGTGTGCAGTGACCAGGAGGTGGCTCAGGCCGTGGATTTTGTGAAGAGAACCCTGAGGGAGCCGGAGGAAGGTATGTAGGGATCCTTTGCTCTCAGAATCCTTTCTACAGAGCAGGCCATTCATTGACCAGGTCTTTCTCTCTGTGCACCACCAAAAGAGGGTTAATAAGCCTGGAGGCCTGTGACAGTGTGTGGCTGGCAGTCAGGCTGTGCTGTACCCGGGTCAGTGAGGACAATTGTCTTGCTATTGATGCAGCCGCCACATGGAAAGAGACCAAGACTGGCTGGAGGATTAGCCTTTAACTCTACATCCCATAAAAAGCAATGAGTGGCAGCAAGCCCACAAGTATCTGTGTCTTTGTCCTTGAATGTCTGCGAAGGGCATAGAACGGCCAGAGCTTGATCCCTTCTCTGCACTCCTGCCACACGTGCTCCTAGCTCATGCAGACCTTGCAAGTGACCCTGTTAATAAAGAGGTGATGGGCCCTGGCTGCTTACTGCTGCTGTCCCCTCTGCTGTGTGGGTACAACTGAGTGCTGAGCTGGAGCACAGATTTGAACTGCCCCCAAACCTGGATTTATCTTCAGTCAGATCAATCCGTGTTTTCTGTGTTGCCATGCAACATCCCAGAGGTGATGTAAAGTGGAATCCAGAGTAGGCTTGGCACAGATGACCTTAATCCACATCACTTTAAGCATGAGTCCAACTCATGGACCCCAAAAGCATGTCAAGGGAGATAAGAGCCCCATCTTTCCTTCTTGGAAGTGCTTTGGCAGTGGGATGTGAGTTTACAGTCAGAGTCTGATGTGACACCACCTGACCTCTTCCCATGTGATGAGGTGAGACTTTTTGCCCTGCATAGGCTTTCTGCAGCCTCTATGCCAGCAGCAAGCTGGCCAGCAGCTGTAGACACAGGCTGAGGATGAACTGAAGTTTGACATCTGTGGCTTCAAGACTTCAGGGTTGTGACTTGAAGGTGGTTGCTCATCTTGAAGCTTGGATGAGTCTGCCATGGCCCTGGTTTTGTTCACAGCAAGTATTAAGCTAGTAAATAACAACAGCTCTAATCTTCATGCAAATTACGTGAGCACACCTTTCCTTCTAAAACAAGCATATGAAATGTAACTGAGTAATGTACAAGCTCTGATCCCACACATGTTCTCTCTGCATGATTTTTCTTCCTACACAATCACCCAGCCCTCGTCATGCTTTTCACAGCTTCCTAAGCTTTTCCTGAAGAGCCCAGCAACAGCAGTGGTTGCACAAAGCCTTTTTCCACTGAGTGGAAGCTTGGAAGGGAGCAGCTCTATTGCTTCTATAAATGCAGCAGTGTTTGCGAAACTGTGTGTGTAGCAGGGACAGAGAAGTCTTGCATCCCTGATCAGCAAGTTAGACTGGTTCCTCCTGTAGCTGTTTGCCTCAGCACAGTGTGCAAAGCAACAAAGGCTTCCGTTTAGGCCCATTGGTGTGACTGAGGTTTGAGGCTTCCCAATAAATAGTGCTCAATAAATAGAATATAAAGACTATTGAGACCGAGGTGCCTTTCACAGAGGTGTGGTTGCACACTGAATGTGGCCCCAGAGGAGCTAGTGCAGAACAGCTCTTGGGCTGTACAGTTCTTTATACCTCTTCTCCCTGTGCTGTGTACAGAAGGCTGAACTCTTTTGATAGGAGTGCCTGTTTGTTTTTGGTCTCATGCAGTTCCCACTGTATTGTTGACTCTAGAGACGTAATAGTGATAAGGCTCTGCTCAATAAACACACTGCTGTCCAGCAAACAGCCCTGTGACTGGGGTCCCCTCAGCACTTTGTTCTGTTTTAACATGCCCTGATCTGTGAGCAATGGAATTCCAACAACAAACTATGGTAAATAATGATTCAGGGACGTTCATGAGAACTAACATCACAGCCCAGGAAACTGGAAATTCCTGTACAGAAATTTACAGGAATTTGTAAGGAATATTCTGCAGAGGTCAGTTTGTGACCGACAGTTTATGTCTTTGGTAAATCCCTGCCAAATTTTCTCAGCGTGCTTTTTTATTAGTGATGAAATTACTCCATCATGTGCCTGTTTCCATGGTCCTCCTGCTAGCAGTTAGACCTTGCTTTGCAGCAGCAGAGGGACCCCATTCAGGCTGAGAAGCTGTGCTGGATGCAGATCAGTGTGGTTTTTAGTCATCTTGACTCACTAAAACTGGGAGCTTCAGTGGGTGAAGCAGGAACAGGCTGTTGTACACAGCTGGTCAACAGCCTTCAGGGAGAGTTTAGCTGGGAATGGGGCAGGGTTACCAGAGCCCATGTGAGAGCACAGACTCAGTCTGCCAAGGGCATGTTGGTGTTTTTAAGTCCCACGGGAGGAAAAAATCCGTTGCACATTGGCAGAATATTGCAATTTGCTTATAGGACTGTGTTTGGTAAAATACATGGTTACTATTTGACTGAATCAATATAGGGTGGAAGTTAAAAGACTTTCATACATCAGAGTAGGGAAGCTATGGAGCAGAGGCAGGGCAAATAGCCCAAAAATTTTGGAGAGAGAGCTTGATAACTTTTATCAACAGGGTGGCACGACATTGGTGCTTTTGATAGCAACGTTGGAACTCCCTGGACATTAAGACTCTTCTTAGCCCTGTGCTAGTTCTTGGTAAGAGGAAGGTCCTGGAGTGGAAAGGGGCCCCAACTTCAACTAAGTCCAATGCAACCCTGACAGTCCAGCCCTGACTCCAACACAGTGAAAAATAACCATGGTGGATGGCAGGACATCTAATGAGGAGCAACTCTGCTGTCTTGCTCCAGCTCCTCTGTTTGCTCCTCGTGCAGTTTATGGCTGCATAGTCCCATGCTTCAATAAATCCGTGAAGAATGGATTCAGTCCTACAAACATTTGCCACTGGGAGTCCTGCAGTAATCGCTTTGAAGGGTCAAGTCCTTGCTGACCTGCTAAGTCCTGACATGCAAAGGGTTCATCACAGAAGCTCTTGGGAAGTGCAGTCAATTTAATTTTGACAGGGCTGCATACACAAAAGACATTAATTTTTAAATTCTAGTAGTTGTAAGTGTTGAGGGAAACCAAATATGTGGACTAAAATACAGCAGCTGTTAACCAGGCCATGAATGTACAGATCAATACCATGCACCCTCCAAAACAGTGAGCCAGAGTTGTGAAGGGGATTAAGAAATCCAACATATCTGCTTTCTTTTCTTTTTTTTTCTCCTAATTGCAGGAGAAAGTCCAGCCCCCTCCACATTGAAAAATTCATTATTAAGTCACCGAGTGGAGGCAAACCTGGGATCAAGAGGAGGCTTAAAAGAGAGTCAGCTGGATGCAGCCTTATTAAACTCCAGGAGAGCATTTGACTGTACAGGAGATACTCAGGAGGCAATACTTGTGTGCCCGCATCACTTTCCTTGATGTTCCAAACAAGCTGATGGTATAGGAAGACTCTGTTTCGTTTCCTTGCTGGGTTTTTCTCTACAACTTATTTCTACTAAAGTGCCTAGTTCTTTGTTAAGGTTTTAGGTTACTTTGAACAACAAGGAAAGTGTTTTCTCTGTGACTCTCTTCCTTGTCCCACCCTTTAATCATGTGTTTGTTGGCAGGTCTGTGGGGCCTAGTGAACAACGCTGGCATCTCGACCTTTGGAGAGGTGGAATTTGCAAGTTTAGACAACTACAAGAAGGTGGCAGAGGTCAACCTGTGGGGCACTGTGAGGGTGACAAAGGCTTTCCTGCCCCTCATTCGCAGAGCTAAAGGTACTTGCTGGGCAGTGTGGTAAGGCTCAGAGCTTTTGTAGCATGGCAAAGAGATGTCACTAGAAATCCAGGCGGTACTTTGGGGCATGCCTGTGCCATCCAAAGAGGGTTTCTGAGGTTGCCATGAAAGCATTTGGTAGTAGAGGCTATTCTTGGGGCAGGCCAGGCACCTACACAGCAGGTGCTATCTTAAACATCCAAGATATCAGAGACCTTTGTGCAGTGTTGGCAGATATCACACAGACAAGATAATCCAGAGTCCACAGAGTGGTCATGTTTGGATAACTGAATCTTCTCCCTTCATGTTATTCCACTCACAGGTGACTTCAGGTAGTGACAGAATGAAAGAGAATCAATAACAGCCATTTCAGATATCTTACAAGACAATGGTATTATCAAAACTCTTTGTTTTATATTGAAAAAAGATATGTATGAGCAGAACTCTGAAGAGCCTCTTTATTTAGCATGTGTGGGAATGATGGTAAGGTGTGTGTTCTGTGAGGACAAAAGGGGGCTATATTAAGAAGATTGCTCAGATGCCATTCCCAGACAGCAATTAACTGCTAAACAAGCTCCATCTCACTCCAAAAACTGTCTTACCCATGAGGTCAGCAGATGGTTCTCACAGTCTCTCTAAGTTACAGTTAGGTCTGGAATGAGACAACAGAGCTGCCCACTTGTTTCTCAGCTGAAATTTTGAGCTGCAGAAGGGTGTCATGCTCCATGGCTGTGAAAATTCTCTCTCTAAAAATAGCTGATGGAATTTCAAGGGCTTGTTTGTAAGTATGTGAAACCATAGTGTGCGTGTTTTGTCTTGGATAAAGGCTCAGACACACACAGAGGAGTGACCACTGCTGTCACTGCCCTGAGGCAGTGCCTGGAGGGCTGTCATGGGCTGTTGGCAGGAATTAGGACAATTGCTCTCCACTGCCCCATGGACAGCAGCACATCAAATCTCCTCTAGTTTGTCCCAGGAATGGCCACTCTATAGACTTGTGCCTGACCAGCTGGATGAGTGGGTTGTGCTGCTCATGCTGCATAGAAATCTCTACTCATTCTCTACCATCCAGCTCGGGTCTAAAAGTACCCAGGTGTGTTAGGCAGATGAGCTGTTGAGCTTACAGAAAGAACCAGAGTGCTTGTATGGTATCACACAGAGTTGTGAGCTTTGCAGCTCATGACCCTCCAGGCTGAGAGCTTGAGCCCTTCTCTAGCAAGACACACGGGTGGGACACACTCCTGAGAACACACAGCTAGCAGTCTCAGAAGATCAGGGTACTTCCCTACTTGGAAATTATGAGGGAAACATCTTGTATGCTTTGTCAATTCTTGTATGCTTTGTCAATTCTTTGATGCAGAGGTAGGCATATGCACCATCCTGGGTGGAGGTCAGAACAGGGGTTAGCCTTGCTTGAGGCAGGAGAGAAAAGCTCCATGACAGGGGATGTATATTCAAGATTCAGATTTTAGAAATCAGCATCATCCATCCTTTTACTTGGGCGTTCTGGCTGGTGCTTCTGCAGCCCATCCTCTCTCCCTGATCTTTTCTCTCTAGGCCGTGTGGTGAATATCACAAGCATGTTGGGACGCATGGTGAGTCCATCTCGCTCCTGCTACTGCGTTTCCAAGTTTGGGGTGGCAGCCTTCTCTGACTGCCTGAGGCAGGAGATGTACCGCTGGGGTGTCCGTGTCATCCTCATCGAGCCCAGTAACTTTGTGGCAGCCACCGGCATCCTGACGGCAGCTGGCATCGACAGCCAGGCCGAGGCCCTGTGGAGCGGGGCCACCGACACGGTGCGGGAGGACTATGGCAGCGAGTACTTCACTCGCCACGTGGCCATGATGAAGTCCTTCGTGAACAGTGGCCTGAAGGACATGTCTCTGGTTTTGAGTGACATCACCGAAGCGCTTGTGTCCCCGCGCCCGAAGAACCGCTACAACCCCATGGAGACCTACTGGTGGGTGAGACTGCAGGTCATGACCCACCTGCCCACAGCCATTGCTGACTGGCTTTACATCCCTGGAGCCACTCTGTAAACAGGCGTCCTTCAGGCATCCCTCCAGAGCTCCTACTCACACACAGGTTAGGGCTGACCTCTGCACTCCTTGCTGCTGTCTCCCCTGGAGATGCATGTGCTTCCACTTTGAATTATGACTTCAAGTCACATGTTGTGGAATGCTAGAACAGCATGGTTTTTTGGTTCTTTTTTTTTTCCCTCATTCTTGTTGTTTGTATTTCTTGCTGTGCTGATTAAAGTTGAGAGGTGCTTTCCTTTCAACTATGGAGGAAGCAGAAGAAGGTAAATATAACGTGTCAAATATCTGGCTAGTGTAACTAGGTCAGCAGAGTTCCCCCAGTGATAAATTTGGCTTGTTAATGAGCTCTTGCTTTTCCTTACAAGGACAAATTGCTCATAGCAAACCTGTTGCTATGAGATGGCTTGAAGGGAGAAACTAAAATGGGAAACAAAAGCAGAGTTTTCCATTTGGTTGAAAATGGGTCAGTCACAGCCTTCCATTGTTTTCCTGATACTGCCAAGAAGCTCTGCTGTGCTGTGACTGTCTGCTCTTTCCAGGGAAACAGCAACACTGCCTCTAAACAGCCTTATTACCTAGCTGCAAAGAAGGGTTCTTTCCTCCCAGAACTGTGGCCAGGGGTTGCCAGATCCAACAACTGGGCATAAGATGGGCAGTGAAAAGCCCTTCTAATAATGAGGTCTGAGCCATCTTTCAGCAGCCTCTCTCCACCTGCTGCTGCTGAGCTTTGTGGGATACAGTTTAAGCTGATGCAGCAAACAAATTTGACTTCTCTGACTACTGCCTTAGGTGCCTGAACTACTCAACTGTGATACAGACATTGTCCAGCCATACCCCTGCTTCCCTCTGGAAATGATGAGGGAGCTGCTGTTGGCTTTTCCAAATCAGTTTTTTCATTTGTCCTCTGCATTTGAACAGTGATGGGGCACTGTGCAGCTAGTGTGGCCTGACTATGAGCTCTGGAGGGATGCTTTAAGGGACACATTTCTTATTTTTAATATTGCACAATGAAATCTCCATGTGACACAATCATCTTCTCTGAGAACCTCTTGATAACTGATACGAGCCACCCCTGCCCAGTATCCTGAAGGGTCTCTTCTGATGGCCATATGCAGGATTTTGATAATCTTTTCCAAGTGCTGGGGCTGCCTGGCTTCATGCTCCATGCCCTGTGTTCCAGTGGTGACCACTGGTGGAGCAGCCAGCGAGCTACAGGCACTGCTGGCCAGGCCGGGACCTGAGCCTCTTACTCTAGGGACCAGCTTTTTCTTCCACTGTTTTGCCTTATGTGAGATTAAGTGGCTGTGAAAAGAGCTTATTGACTGCTCTTTCTTCATCTGTCTCTGCTAGTTCTGACTTGGAAACTGTGCCTTAAACTTTTTGTATGCCACTGGCTGCAAATTCTTGGAGTCTGCATGCAGCCATGAATGCTGTGATGCCTTCAGGAGGAAAGCAGGTTTCCCTTGGAGATGCTGTCAAGGCAGCTTGTCTTACAAGTAACAACTGCTAGAAATACTGCTCTGCAGTTTGTGTCATTTCCAGATCATCTGCACATGGAGATTTCCTGGGATTCAGGACCCAGAAGGATCCCACTGAACTGCAGCTTAAAGAGTAATCACTTCTGCCCCCTGCACTGTGAAATGTGATTAATGTTAAGTAGCTCTGATTTGCACAGAGAGAAAAATAAACTGTGAGATTTTTAAAACATATGTCTCTGGCTCCAATGCTCATTTCTACATTTGTTTTCCTACCTCTTTTGAATCTGAGGTTGAGATTTAATTAGGTTCAGTAATTAAGGGGGTGGTTTAATAATAACAATGATGTTTCAGCCAGCAGTGGGACTGTGGAGGCTCAGTGAGAACTGCCTGGAGCAGAATGGGCAGCATGGCCCATTTCCTCAGCAGAAGGCAGTTAGAAAGGCCTTTCTGTAAACACAGGCACCATCAGTGTTTGTATTTTGTGTGGTTTCCCTCGAAGGAGATTGTTTAGGGCAGTGCTGTGCATTATTCATTGCCTCAGCACTCTGCGTGTAACTAATCCAAGGGCTACAGCTGCCTGGTAATAAGGATTAGCTCTTCCCGAAGACAGAACAGAGACTGGCAAACCAAGAAGTGTCTGAGGCCATACAAGGACCTCGTGGTTGAGCCAGGGTTAGGGTTTCACAGCATGTGAGCCCCAGTCCACTCCTCTGCCCCCTGAGAAGTGCTCAGGAGGGCTGTTAGTGCCTGATCTGGTTTCTGCCTGGGAGGGGAGCTCTGGGTGTCTGGGGCAAGAGAGGAGTACATGTTTCACAACACAGAGTTGCACTAATACAGCATTGAGGGCAGATTTTTGTTCTGCTGGTAACAGAGGGTAGCAAACTCAGTTCCAGTTGACAGTGACCTTCAAAGCCAGAGGACAAAAGAGACAGAAGATCAGTGAAATCCCATGGAAGTCCATGCTCATTGCTGCTGTGGTATCCTGCAAGGAATTATGCTGCCAAAGCTTGCCATGGCTTTTTTTTTTTTTTCAAGCACCAGCTGATGAGGCTGTGGCACTGTCCTACCTTTTTCTGCATGTTTCTCACAATGCTTTGAAGGCAGTGATGGTCCAGCTCCTTAGTGCACCCTTTAGCTTTTGTGAAGTGATCCTAGTTTTCCCTTCAGATTGACAGGTTCTCTGTGATGACACTAGGAACCAAGAGGTGGTCAGTCCTCTGCATGCCATGTTTGCTCTGGTTCACCTTAACACAGCAAGGAGTCTCCTGGGGTTTCCTAAGCAATCACTGCAAGTTTAGATATTCCAGATCACTCCGAGTTCTTTGTGTCTTGACCAAAACTCAAGCCCTAAACCAGTGGCAGGTCTCAGTGTGTGTTGCAGACCTCAAGGCACCTGTGGTTCCTGATTTAGCTACAATATGAAACCTCCACTAGCAGCGATGGCAAAGAGTTTATTGTGGGTGAAGGGAATAAAGATTATCTCTAAAAGCCAAGAGAAATCAAATGTCTCTTCTGAACGGCAAGAGCTGCAGAAGAAGTGGTTCATTTGAGGCAGAGGCAGGACACAGCAAGTTCCTATGAAGATCCTTCACTCACAGTCCTGTGCTTACCTCTTCAAGGAGCTACACAGAGGATGGGAATCTAAACTTCTGGGCTTCACAAGTCTATACCGCTGTCAAGGGCGGCTGATAACTTAGGTTTGTTGTTCTAATGTGGCTGAAGACCTCAAGCAGCCGTGGAGCTGGCCAGGAGGTTGCTGTGCCAAGTGCCAGCTGTGTGGTGTTCCTGGGAACTACACTTGACATGTTGATGGACAAGACCCAGCAATGGGACAAGTATGTGGGCAGTGGGATGTGATTGCTCCTAGATAATGTTAACCATCATGATGTTTCTGTGTGCCACTTTCCTCCCAAGCAGTAGCCCTGTCGGTGCTGTCTGGTTACAGAGCACTACAGCACTACAGAGAAACCACAGCATGAGGGATACCAGAATGTTAGCCAAGTGAGTGCTCTCCTTTGCCTAATGGGCCCAAGATTATGCATGCGCCTGTTTCTGAACAGATGATTCCTATGACTGACTTGTGGTGCATTTACATTGTCTGCTAGGTAACCTGTTGCTTTAACACCTGGGATGGAGTTGATAAGCGTTAGGGGAAAGTTTAGAATTTGAGAAGCACTTCTTGCACATCTGGCTTTGAACTTTGTAGCTGAGAAAACTGCCCACTGCCAGAAATGTTCTTGGGAAAAGGAGGTCAGTGATGGCAGTGATTTCACACACAGCAGTGCCCTGAAACCAGGATGGGAGATTATTCAGCATAGCTCTCCTCTGCCCCAGGTCAGGGTCTTACTTCTGCTTCTGGTGGCCTCTCCCCTGCTCCAAAAAGTCTCCTTGTGGAGTCACTCTGTCTCCCAGGCAGACTGCTTCCCCCAGGGCTTTTCCTTTTTCTTGAGGAGAAAAAAAAAACAACTAAGAAAAACATCAACACTATCAGTTGGACAAACATGTCAAGTGCAGATTAGGAAGCTGTGCTAAAGCTCTTCACAGCAGCCAAAAGAGGTGAGAAAGGCTGCCGAGGTCCTGCCTTGCACAGGGAGGTGCTGGCTCAGCCCTCTGCCAGTGGCCAGGGCAGTGCCTGGCATGGGACCTTTGCAGGCTTGGGGTTTGTGCAGGGAGCTCTGCTCAACAGCACCCAGCTCTGCAACAGTGCCAACCAGTGCACCCACACACGGGAGGCTGCTCAGCCTTTTGGAAACTTCAGTATCTCAGAAACCCAGGGTAGGTTTATCTTCCTAGCTTAAAGATTCCCCTAAACATGCTGGTGCTGTGTAAACAGCAACAGCAGCACCTGTGCTTCTGGCTGGGGTTTTGAAACACAAGTTTTCAGTTTCTTGTGTAACCACAGTGCTGAAAAATGTCTTAGCAACAAACCCATACCAATACCAGCAGGTTTCTCAGCCAGCAGCCTGAGCCCTGGGGATTGGAGAGATGCTACAAATAAAGAATTTGTAAGAGAGCCAGCCCCACCTCCAGGGCCTGGCCTGGAGCCAGATACGGTTAATTCATTCTCAGCAGCACTGGAAGGGCCACAGGGATGTAGCTGATACAGCCCTATCATCCTCTCCCCTGGTGCTCTTTGAGGCAAGAGCAGACCTGTGTTTTCACCTCAAAATACTGATAAATAATACCTCAGCCCTGACAGCAGCTTATCAGAAGGCACAAAGTAGCTGTGTGTGCAGGTCTCCTGCAGCATCCAGTGCCTTCTCCTGTGGTGTCTTGAAGGGAAGAGCTCTCCAGGGCCCTTGGCGGGATGGCTTGCAGCATCATCCTGCTGCTGCTGAAGGCAGCTCTGGGCACAGTGCTTGGCTGAGCCAGAGTTCAGTGCACTTATCACAGCATGGTGCAGTGAACATGCCATATTTCACTGCCTGCAGGGCAGCTTAATTTTGTTCCCTGAGGGTGCTTTGTCTCACAGCACTTTTTGCCAACAGAGCAGTGACAGAGGGGGTCCCTGCCCACCCCGTTGGTGTGGGTGTGCAGTATGGCTTTCCTCTGCCCTTAACAGAGAAGCTGATTGTTTTTTATCCCCATATGTATGGACAGGGAGGTGTTTTTCTGGTATCTTCTGATGAAGTACATCATTATCAGGTTATCCTTAATGAAGGAACCCCCTCCATCAGACAGCCTCAAGCCTGAAGGAATCAATATGGAGAAAGAATTTGAAGTTTTCTGGCTTTTTGGAACAATAACTATATTTTTAAGAGCAAGGGCTTTCTAAGACTCGATGGTACTGCTATACCATTGCCAGCTTTGCACGTTCATTGCCCTAGCATCATGGCACTGGCCCCAATACCATGAGTTTTATGGGTTTGCTTTGAAGAGCACACGGAGATATTTTGTCTGCCTACCAGTTCCTGGCTCTTGCCTTCCCCTGTGCCTGCCTGTTCCCAGCCAGCATGGCACAAGGTTGTCCATCCCCCTGAGCATGGCCTCTGGTATGAAAACTCACTCTTTGTGCAGGATCCAGCAGATGATGTTGAGAAGAGCAGTGGTGTTTTCCAGTTGTTTCCAGCTCCAGCACACAGACAGGACAGATCTGGCCACCTGAAATCTTCCTTCACTGTGTTTGCCAAGACAATAAAAGTCAAAATAGGAAAAATGAAAGAATTCTTGCTTTGGCTGAAGAAAGAATGTTCAGCAGAAGAACCAGGTAAGAACTGGTCTGTTTTAATGGTTTAGTGGAAAGACTTCTGCCTGGGACTGAGATGAAGCACTTCTGGCCCTGTCACTTCTACAGGTTCACTACATGCCCTGAATAAATCACTCTACCCGTACCAAGCTCCCTTACTACCCCAGCTGCCACTGCCATCACCCTGCCCTTGCTGGAAAGCAGAAAGCCACTGCAATGTAATGCATGTTGTTTGACTCGTTTTGTTGTTATAACTGATGCCAGAATAGGTATTATCCCCCTTCCCATAGGCTGAATTACTTTTTGTGACAGAATAATAAACGGTGACTCCAGTCTTCTGCGTGAAAGCTGCTACAAGTGGCTTTTAGTCCTCTGAATTGTTAGAGCTGCAGGGAGGAAGGTGCCAGGCTTGAGGGCAGGCATTAACACCATTGTGCTGCTCTTAAACAGGCACCAAGGTTAACCATCACCCCACAGGCACCCTGCCAGGGACCTTGAACTGCAGCTTGGGAAAAACTCTGCATGGTCTATTACTGCACAGCTCCAGGGCCTCCCTGCCAGAGCAATTGTGCTCCCAGGGGTGTGGGTGGTACCTGTCACCTTGTGGGGTCAAGTGCTGTAGGAGAAGTCATTTTCCTGGTGAGACTTTAACCAGGGTTACTATGACAATCAGTCAGCAGGTTGTCCTTCCTGCTTTCTGCCTACTCAGAGGTGTTGAAGCATTTAGAGCATAGCAAAGCACCTTCCCTTTCCAGCTCTAATGAGAGGCAACCATTGCTCCAGGAAGTATGACTAAGGAGGGAGCTGTTGGGAGAGGGAATGCACCCTCGTAAAGGCCCATGGCTCTATCACTTACTGCAGGGAGGGATGTGTCAGTTCCTGTGACCCGCTGGAGACATCCAGTGGGTGTCTGGAGTATGGCTGTACTGCTTCCCTCCCTGTAGAAAGCTTGTGCGGGTACTTAGCTTGGCAGCCTTCCAAAGAAGAAATGAGGATCAAGTACTACAATACAGCTGAGGTGCACTTTGATAATGAGGAGGTGCCCGCAGAAAAATCTGCCTGGGGACTCAGAAAAGGCTTCAGGATAGCAGTGGCCATCTTTAAAGAGGGTGAAATGGTGTGGTGGCTTGGCTGTTGGCATGAGGTGGCTTTGAGGAGGTGCAGGACACAGTCACCCAGTGGGTACTGTCCATTCCAACAAGGGACTCCAGCTCTGAGTTTTCTCAGGGCCAGCACTGGTGTGGGGATGGAGCCAGTGCTTTTACTGGGAGCTGCTGCCACACCATGTGCACACAATTCTCTCCCCATCTTTCCCATACACTCTTGGCCCACATACTAAGTCCCAACTTCATCCCCTCCCTGCACATGTTCTTTCTCTGTACACATTTATCAACAAACAAGTCCCTAAGACTCTGTAGTTCAAGAGCACATTTGGACCTACTTTTTGTACCACTGAGTTGCCTGGTTCCCTCAGGCTTCGGGGACACCTGTATGGGGTGGCTGCTCCCTTCCTGCAGCACTAACAGGCACTAACAGGAGCGGGAAGCCCCCAGGTAGCTCCCTGTGGGCAGGGATGTTACTTGGCCCAGGCACCCCAGCTCCTACTTCAGGCAGCTCTGCCTCCTGCAGGCACAAGTCAGGAGCTGGCTTCCAGCTCTGTCTGTACATGGGCACTTACAGAATCAAAATCAGTCCCAGGCTGATCTATTGCATCCCAGGAAAGTTCCTACACTCCTGTATATCTGTCCTGCTGTAAGAAGCTTTTGTTCTAGTCCATGGGTACCAACCATTTCTCAAGAATAATTATGTCAGGGAATGCAAGGTATGACACGTGGATAATGCAGGCATGTCCTCATGCCAGGTCTATTTACACTGAAATACACACCTGACTAGTATTCCTGGGGTGCAGCACAGATAGAAGCATTTTTAATACTCTCTAAACCAATCATTCCTAAAATCTCCTAACTGGTTTGAACGAAACTCACCGTGAATGGTTTCTCTGTGCCATTTCATACTGTAACCATGTATTGCACCGAAGTCAGAGCACTGACCACTGAGTTTATGTAATTTATTTTCTGTACAATGTAAATCCCAGTCTAGCAAACACTTAGATCTGTGTTTCAATGCAAGCTGTGTGTGCTCGGGCTCGGTGGCCTCAATGCAGCTATTCACAGAAAAGCAAAACACATATGCCAGTGTCTTTGTGCTCTCAGCCTGTGTGGAGGGATGAAACTCGCTCTTTCAGAAAGGGTATTCTTAAAATTCTCCTCTGACCTGTGGTGTGAGATTGGGGGACTCAAAGATATGGGATGGAAATGCTGTGCTGGCTGGTCGAGAAGTCCTTCAGGGCCAAAGTGCTGCTCTTGGGTATTCCTGGTGCATATATAAAATATATATAAAACAGCACAAAGGCCTGTGAGTGAGGGATGTCTGAGAGTCTGAGGCCACCTCTGAGGTCCCTGTGTGATTCCTGGGCTTATGGTAGCTGATGCAAGTTGCTGACTTGAAGCAGGCTCCAAAGTGCTCTGGCAGCAGGAGAGCCCACATCCCTGCTGAAGGGCTTCCTGCAAGGCTGGCAGGACAGCATAATCCGCAGGAGATTTCTTAATTGCATTTCTTAATGTAATAGAGGCTGTTGTCTCTTTCTGTGAGCAGAGCTGTGACTACCCACTCACTAAAAATCTGTGTCGTGAGGAAGATGCAGGTTGTATATAGGTCATAGAAAATATAATTGTGTAACTGCATTAATGCATGCCTGAGCTAAGGGCTGAAATATGGCTTAGCTGCAAAAAATAGGGCTGTGGGCTTTAAATAGCCTTACTTGGGCATCTCTTGGACAGAGTTGGTGATGCTGTGAACAGTACACTGTGCTTCCTCCGTGAGAATAGAAAACCCCTTTGCCGAAAAAGCTCTCTAAGCATGCTTAATAACATTTTTTAGATCATTTACAGTATGTTTCAGTAGGCTAAACATTGCTGGTTGCGAAAAAAGCATAATGAATCCACTGTGGAATGTGGGAGCTCTCCTCTGAGAAGAGGATGCAGAGCAGGGCAGCTGGGGTACCCTTTGGGCTGAGCTCAGTGGGACACAGAGGATGGGAGCAGCACCCTGTGCTGAGCTGAGTCACACAGCCAGGGCCCTGCAGTGCCCACAATGTTCAAATTTAGTGGGCATTGCCAGACAGGGCCCACAAGAGTCTGGTAAATGCCCATGGGATCTGCTCCTACACCGTTGGAGAAGTCCTACTCTGCACTCTTAGGCTGTGCACTCCTCACTCCTCTCTGTGAGGACAAACTTGGCTGAATGTCTGCTCTGCCAGTACCCAGGATCTGCTGAGAACTCAGCTGCAAATGCATCAACAAAACTTTTTTAACCTTATTTAGCAGCATAAGGCAGCCCTTCATGTGGGGCACTGGAATGTAGCAAAACCCCAGGATTATGGGCACTGCTTAAACTCCAGTTTTTATGGTGAGCACATCCACAGGGGTGAGACGGCACTGGGCCAAAGTTTTGTCACTGGTCCAGACCTGCAATGTATTTCTGTGTACAGAGACCTTGCTTTTCCTTCTCTCCGTTTTGTTGGGTTTTTTTACTTTCTGTAGAGTAAATATCCCTCTGGCTTCTCTCTTTGCAGGATCTTGGCAGCAGTACCAGTTAGGCTGAGGAGCCTTCCTCAGCACAGTCAGAAATACTGCTGGTCCTGCATGATAGGGGTTGTCCCTTAAATAATAATAACCGTTTTTAGTTTTCTAGCTTCCTAAATTCTCTCTCTTTGCTTTCTTGTGTTTTGAATACATAATTCGATAACTTCCAAGGTGGACAGCTACTCACTAATTGTATATAAATGAATGACAACATCTTCTGTGCACTTGCATGGGACCAAGTTCCCATATCCCAGAGGCCAGTTCATGTGTCCAGAGTCTGTTTACTTCCTTTGCTGTTGTAAGTGTAATTAAAAATTTTACACCATTTTGCATCAGCAGATTTCAAAGAACATTTTGCCACTCCTACAGAGGAAAATTCCCACCTGCTTTTCTTTTCTCTGTCGTCTCCTACTTGTTGATTTTTGTTTCTATATACATGTTGCAACTTGTTGGCCAACACAAAGCCCCATTTCCTGGAGAGGAGAAAAAAGACAAAATGGAAGGCACTGCCTGACTCAGGAAGAGCTGTTCATGCAAACAGTGTTATCTCCATAGTGGGACTCTCAGCACTCCCAGGTTATCCTGGATAACCTGCCCCCCTGCTGGGGGCTTCTCTGCAGCTGCTGAAATCCCAGCTGGAGACCCAGTGTGGTAGGACAGCCTTTCCCTGGGGAGCCAGGTCCCCAGCAGGCCTGGCTGGCTGAAGCTGCTCCGTTTCATGGGTGCCAAGAGCTGATATTTGGGGGATGCAACAGGACAATCTCATTCCTGCACTAAGCCAGGTCGGCTACAGGTAGAACGTCCCAGGTGGAGTGGCACTGCCCTGTCCTAGCCCTCTGCTGGCTGAACTTTATCTGCACTTCTAGCTCGTTCTAACAAGGGGGTTTTCTTTGCTGGCAGCACTCAGTGCTGTTGCGTCCTCTCACCGGAGCCAGATGAGCTTTGTCCCTGAAATGGATAAGCAGCAATGTGAGAATATCCCAGCCAGTGTATTCTGTCTGTATATGCCGTTCTCCCCCGTCACCCCTGGATGTGCTGTGTGGCTCACGCCACCTCACCCCGTGTATGCTTTGCACCCACTCCTGCCCACCCCCCACTCATAGCCCCCTGCCCTGCAGACAGTGCTGCCCTGTCCTCCTGCAGCCCCTGGTACCTCCCTGTCCATGTCCTGTGCACAAGCCCTGCAGCCTGCCCTGCAGCTGCCTCATTACCCAAAAACGTGGGGGAGGTTTCATTCTTGCATTAAGCATTCCGAGCGTGTCTGGTGCCCCCCCCCTTTTGCCCTGGTTTCTCCACAGCTTTTCTCCTTCCTGTCCTCCCTCCCCCACTCTAGCTTCCTGCCCTTTGATGTGTGGCCCTTCCTCTGCTCCAGGGTACAAACTGCTTACCAGGTGGAGACGACTGCTCCCACCCCACAATTAGGGGCAATTATAAGGNCTCGGAGCAGACTCCTGCTGTGGGCTAATGACAGGTGGGACATGGAGCAGGCTCTGGTCTGTGCGGGAGAGTGATGCTGGTGATGCTGGAGGTGGAATGACAGGAGAGTCCTGGAGTGGCCATTGAACATGTCCTGGCCAGCTGGCACCAAGCAGGGACTCAGCTGCAGTATCCCAAACCTGCTCCACGCTAAGAGATGAGCGGCAGATATCTGGGTGCTTCCTTCTGTGGCCAGGCAGAGCCCAGAAATGTGCCCCTGGGGAAGGCACAGCCAGTGCTTGTGTGGAGATGTCCCAGCAGTGGCAGCAGGCTCGGCTCTCAGCTCTCATCATCTGTGCTTCAGGCTGTGCAGTGCCTTGGCACCCATTGGGTGCTCCTGGCAGTGGCCAGTGGAGAAACAGGGCTGAACTGCAGCTCCTGCACTTCTGAGGGTACTGCCTTTGGCTGGACACAGGATTTCCTGCAAAGATGGGTTTTCTTCCAGTGTTGTAGGTGCTGGCTGCAAGGGGGCTGACAGCTACAGGCAAGCCCACCCCACCTGTCATCTCCACTCTCAGTGGGGCTCAAGGAGTGGCAGCTCCTGCTGGATCCTGACTTCTCAGTGTCCTGGCCACAGTCCATTCCTGCACACTCCTACAGTAGGAGTTCCATGGAGCATGGATGTGTGAACACCTCAGTGGTCTGGTGTGGCTCTGGCTGCAGTGTGCCAGGAGTCAAAATGGCAGTGTCCAGCCACCCAGATATGTCCCTGGCAGGGCTGGCACTGCAGGGCATCCCTTGGGTACTGGGCAGCACCTGTAGGCCAGGGCAAGCAGGAGCCCCTCCTGCTGCAGCCGTGTAAAAGGCTTCCTCAGAACCATTCCACCCAAGGGCACATTGCTGCCACCACAGCCAAGGAGTCCTTGCTCATCCCATAGGAAAGTGCTCCAAGTGCAGATGTGGATATGCACACAGACACGCCCCTACATGCAAATGTTCCACTGTGGCCAAGCTGGCCCTTTTGCAGGACTTTCTCCTCTGATTACTTTGCAGGATGTGGGCAGCTGAGCTCAGGAGAAAAACGGCTTGCTGATGTGGTAGTGCATGAGGAATCCCGCCAGTGCACTGCAGCATGGCAGCATTTGTACCATTCAGGTCAGAGTCTGTCCAGGAATTACCTGACTTCTAACCTGCTTGTATTGCAGGAGGTGCAGGTGAATGTGGGGCTTGCAGAAAGTCTGCAGGACATCTCTGACTTTGATATGGGCAGCCAGAGCAACCCCATCAGGGACATGAGTGGCTGCCAAAGCACTAATGAGCTCTATGAAGGCAGGGAGAGCCCTGCATGCTTCTCTGTCCTGTGCCAAGCACTGTGGCAGACCATGGACCATGTGCTCCCCATGGCCATTCGCCCCCAGCTGGTGCTGCTGGCTCTGTGTTGGATGAGCCAGGTACAGCTCTGGTGGTCATTGAGGTCCTAGGACACACCTTGGCTGTGTTATGTTTCAGGACACACCTGCCCCAGAAAGGGACAGGACTGAGCTATCTGTGGCTCTTGGGGTGGCATTTGGGCAGTCAGAAGCTCGTGTGTGTGTGTGCATGTGTGAGTAAGGCATGCAGGGCAGCATGTAAAAACACACCTAGAGAGAAAGTCTCAACAGAGATTAGATTAAAATGTTATTAAAGACGGAGAGCTTCCTGTCAATTACTCAACTCTTCTTGTATAACTCTTGGGATCAGCTGCATTCACAGATGGTTGCTCTGCTGTCAAAGGCATTTGCTGGGCACCGGTTGGAAAAAGTGCCAGGTCAGCATGGAATTAATTGCACCAGCATCTTTCCTTGCAACAGGATTTAAAAGTCTAGAAGAAAACTGCTGGAAGGTCTTACAGCTCCTCTGACAATGCACCCTGCTGTGATGCGCTCCGTTGCTTTATACTCCTCATGTACTCACAGCGAGTGACTATGATGGGGACAAGGACATTGCAGTGGCCTGGAGGATCTCCAGGGCTCAAGTAGGAGGCAGAGGAGGCTGCATGTCCCTCCTTGAAGCATGGCCATGGCTGCTGCTGGACCAGAGGGCACAGGATGGGAGCTGCTGCTGTCCCCAGCCCCTCTCAAAGGCTGTGGCATTTCTCTCCTTCCCCTGCCATTTGCACCCAGGCCTGAGGCTTTGGTGAGTGGCTGCAAGGCAGAGCTCTGCAGCTGGAGGGTGATATCCGGACACGTGGGGTGCCTTTGTTTGCCTGGGTGAGCAGCCAAGTTGCAGCCCATCTCCAGCTTCGTACCAGCTGCAGATCTAAGGCAGCTGACTGGCCTGCCAAAAAACCTAAACACGTCGAGCACCAGGGAGTGGCTTGTGCCAGAGCTGAATAACGATGATCCCAGCACACTTATAAAGAGAAGCAGAGAGCTCACCACAGAGCTGTTCCTTGCCGCCTTGGTCCTCTGCGGAGCATCAGTGCACCTCATCCACCAAGGTATGTCTGAACTGGGAGATTCAAAATGGGAACTTCTGTGTCTGCAGCGGGGCCTGTGCCTGCAGCTGGAAGCAGACTGGGCTTTTCTTCTAAACTTGGGGAAAATGTTACTGCTACTCCTGTGGAGGAGTTTCCAGCCAGGGAAGTAGAGTAGCCCAGTGCTGCAGGGTCTGTACATGCCAACCTGCCCCAAGCAGAGCTCAAGGCATGTGGGCAGCATCCTGGCTCCAGCGAGTGTTTGGGAGCATCCTGGCTGCAGCTTCTGCTCTGCAGGAAAACCTGTCCTTTCCCTCCTCACCCCATGCTTTTGGGGATTAGTTCATGTTGTATTTGGTTCTGATTTGAATCTCTACCAACTTGCCCACCTTGCAGTGCTGTGTATATCCTGGCACACAAAGATGCCTCCAGAGGCTGCTGCACACTCTCTCCCCCTCATTGCAGTGTCACGGAGCCCTGGAAGCCCTGGGGATGTCCCTCCTGCCATTCAGATGTACACTGCAGGTGTACAGTGCTCATATACATGCCCCATGCCCCAGCTCTCCGCTGGCTCTGGAATATGTTCCTTGCGCTCCACCATTTTAAAGCAAACATCCTGCATTTCCCATTGCCTCAGCTTCGGACAAACGATGATGCTCCTGTGGGTCCTTAGACATTTATCACCCCTGCATCTTGCTCAGTATCAGACGTGCGTGATGAGTACAATGTTCTCACCAGGCATTGCCTGGCTTTTTGTGGGGCTGCTGGGCACAGCCTGAACACAGGCAGGGCTTAAGGCTGTTTTGGGTTTGGGACTTCTTTGGCACTCTTCTAATGATTCTTTCTGCCTTGCTGTGCTCCTGAGATGCCCTGCTGCATGTCCTATCCCTCGTGCTGCATTTCACACAAAGCTCTGCTCCAGGGAGGCCCCAGCTCAGCTCTTTTCCTTCTGCCCAGGTCCATTTCCCGCCTGCATCCCAGTGCAGCCATGCTGGGCACGGCAGTGCGGCTCTCGGTCCTGCTCAGCCTCTTCAGCATTGGGAAAGGCCAGATGTTTCATATGGGACCATGCCCAGATCCATCAGTTCAAGAAGAATTCGATATCAACAAGGTGTGAAAAGTTTTCTGAAAATCTCATAGTTAAGCTAAGGGGGCATGGGACTGACAGCAAACTGCCTGGGTGCAGCGGGTGGTGGCAGGTCTGGTCACACCTTGTGCCACAGCTGCCAGTGTGGGTCTGTAGCTCTGCTCAACCCCCAATCCCAACCACTGAGGGGCAAAAACTGTGCTGACAAAGGAGCCAGGCTGCTCTGCGTCAGCTCACTCACTTTAAAAACATCTCTTTAAACTTTCTTCTGTCAGTATTTGGGGAAATGGTACGAGATAGAGAAGCTGCCCTCAACTTTTGAGAAAGGAAGCTGCATCCAGGCAAATTACTCATTGAAGGAGAACGGGAAGTTCAAGGTGATCAACAAGGAGATGCTGTAAGTGTTTGTGTTCAGGCCATGTCCTCACTGTGGCAGTGGCACTCCTGTCATCTCTCTTGCTGTCCTGGGTGTTCATTTTCCTTTAAATTGTCTGTGTCTGGGGCTGAGGGTGCTGGGGGAGACACCCTGTGGTTGCAGTAGCTCTCCTGAGAGATGTGGGTCTCTGATTCCTGCCAGTGACCCGAGGATCACCAGATTTCTGTCTCATTGTCCAAGGTGAGTGATAAGAAAATAAATCAAATGTACATGATGACTTCAGCATAAAATAGGCTAGATCTCTCCTCTGACTGGCTTTGTCAGCCCCAGAGATGGCTGAGAAGCTGGATGCCCTGGGTCCTGTTCTGGGGCAGTCATGGGGCTGGTTATGGGATGGCACCTACCACCTTGTGCCCCTGTATGCCCAGAAGTGCCTGTGCCAGTGCCCTGTGCCCTGTGCTCCTCTCTGCTCCAGAGTAAAGAGACACAAGGAAAAGGGGCAGGGAAGGTGATGCACATGAGTAATTTTTACTTAATTATTTGTCAGCCTGTTTCTGGAGAATTTACCTTGCACAGGTAGTAACTGCTGTGCAAGGGGATTGGAAATCATTGCCAGTTTAAATCAGTGGCAAAATGAATGTTTTTGCCTTTATTAGGGAATTAGGATAGTTTTCAATTATCCTGAGTCCTCCTGGATTTTTACACAGAAAGATGCAAGTGTTAATTCATCTGTTTCCATCACCATCCTGTCCTGTTGTGGGTCGCTAGTGTGAGGGCCTGAATGGATGCGAGGGAGCGAGCAGCGCACGCAGCGCTGTCCCCTGTGCTCCTGGCATGGCATGGGGACTTTGTTCTGGCTCACAATAAGAGCATAGGAACACATCCCTTGTGTCTGGAGCAGAGCAGCATCCCTGCCGTTCACTGAGTGCCCAGCACTGTCTCAGCAGCTCCACTGCTCCGGCTGTGCCTGGCAAACAGCTGGACATTCATTTGTGCCTGCATTAATCTGCATGAGATTCATCCAGTCATTGCTGTCACTACTGCAGCAGCTCAGGACCCTGAAATATTAGGGGTATTTTGGGTCAGGTGTGCACTGTGCATGGCTCCAGCATCAGCCCCTTGACCTCTGCTGCTGGCAGCATTCACTTCTGCTTCCTTGGCTGTTCCTGTTTTACAGGGAAGCGTGAAACTTTCCTGCCTCATAGGCAGCGTCCAGGTGTTGAGGCATCCATGCAAAACGCTATTATAAGATGGGCAGCTCAAGTCTCGGGGCTTGCTGCCAGCAAGGCAGTGCTCTGGATGAGCAGCCAAAGAAACTCGGGCTCACCACACAGGTATAGGTAATTTGTGTGCAGAGGAATGTGCAGTGACCTGGAAAAAGCACAGGTGATTAAACAGAAATGAACACATGCCTTCCACAACTACCAGGAGCTGAGCTGCTCCCTGGCATATCCAAGATCATGGATGGGATTCTCCCATCCTCACATGCTGGATTCCTCCCACCCAGTGCAGAGTGGTCTTGCTCTCCTTCTTCTCTCTCACTGTCACCCTGGAACCAAAGGACATCCCGCTGGCAGGGATATTTGGACAGAGACAGCCTGGGATGCCTGGGGCAGTCTGACCTGAGAGACCATCTACCCAGCTGCACCTGGCCCAGGATGTGCTGTGCCCTGAGCACTGCTGAAAACATCCTCAGGGATGCTGGGGTTTACTAGGACCTATTTCAGCCACCTCTTGGCACATAGTTGTGTCAGGAGGAATGATTTAGTGGAAGTGGAAAAAAAATTATCTCCCACTTTTCTGACTTTATTTCTCACCTTTGTCATTCTCCCCTTAGTGCCAATGGCAAAATCAACGAAGCTGAAGGAGAGCTCATGCACATGGATGTAAAGCAGCCGGCCAAGCTGGGTGTCCGCTTTAACTGGTGTAAGTGTGTGGTGGGAGGGCTCCCTGGTGCCCATGGCCTCGGCAGTGCTGTGGTCTGAGCATTGTGCCATGGCACCAGGGGTCAGAAATTGCAAAGCAAGGGGTGGAGCTCCCCATGGGACTTCAGCACAGCAGCAAGGGCTAAAATAGACGTTGTGACCATCAGGCAGTGGTTTGGTGACACTGATATGGTATTTACAGCTACAGCCCCCTCAGCAGCGGAGAACCCTTCACCAGCTGATCTTACAGCAAGAAAGACCAGCAGCCTTGCTGTCCCTCCAGGTCACTTCACAGATGGGGACAGGGAGGTGGGGAGGTGGGGGAGGCAGCCCCACAGTGCTGCAAGAGCCAAGAATAAGCTTGTTTCTCTGCACACTGTGGTACAGCTACTTGCCCACACTGCCTCTACCTACAAGTGGCTTTTAATAACCATTAATAATATGGTTTTGTTTGCTTGTTCCTTCTCTTGTCACTGTAACACTCGACAAGGGCCTGCTGAGGTGCTCTGCCACATTGCACAGCACTTTCCTCTGTCTGCAGCAACACTGGAAAGTGAGCTGCAGTGTCCCTTTGGATCACTTTTTATTGTGCTCCCTCACACCTTTCTTTTGACAGTTTCATAGCTCTCTTCTACAGAGGGGTTACTTGGAGAAATGGGTGGAAGAGGGGTAGTTGCAACGGAAGTACAATGACTGTCCCATGAGCACAGCCAGACTTAATTCTGTGCTGCTATGGCATCACCAGCAGCCACTTCACCTGCAGCATGTGCAGCCCCAACCACCTTCACCAGGTGTGAGCCCCAGAGAACAGCTCTGGGCTCAGCTGGCTCCCCAAGACAGGGTTCCCCATGGCAGTGGGTGGTGGTTTGTGCTCCTCCTATCGCCCGTGTCAGCTCCCAGCACTACAGCTCCTTCCCTCACACTGGTGAGGCTGGGCTGGCTTTCATCAGCCCAGGAGAGCTGTTCAGGTCATAGTGTTAACTTCCCAGAAAGACCTTCATAGTCAGTGCTTTGTGTCTTTCTCAAGTTCCTCTGGGCAGAACAAGGAGTCCTGGTAGGCTTTTATAAATTATAGCTCCCTGCACTGACCACAAGTATGCAGCAGCCAGAGTGGGAACAGTCCCAGGAACTGTGGCTGTGGTGCTGCAGGGCTGTCCAGAGCTGGTTACACACAGCAGTCACGGTGCCCTCCTCTCTCCTAGTCATGCCTGCTGCCCCTTACTGGGTCATCTCCACTGACTATGAAAATTACTCCCTGGTTTACTCCTGCACTAACATCCTCTGGCTCTTCCACATGGACTACGCCTGGATTCTGTCAAGAGCTCCTGACATGCACCCAGAAACTGTGGAGCAGCTGAAGAGTGTTCTCCAGTCCTACAAGATTGACACCGACAAAATGATGCCCACTGATCAAGCCAACTGCCCTGCTGAGATGTAAATCCTGGCATGCAGTGACACAGCACCAGACCAGAGATAAATTTTGTTGCTTGCTTTATTATCCATTAGAATTTCTCTGTGTACCTGAGAAATTTAATAACAGTAGTTTCCCCTTTGCTAACAGTAGTTTGCCAGCCCAGATTACTTCTTGCTGTCATTCCCTGCATCGCTCTTCCCCCTCTCTTTGTCTTGCTCTGACTTTTGCAGCATAACTGACTGAGTCAGTGCTAGTGGGTGAAAGAAAGAAACCCTGAAGTGCAGACCTGAAACTCTGCTGTTGCTATGAGTCCTTCAGTGTGTGGATGGGAAAGGGTACGAGTTGTGATGTGCAAGTATTAGTCCTGGGGAAAAATCATTCATCACACAGCCCCATGTTCATTTCCAAATTTTGTCTTGATGCTTCTGGGCCTGCCAGGAATCTACAGTGTCTGAGCTACACTGCGAGCACTGCCTTAGCATCAGCAACATCCGGACATGGTGGGTCAGTCCTGCAGCCCGGGAACTGAGACTGGGGCTCTTGAAAGTTTTCCAATGCAGGGCTGTAGGCATATGTTGCTGCTAAGTCAGCAGACCTACTTGCTAGAAATCAGATCTTGCCCTTTGTAGTTTAAATTTAAAAATGTTCAGAGATTCAACATCACTTCATCCCCAATGTCAATATGTGTCCTGCTCTTGCCTCTAATGAGATTGGTCCTGCCCTCAAGGGGCCAGCTCTGACTGTACTTGTAAGCAGACATAAAGAGATGGGGCTGCTCCCTTGTTCTCTCTTCCAGAGGCTTTTCCCTGAACACCAGGAGACAGCGGGCTCTGCCTGACATGGTGCCCACTGCTGTTGCATGTGTCAAGTGCCCGCTGGCGCTGCATCTGCCCGGGCAGGTGCTCAGCAGGCACTGCGACAGCTCTGCTTGAATAGCATTCATGCAACTCATTAAAAATGAAATAAAAATACCTGCTTCGGGCCTTTTGTACCTGCCCAGCTGCACAGCCTTTGCCAGCAGGCTGAGGGGCTCAGCGTGTGGGGCCTGTCCCTGCTCTGAGGCCACAGCACCGCCACAGCAGGGTTGCAATGAACATAACAACAACAGCTGAAGGGAAATGGTTTGTTCCAGGAGCCTGGAGCTCTTTCTGGCTCTCCAGGGTTGGTGGTATGGGCACCCCCCATTGTCTGAGCCCTGCCAGCAAATCTGTGTTGTGGCTTTGGCTGACTCCCATCTCCTGCTGCTTTTATTGACATGAAGAAATAATGATGTGGATGTAGAATGCTGTAAATCTGCAGGAAATATTCTACACTCATTTTGGTGGGACCCTGGTGGTGTGGGTACTTTCTTGCCCTGGGAGAGTTACAGGAGCTGAGCAGGGAGCCAGTATGTCACTAATCTTTACCAGTCAGAGGAGGCCAGGATGGGAGGGACCAGAAACAACTGCCGTGTTTAAGTCATTATCCCTTTAAACTTTCAAATTCTGATGCCACAGTTCCTGTGACAGACAATTAAACACTCCACCCAATTTTTCAGGCTATAAGGATGATGGACATGCCAGGATACAAACAACTGCACGGTTGCTCCCAAGTGTGTCAGATTCTGGGTGTAATCATTTCATCACTGCTTCATCAGGTTCCTGTTTTCCTTCTCACATGGATGGTGCTGCTGTAGCCCTCATTCTGTGTGATGCAAGCCCGTGGCACGGTGGCTGTGCAGGCACTGAGCCCTAGGGGTGGGAACCTGCAGCCCCATCAGCTGGACACTGGATCTGGCTGGGAACTGGGAATGTTTCACTCAGAGACATGTGATGCCTGGGCCCTCTGGAGACCATGCTGGCTCCTTTGTTGTGCCACAGAGACTGTGACAAACCTGGCTGCTCTGGCAAACACTTTGTGGTGGGGGCATCTCTGCATGGCGGAACAGAGAGCTTGGGGACACCAGAGCACAGCTGCAGCCTGTCCTGCCCTGTGCCAGCCGATGTCCCCAGCCAACAGCACACACGTGGGACACCCTGCACGTGCAAAACACTTGAGTGCGTGTGGGAGTGCCAAACAGGCACAAGCCCCACACAGCCCCAAGAGCTCTGTGGATGCGCAGACACCCCCAGGGCAGCACACACCTCCCGGTGTGCAGGGTGTGCGTGGCCACCGGCCCTGTGCACACACCAGACCTCTGTGTCCACGTGTCCTCATCAAAGCGTGTATGGATTTGGAGAAGAGATGCCAAGAAGATGGAGCCAGGCTCTTCTCAGCAGTGCCAACCACTGTGACGAGAGACAATAGGCAGAAACTGATGCACAGGAAATTTCATCTGAATATGAGGAAAACCTTCTTTACTGTGTGGGTAATGGAGCACTCAAACAGATTGCCCAGAGAGGCTGTGAAGTTTCCATCACTGGACATATTCGAGAACAATCTGTACACAATCCTGTGCAATGTGACCCCTTCCCACCTGACCTCTTCAGTGATTCTGTGTCCCTGTGCCCATGTATCCCTGCGTGCCTGTGTGACCGTGCGTCTCTGTGCCCGTGTCCCCCTGTGTCACTGTGTCCCTGTGTCTGTATCTGTGTCTGGGTCCCTGCTGTGTCCGTGTGCCCACGTATCCGTGTACCACTGTCCCTGCCGTGTCCATGTGTCCATCTGTCCGTGTGTCCGTGTGTTCCGTGTGTCCATCTGTCAGTGTGTTCTGTGTCCCTGCCGTGTCCTTGTGTCCATGTATCCGTGGACCACTGTCCCTGNCAGCAAGGCATCGTCCGGAGCGGCCGTGGGCGCGCGACAGACCAGCCAGGCCTGCGACGAGGACGAGCACGGGTGAGGCCTCGGTGGTGGTGGTGGGCGGCGGCAGGTCTCCGCAGGGCCTCCCTCCGGCCGTCCCGCTCCTTCGAGGGGCCCGCGGAGCGGGATCAGCCGGGCGGCGTCTCCAGCCGGGGCCGCGGCGGCGCCCCGTGCCCGGGGGATGCTGCGCGGGCAGGGTGGGGGGTCGGTGCCGTGCCCCCCGTGCGGCGGCGGGCCCGGAGCTCGGCTCCGCAGCCGGCTCCGCTCGGACCCGGCACTGGCAGCTCCTGCCGAGGCTGGAGCTCCGCTGCGGGCAGGGAGATGCCGGGGGCGCACCTGGGCGGAGGCGGGGAGCGCTGCCTGCATGAGGCCGGCGGAGCTGTCGCCGTGGCGCTCCCGCCGAGGAGTGGCTGTCACCTGCGAAGTGTGGCAGCTCACAAAGGGTTTTACCGATGCTGCGAGGATAGTTCACAGTTTGGGAAATGCACTTGATTTCTTCTCAGCCGTCTCGTAGGCAGCTCATTTCTTGTAATCAGAAGTATGTCCCCGGAGAGGAGACCTCTCCTGGGCTGAAGCATCATTGAGATGTATTCTCGGTTGGGCAGGATCCATCCGTAAAAATCTCACACTTGAGAATGTGCACAGCCGTGTTGTTTGTGATTTGAATGACATGAAAATCTTGGTTTAATTGTAACATGCTGGGTTAGTCCAGATATGCCAGAAGTGGTCTTCAGCTGGCCAGCACCTGTCCTTGATGGATAAGAATCCTACACTTTTCCTGATGCACACAGCATGTGCTGGCTGCCGTTGCTCTGATTCTCCATCAAGTTATGATGAGCTAGCTTTGACCTGAACTCAGTGTTTACACATTTGCTTTGGACAGTTTTCTTTTTTTGGCACCTTATTCAGTATTGCAAGGAGAGAAATAATGATAAAATAAAATGGTCTTGCTGGTGGGGTTTTTTTTATAATTATGGTAATATTCCTTTCATCTTTGCCTAGTTAAGTCATGAATATAGTCTAAAGTCAGCGAGGTAAGAAAGAAGAGCTTTTGGGTTGCAGTGTTGCTTTTGTTAGCTGGTCCTGCTTTCCAGAGAAAAATTTCAACTGAGTGAATGAGATGTTTTTGAAACAGGTGAGTGTAAGCAGCAATATGTTACACAAATGTGATTTTTTTCTTTTCCTTTTCTTTAGTTTTAATACTGTGTAGCTTGATGTGCTTCTTACCACACCAGACTTTTATTACAACTGGCTGTTGGTAGCCTGTGTTTAATTTTCTGTAGTTTCTTTTGTACCATCTTGAAAAATGAATAGAAATTGAACTGATGAGTGTATGGTATATTGGTTATGGCACACAGTAATTTCTTGGGAAGCAGTTAGTGGGCTAATGTTCAGCATCGATTTCCTGTTTACCAACATGAGCCAGTAAACTCAGATTAATTCTGAAATTGCCTTGCAAATTGAAAGACTTTGGCTAAACCTGGCAGGCTGCATTAGAAAATTTCCTGGAAAGATCAGTACAGGGCATATAAAGCTGGTTTCTGTGCAGGTATTATTTTTGGTTGGCAATGTATCAGTGTATCAGTGTTATTTCTGATTTCAGGAAAACAGTTTTGTTTTTAGAAGAATGATAAATGGTACAATTGTGATTTTCCTTTGAGATTAAGGATTAGTTAATAAATTCAGGTATCTGTTTTCTTAATTCTTCTGTTTATTTCTGATATTGAAATTCAGGTCTGAAGATCTTTAAAAATATCTGTAGAAGAAAGAGCTCATTATGTCAGCTGTCATCTTTTAAAGCACCACGTTCAGTAGAGCTCTCATGTACTTACATCCTTACTGACCTTGTGCTGCTGTTAGTGATGGTAACATTGTTTGGAAAACTTCCTTAATGAAAATATGATGGAAGAAGGAAGCTTAAGAAATTGTGACGCCACTGGAACTGCATCCTAAGAGCTGAGATTGTGGTTTAATGGTAGATGTGTGCTTGGCATACACACTGGGGTATGGTATTTTTTGCTTCCATACCCCTGTAAGAGCCTGTGAGCGAGTGGATGTGATATTTTACGAAGGAATTGTGGAAGTGTGTGTGTGCACAAGCAGCTGTGTTGGAAGAGGTGAGTCTGTTATGGCAGGAGCAAGCGAGGTGTGAGAGGTGTTCCTTGGCTATTACTGCTGCTGAAACTTCTTGCCTGTCTACACCACCTGGTGTGGTGTCAAATGAAGTTATTGTGTATTTTTAAAGATGTGAGAAAATACAAATGAGCACTTATGAGATTTTTCAAACCTCATTTTCCTAAGGAAGATTATATTTCCTGTTTCTATATCTGAAGGGGTGTCAGGATGCATTTCCCTGTGATGGTCCTAAGCCCTGTCATTATTGTTGTGCTGTGCACACATGCCTAAGCATGCAAAATTGGAGACAAAAAAAGGGAGGTGTGGCTTTTCAGAGCACTTAGACACTCCCCTTTGAGGGCTTTTTACAAGCAGGGGTGAAATGACATGTTTGTGTCTTAGCCACTAATGACTTTTTTGTTTTCCCCCTAGGTGAACTTTTAAGTTGTGCTTTGGGAGGTGTTCCACAGCCAAGGTTTTTAGTGTTGGAATCTGAGTTTAAAAAAATTGGTGTGAAAAACTAAGCCCCTAAAAACTCGTTCGGTCTTTTATTTATGACTCACTGACTTGCTCAGTGTGGGCTGTCTGATTTCCAGCACAGTGTATGCCGAAGGGATTGTTCCAAGATTGCCAATATTATTATTAGGTGGAGTTGTGAGCCTAGGCTATAAACCTTGATGGGCTCTGGGCAAGTGAACACGAAGCGTGTGATGGGAATATCTCCCATCTGTTGTATTTCCTTGTCAGCTGAGCTCTGTCTCTTTACAGGGGCTGTGTATCCTGTGTTCCATTGTCTAAGTGCTCTGGTTGGTAAAAATCCTCACTGTGCAACACAGTGAGCATCTTGTGTTGGTCATGGATGAACTTTAGGCTATGTTAAACTGGATAAACTGGGGACTTTTCGGCTCCAAACCAGACAGTTTTGAATGAGTGGCATTCCTAGACAGGAGCTCTTGCTTTGTCATCACGAAGCTCATGACTCCCCGCCCTGCCAGAGCCACGACCTGACTCACGTGTTGTCCGCTTATGCTGCAATCCTTGTGTTTGCACAAAATGATTAAATGGACCTGAAGCCTCGAACATGAGACCTTGGCACTGGTTACTGTGTGCTGAGGGGATTAAGATCATTCAATTTGTATTAATTTCTGAAGTGCAAGCCTGTGGCATGCTGGATTCAGCATCAACCCCCACATCTATTTTCCTTCTCTTTAGTTTTTTTCCCACACATTTTATTATGCAGTGATCCTGTAACTGCAGAATGTAGTTTGTCCTTGGAATTTTACTTTATCTTGTTTTACAGATATTATTCTGCTCAACAGCACATGTGTTATTGAGATTGAATATATCTTTCACATCTGTTATTGGAGTGGCCTGTGTTTAAACAAGAGCAGCTAAGTGGAAGTCTTCCAGCCAACTGCCCCCTCCTACCCCCCCAAAAACCCAAACACAACCACCCCAAACCAAACAAAAACCCCCACAAAACCCACAAAGTCCTGTAATGTTTGCTTCCTTAATTAATAGTTGACAACAAGAATATGTTAATTTGTGGAATTTTTGTATTATTCTAAAATTAAATTTATTGGCTTAATCTAAGGGAAAGACCACCTTATATGAAGTTTGCAATAACCTTTTTAGAGAAAACATGAAACATGGTGGTTTGTGTTGATAAACATTTTTGTGTGGCTTTTAGATCAGTGGAGGGATGGCTCTTTCTCTGGCCACAAGACAGTTGCTTTTCTTGTGGCTTATATATTTTGTCAATAAGCAGTCAGTGTGGGTGAGCGTTAGTTTCTTCAAATATGCATAAAATGGTTCATTTTCTGGTTGACTAAGAAAATTCTAGATAATGTAGCATCACTGGTGCCTGTCTGTATAAAATGTGAAACTCCCTTGGCTTAATTATAGCAGTGAATCACTTGGCTTATGATTCCAATTTAGGATGACAGAAGCAGTATTAATAACCAGCTTGTTCTATGCTACTTATTTCACTGCAGGGGAGGATTTGTTGTATTGCTATTGTTTATGTAACAGTTTTGCTAATAATCATTTCTGCTCCCTCAGCAGAGGTGAACTGAAAGGTATAGGGTTCTGTTGAAGTCTTGTGGGTTGTTATAAGGGGAAGAATTCTCTTTTTACAAGTTACTGTAAAATCAAACAGTCACAAGATAGTCATTGAACAAGACCAGGAGTCTCTGAATTATATGGATAAGAATATGTTTAGAGATCATTGAGTTTGTTTAGCTATTATGACTTGTTAGGGAAATTAAGTTGCAATGAGAATTTGTTGTGACTTAAGTGTGTATCAAGCAGTATTTAATAGTCATACTTTGAACATGTCTGTGTGTTGTAACAATATTTTTGTGCTTAGTATGTAGTAGAGATCAGATTATTTTTAAAAAATTCTTTCTCTGGTAAAGCAGAACTAATTGTTTTAGAATATAAGAAAATTTAATTTTCTTCTCTTATTTCAGTAAAAAATCCCAGAAGTGGGATGAAATGAACATCATAGCTACGTACCACCCTGCAGGCAAAGATTATGGCTTGATGAAAATTGATGAGCCAAGTACTCCTTACCACAGGTACGTTTGCTAAAGTGTTGTCCTGTGTGCTTCCAGGTGGAATTGTGGGTTTAGAGCAAAATTTACTTTGTGGGTGATGTAGTATTACTGTGCAGGCCTGCTGGATGTATGCAACATAGTCAGATCTGGAAAGCTTCTAAATAAGGAGAACGTCTGAAAGGACAAAGTGTAAAGCACAAAGTTTAGAAGGGTTGTTCAAGCAGACTTTAGGCTTTGAATGGAATAAATAAGTCTGACTTCTATTGATTTTCATTTTTTCAGTACTGGAATATAATGGCGTCAATATTTAAAGTCGATTTGAAAAGCTTTTAAAGCATTAAAGGAGTCTTTTAATTGAGTGTTGTAATTAATTGAGTGTTGTAAGGTTTTGACTGTTTTCTTGAGTGAACTACAAACTCCAGCAAATTATTAAAAAAGGCTGCTTCTTGTTTTCCCTCCAAGCATGATAGGAGAAGATGATGAGGATGCAGTGAGTGATTCAGAATATGAGCCTTTAAGAGCAGACGTGTTAAGTAAAAAGTAAGTATTGTAATTAAAAAACCTGACTAAATGTGAAGATAATCTGCTCTTTCTTGGGGTAGATTTTCTTTATGAAAAGCTGTTGCTGGTTTCTCTAGAAGCTACATTTTTGCTATTGTCAAATTAAGTGGTTTTCAGTGTTTGATAGTGCCACTGGTAATTTAAACCTCTTGCAGGTTGTTACTACATATAAATATGGCAAAAATAATGAACAAAGCTGTTTGTATGAGTGTTCTGAAATGTCATGTATTTTAAATAGTGAAAAACTTGCTGTTTCAGCATTTTGTATTGCATGATTTATGTAGACTGGCAGCTGCAGCTGAAGGTAGAGGACCCAAGATTATAGCAAGGCAAGAAGAAAGCAGTGAAGAGGAGGATGAGGATGAAGAATTAACACCTGAAGAACGGGGTAGGCATAAATGGTTTTCTTCCTTTTGTTTAGACTCTTTTCATACAAATAGTTTCAGGTTTTCCATAAGAAATGGTTGCAAGAAGTACTATCAGAAAAGTGTTGTGATTGGAAAATAGAGATAAATAGTGTTTGAACAAATATGCTGCTTGTTTCTAATCAGGAATGTTTGGTTTGAGATCTACATATAAACAGGAATTTGCTGTTGCTGGCTGCCTCCCTCTATACAAGCTTAAAGTGTGGGAATTCCTGCTAAGAAGTTCTTGTTTGGGGTTGAAGGAATAGTTCTTAATCTGAATGTGTTTCAGGTAGACTTAATTAAATGAGTACCACTACAAATAAAATGCTGCTAATTGCTTGCAAATGTACAGATGATATTTCTGTTGTTCTCAAAGCAACTGGTAGATGGATGCATTAGGAAGTCTACGATTATTCCAAAGCAAATAGCATCTTTAACAGAGATGTTATTTCATGTTAACTTGGACTAGAATGTTTTGAGGGAACAGTCAAACAACAATACTTCTAAGGTTTCAGTCTTGTATTATCTAGCTGGTGCTTCTCAAATTTCCTGGCCTTAACTTTGAGTGTGAAAACTTGCTATACTAAAGGAAGGAAAAGAACAAAGCGTTGGGGCTGGCAGTAAGCAAAATTTGCTTTAATTATAATGCATTACTGCTGGATATGCTAATGTTTAATATATGGATCAGAGTTGGCTTCAGGCCATGGGGAAAGTGGAAAATATTTTCTTCTACATGTGGTAAATATATCTCTCATAGCTGACCTTTGGTGGCTAGCCAGGAGTCAAGCCACACATCTGCAAAAGTTCATCTTCTATTCCAGCAGTATGTCTCAATTTGTCCTTGAGTTTACTTAGAAACAAGGCTTGTGAAACTTCAGAGTTTTGTGTACTTTTACCAGATGCTTCTTGTGCTTCAGACTTGCTCTTAGTTGCAAACAGGTTCTTATAAAAGTGCTTCTGAGATTCCAGTACATCAATTACTATCCTTTTTGTAAGTCAGACTCATTTTAAAAGAACACTCAACTGCTTGAAGACAATTTTTATTCAGTGAGTTCCTCTTTGAAGAAGATATGTTGATTTTTTTTTTAAGGGAAGGAACAACTATTTCCATTTGTTTGTCCACAGAGAAAAAGAAACAGTTTGAAATGAAGAGAAAAATGCACTACAATGAAGGAAGAAACATCAAACTGGCAAGGCAGCTCATTGCAAAAGAACTACATGGTGAAGAAGAGGAAGATGATGAGGATGAAGAGATGCGTGATGCTGCAGATGTAGAAACAATGAGTACAGAAGCTACCGAACATGGTGAGCTACTGATAAATTAAAAAGCACCTGTAAGTACTGGTGGCCCTTTGAGCTGTTGGGAAGTGAATATACTCAAGTGTGAGAATGACTAGAAGGAGTACAGTATGTATGTAACCCTCAATGAATAATGTCTTGGTAGGTAGATTTGTAGCATGGAACAAAAACTATCAGTGTTGGTATTGTTTGTTGTGGCATAACAGAAAAGCAAACATGTCTGCTTCTTACCATTTCCCCAATATAGCTGACTTCGGGTAGTGAAGTTCCCAGCACTCTTTTTAAAGGAGGAGCTGTCTCATACTGAACACTTTGATGGCCACATGGGAGAGCCTGGCTTTTTGTTGTGGGTCATTTCCCATTCTGCTCCCAATCCATCCTGTAGCCAGCAATGGGAAATTACCATCAATGTTTCCTCCCTGTTGAGAGGACTATTTATCTTCCTGAGGAAGAACACTGAAATGTAAAACTGCTGTTAGGCCTTCAATACAGACTTGTCCTTGAGCAGAAATGTACCATGCTATAATATGAGATAAGACTCTCAACTTTGCTTTTAGTGCAGTTACTGGAAGAAACTCTGGAATGTTTAAGTGGGAGATGTTGCTGGAACCTCTTTCAGGGCTGTCTCTTCACAGGAAACTCCTAAAACTATAGAGGCTGACACCTTCTCTTTCATCTTTAAATTTCTCTCTGGGTGAAAAGTCTTAGACTTTTGTGGTGGTATTCTGGTGAATAATTACAGTTCACTCCCCACCTCTTTATGTAACAACACTTTGAATAAATTTCTGACATTAAAAAGCCATACATCTGTTGCTCATGAGACTGGTGGCAGTGAAGTCTGTAAGCCTTGTTCATCTGTGGTTGGCAAAGCTATGAGATATTAGCATGGTCTGCAGACTTGGGAAGATGCTGCATGGGTTTAACTTGGTTCACATCTGCTTTTCACAACCATGTGAACTAGGAACTCTTCTAAAATTCATTTAAATCCCACGCAATAAAAAGGTGTTTTGCAAAGTTGCGTGTTTAAGTTCTGTGGATTGCACCTTTTCATCCTGTTATTTACTGCAGAAGGACTAATTCCTTCACAATTGCACTGAAAGGGTCATTTGGTATGTATCTGAGACCCATTACTGGACTGACTTTATCCAGTAACTTAATATAGGCCTTATAATGGCTATTTACTAGAACTTCACTCTCCAGGGGAAAGGAGGGCTGCAGTAGCCAACCGTATGACCTTTCTGCATGGCCTGAAGCTGCCATCTCTCTGCACTCTGCTGTAAAACAGAGGCAACTCCGCTCCCCAGCTGCATTCGCCAGTGGAAAGAAGGCAGACCTTTGCAGCATTTTTCCATCTCTATTGTTGAAGTCCATTCCACCTTCCTCATAACCAGCTTCAGAGCCACAACTGGTAATTATCAATTTTAGACTGCTCATGGCTAATAGATTCCATAAATGTAAATGTCTGCCAGTGTAGCAACCCATTAACTAACTGGTTCACCTCCACACCATAGCATATAGAAATACTTTCCATTAACCTGATCTAGTTCTCAATTCTTCACTTTTCTATCATTCTGCTTTAACCTTCATGTTTTGTTATCTCCTAATCTCTATATCAGATATCACAGCCTTTAATCCCTGTCCTTGATCAGTTCTTCTGAGGTTAAGTACTGATTCACTTTTGTAGCAGCTGGTGAATTGAATGTCCTCATGCAGATTGAGACAGGGTTGGGCACAGGATGATGGGATATGAACAAAAATGTTAATAAAACAGTCTTCTGCCACTGCCCACATTTTAAGAAATTCTTACAGTGAGATTTGTTCAGCACATAGCTGTGCTAATGTCAAAGTTCTACTGAAATAACTTTTTTGAGATTATTTGTTGGTCTCTCATCTGTATTCTGAGGGCACAGAAGAATCTCCTTATTCATAAGTGTTAATTAGAGCTACAGAAGGTTTCTCAAATAGATGGCATTAACACTTGCTGCTTGGGGTTTTTGGTTATTGTGCTTTTGGTCATGCTGTGCTTTTGGTTACATTAAGCACTTGAGTATTTAAAAATTAGGCTGTTTCCTTTGTGGAAGGAAATCAAAATCCTATTAATATTCGTGTTCCTGAGAACAGTTTGTGGAAAGATTATTCACCTGGATAACTTTCAAAGAGCTCTTTGACTTGAAATTGTATTTTAAAATGCTTTTGTCTAGAGCAGAAAAGGGAGGGTTTCCTTACTCTTGTACTGGGTGATACAGGAGTTGATTTTTGCAATGGCTTGTTTTGGCTTCACTCTGTTAAACTGACTAACAGCCCTGATGCTTGCTTTTAACTTCAAAGAAAATGTCCTGGGTTTTCTGCATGTTGTATTGTAGCTATATTTTTATAAATCCTTCCATTTAACTTGAGTTCTTGGGAGGTTGTGGAGATCATGAGGTAATGTGGCTTCCACTCAGCTATTATGCCAGTCAATGTGAGTGAGAGCTGCCATGCAATGTCCTTTTATTCCAATGGAATAACATGACTTCTGTAGTACTGATTGTTGCAGGTAAAGATGTGACATAAGAGGCATTTCTTAGTGGTCTGTTGTGACTCTGGGGTTCCACTGGCTCCTGGGTTGTTTTTCAGGCAATTTAAGAATCTCTTCTCACTTGGCATTTTTCTATCCATGAAGATCCCTTAAAAATCTTATGCTTTTCTTATCTGATGTTTCTTTCTGCCCTCTAATTCTGTCTGGTTTGTATTTGTGTAAAACAGTACACTTCTAATCTCTACACTCTGCTTTCAAAGAAGTGGCTGAAGAATTAGGGCAGGTTTAAGGAGGTTCCTGTCAGTTACCACCAGGTCTACTAATACAAGTTGCACTTCTTGGTTACAGACTGAGATTTCTTGCTGATTGAAATGAAGATGGCCAGTCCAGTCAGTGATGGTGAGAAGTCTTTGTATATTTTTGCTTCTGTCTCCATTGTGGCAACCAAGTGTTTTAAATGGATGGATTATTCCCTTCTTGCCTCAAGTAGCCATGCCTTATCCCATGCATATGGATTCTGGCAGCCAAGCTCTTTTGTGGAAAAGAAAGTAGAAATTGTAATAGACTGCATATGGCAGGGAGGTTGGAGCTGGATGTTCCTTCCATGTATATGGAAGGTTCCTTCCAACCCAAACCATTCTATGATTCTACATTTGCTTGCTTCAGCATTTCACCTTCACTGGCTATTTGCTATTTTTGACTCCATGAATAATATAAATAGAATTCTTCTTTGCCAGCAGAAGTGACCTTTTTTTTCTCTCCATAAAGACCTTCCCTTTAGAAATTCTCTTTGAAATCACAGAAGGAAATATTCCTCATGTAGGTGAATTTAAGCATGATGATTTCAGTGCAGACCTGTCTTCTGCTACACAAACGTATCAGCCAGAGGGTGTTGTCTATAGCAGTTCAATTGACAAGCAGTAAGACTATTGTTCTCTTTCTCTGGTTCATTTAGCTGCATTGCTCTGCTAACCCTGCTCAGATGGCACCCAGCAGCTGAGCTGTCACTGACTGGGTGTGCCCTTTGGCCTTTGGTAGATACAGAATATGTTGTGTTTTCTTTACCAGGGCAAGCATCAGCCTAAAGATGAATTAAGTGTGAAGGCTGGGAGCACACAGCAATCAGTTCTGCTGGTTAGCTGTGCTGTTTGCTTGTTAAACTGCATGTTACGAAATCTAACTCATGCCCAAGCCTAACTGGCCTTTTAAAAATAATATTATCATTTTGATGAATATTTTTTGATCAGCACTGAGGAGAAATTTCCTCTGATTTCTTGTGGTATTTTTGCTCAAAAGCATGAGTTAACTTCCTGAAAACACAACTGACTGTGCTCCTTCATGTATAAACTTGGGTTTTTTTCATTTCAAGTGTGTCATCTGGAACTGAAATTTGACTTGGGAAGTACTATGTTTGCTGGTGTTTCAGGAACCTCATGTGTTAGTTCTAAACACCTGAGTTAAATCCTCCCAGTTCCAGGGGGTGAGCACTCAGTGCTTGGTGTGCTGTGGTGTTGGCCGTCTCTTTAGAGCATGAAGTTTTAGAAGTTTCTGCACTCTCCCACTAAAAGCTTATACATTGCTAAGATGGGTTGGCAAACCTTATTGGAGAAGCAGAGATGATTTCAGGAGGATATTTGTGTGTGTTGTGAAAATATTCAATGGGTGTGAAGAATTATCTATTTTTTGTAATCTTTCTTATGCAGCACATGTTACTCGTGACCAGCTGGAAAGTAGAGCACACAACATAGAAGAAATCTGTCCAGAATTGTCACTGCTTGTCAAAGACACAAATATAAACATCGCTTCATGATTTTTGCAATTAAGGCTCTTAAATATTAAGAAGCATATCAGTTACAATGTTGTATTGCCAAGAATGTTAATTTTAGACTTGTCCATTAGGCAGAAAACACTGTCTAATTGATTTTTTCTTGTGCCTAGTATTTCATGGAGAATACTGCTTCATAATTTGTTCAACCAGAATGGCATTCCCTGTATGTATAGCGCTGATTATCTTGTGTGATGTACTGTTTCTCTTGCTTTGAAACACTCACTGTCTTTTGGTTTTTCACTATTTATTTGAGAGTGTTCTAGATGTGGTGTCTCATACAGAAAGTTTTACGATTCAAGAGCCAAACGGTACAGCATATATCAGATTGACATGTAAGCTATTTATCAGATGTGTTAAGCAGTTTAAAAAGGGATTATTCAAGTCCTACAACTTTTTTTTTTGTAAAGTGTTGACCTGTTAATCTAGATTTCAGTATGTTTTTACCTGCACTTTCCCAGTTTTTAGAACAAGAGCTGTGTTATTTCTTAAGAGCGGTGTTTGGAATTGGTTGTTAGTTTCTGACTAAAGCAGTACTAACATCTGGTGGAGGGAGTGTTTTTACACTGGAAACAGCTGACTTGAACTTTTCATTTAACATTCATAACCTCTTCCATCAGGACTGGTTGTTCTGTGGAGCTCTCTCTGGCTTATTGTGAGAATGTGCAAATTTCCTCCAGCTTTTCTCTTAAAATCACATCCACTGTTACTCTTCTGGCTCTTGTTTCAAACGTTTGGTTCTTTCCAGTTGCATTAACAGTGTTTGCACTGTTAGCACCTGAGGAAAAACACCCAGCCACGAGGAAATATACATCAGGACTGAAGATGTGCTGAGCTTAGGCTCTGGCTGTTCTTTATTAAAGATAACTGCTATTGATCTACTCATTTGGGGTTGGCAACTTCCATACTGAAAACCACTGGTCTAAATCTTCCTGTGTCCATTGCAGCTTACAGCAACTGCTTTTGTAAAATGAAGGCTTTTTGGAAGCTGGAAGGGAAACTGCTTAATTCAAGTATTTGTTTACAGTGTGGTTGTATAGCCGTAAAGAGGGATTCTGTACCTCTGAATTGCTGTAAAAACTTCCCACTGGGTGGAATTTGACTGGTGAATGTTCCAGTATTCAGAGTAGCTTCTGGGTTTTATTACACAAACGAAGTACACTTAAGCTTTAGCTTGGTTATGAAATACAGTGTATATCTTAATTTTGATCTGAATTTGATATGTTGCAAAAATCCATATAATTATATGGATCTATTTTAAAATGTCTTTTTCTCCACTGTATATGTGAAGTTTGAATAAAGGAATGAAAGTTATTTTACAGTTACATGCATTCTCAAGTGTGAGCTTTCCTGGAGTCCCAGAGAAATTGAGAATGAATTAGTCAATAGAATGCTGTCCTCTGAAAGATTTTTACAGGAATGATTCATTAGACTGGATGCATTGCCAAAGATACCTGTGATTTGTGCTAACTGGGTTTTGTAGTGTGCCTTTCCCAACTGTTTCCTCTTCTTAGTTGGTAACAGGATTGTCAGTTTTGAGTTAGTTAATCTCCTAAGGTCCTGAATCAAGATTAATAGGGTCTTTTCACAAGGAAGAGTTGAACTCTTGATTCTGGCCAGTGTGGTGATGCTAATTTTTCAACATGGAGGATGCTATTTCTTCTTGTATCAAATGTGGTCACTTGCATAGAGTAAACAGGGGCAAAGGGTAAATATTTAGATACTTCTGACTCACCAAGTCACTTACCGTAGCTTTAAGTTTGGCTCCCAAGAATAGGATTTCAAAACTTCAGGTTTGTACCCTTCATGTACCAGCTTGGAGTGTCCAGAGTGTTGGGCTGTGTGCACTGAGCTGTATTCCAGCCTGAGCAGCTGCTGGCCTCGCCTGACCCAGCTGGGCGCTGAAATCCTGCTGAGAGGATGGCAGTGCTCGGCTAAGCCGTGTTGCTGTCACACTGAGCATGGATGTGGTGAGCAATGTGTGCAGGTAACACCAATGTGTTCTGTGAGGCTGTGGAACATATCATTTGTACTTTGTGCTAATTACCCATGGGTACTTTGTACCTGCAATTAAGGTAGAATCCAGCAGCAGCAGCTCTTACCAGAGCTAATGTCCTGCCCTCCTTACCCCCCCACTTTCTTGTGTCCAAGACCATTTTGTGCTCAGCAGGGCTTCTTTGTACGTTACAAGGTCTAGAAAGCGTTTTGTTTAACAAACAAACTTTGCTAAAAGTAAAGACCTTTCCTGTAATGGCTTCCAGAATCCCAAATGAAATAAGTACGTAGCTTTGAGGGAGGTACACGAATGCATGAAGATGATTTTAAATGAACTGCATAATGTATAATAGATCTCTTCATCACTCAGGTGATTTTAAGCTGCTTGGGTGATCTCCCTTTTTCTATCCCACCAAGCACCTAAATTCCAAGTTTGATGCTATTTTGAAACTTGATGTAGTTTGAGGTTTTTTTAAGGCTTTGTTCTCTTCATTCTCCCCAGTGCTCACAAAAATTCTGTTCACAGTGCTCCTTAGTCTTCCTCAGCAGAAGTACAACCCAATGTCCCTGACACTGTTTCTGATTGAAAGGCTGGTTTCTTTGGTTTTCTCTGCTTACACCTTGATGCATTTTAAAAGCTAAATCAGGCAAGTTTTGCTTTGCAGTAGCTCCAGATACTCCGTATAGCTTTTGTTATAAAGGGATGTCTGATTTCTCTCTGCTTGAGAAATATCAGAGTTCCCTGCTGAATGGGGACAGGAAAAGAAATGCCTTTTCTCTTTTTACATTTGATGGGGACTTAGCTTGCATGCACATGTTAATATTTAGGTGCATATGGTAAAGACTCGTGTGTACAATATAGAGTGGTGTAAAGAGGAGACAAACACAGCCCTTACTTATGTGGACAGTGAGCTCCACAGCACCATAATTGTGAATCCTCTTGCACAGGTTTAAGTCCTCAAACTGCATCCTGTTTAGAGAAAGCATTTTCAATATGCTTCCAAGAGGAAGATCACTTGCAAATAAGAGCCTTAAATCACGTGTATAGATTTTTTTTTTCTGTCTTTAGTTTTTTTCCCACCTACTTGTACACAGTTCATGGGAACTGCAGATACCTTTTCCACAGCTCACTCTCTCATGTGAAACTTGTACATCGTACCAGAACTCTTTGTTTCTGTAATATGTGGTATTATGATGCCACCTCACAAATGTAATTATTCTGTTTGAAACCAGTGTTAAGTGTCACAACATAAATAAAACCATTGTTTTCATTACTGCCTTATGGCACTAATACTAATCTAGTGTTTGGCTTCTTAGAGCTCTTCAGAAGAAACTGGCAGCTAAAATTGGCCAGTGTGCTCCTAGATAAATTCTTAAAACAGTATTGTAATTTCCTCATGATTCTCATTTATTGTAACATTGATGTAAACTGGTTTGTTCACACAGTTAGATTTGCTGGCTTGCTTAGACCTGAGGGTAGATCTGGTAACCTGAGTAATGAACTTAAAATAGCAGTACCACAGAAAAGGTTGCATTTTTCAAGGTGTTTTTCTTTGTGTGTTGTAGGATTTAAGCATAACTGGTTTGTCTTTTCATGGTCAACACTGAGTCATCACTCACTAGCATGGAGTAATGGAAAATGACTAACACCAGCTACTCTTAGGAAGTAAAACTCTTCCTCAAAACAGAGCTGGGCTCTTTGCAATTGCATACTTAAGTTGAAGAGTGGATTTCACAACATAAATGCAGCCTCAGTGATACAAATCTTAACATGCTGCTTTTCCTGAGTGGGTGTGTCTTGAATCTCTAATCAAAGTAGTGGTAATTTTGGTGAGGGACAGCTCACAAAAATATACAGTTGTTACATCTGTATAACTTGTAGTTTGGTTCTGACATTTCACCAGTCTTAGAAAAAAAACCTGACACCCTAAAGCCTCAACTGACTGAACCAAAAAGTATCCCTCTGCTTCTGTGAAAGGACACCTTAACTGAGGGAGGGACAGTAAGGGTACAGCAGGCATTCAGCTTCTTGGAAAGAAGTTATATGTTCCCCTCCTTGCATGTTGATTGTTTCTCCTTGTAACACTGAAAGGAAGTGGGGGAGAGAGAATGGGAAGAACATGAAAAAACGAAAGAGATTAAAAAAGAGGTGAAACTTGGTGCAGATGTTGGGGTGAGGGAGGGTGTGAAAGCTGCAGGGGTAAGTGGAGTCGCTGGAAGCAAGTATGGCAGCTCCTCAGACTCTGGGAGGAGGCAAGAGTGAACATCATCTACTTGTGTCAGCTTCTCCGCACGGCGTCCTGTGTCTGTGGGATGGAGCCTGTGACGTGTGACTGCGTCATCTTTGACAAGTTTAACTTGGATAGCAACTTCTCTGTCGCTGCTTTTGAGGAGGAGTGGGGATGGCTGGTGCTCCTGTCTGTCAGTTTTACATCTGGGAACAATAAGCAGCACGTAACTGGTTAAAGATCTTTTTCTGTATTCTCTTAAACGATCAGAAATCTACAATATTCTGCTGTCCTTCACTGCAAACTGGAGACTACAACATGGTCCTGTTCACTCTGATTTACTCCAAAATATGATCCGCTCTAGTTCAAAAAGTATTCTCGGACAAGGGTTCGGTAAGAAACCCAAGCACGCACACTTGATAGTCCTTGACAGGAAAACCTGCCGTTTGCATTTCTCCTTCAAAGACTCCTTGGAATCTCCCCCACGAGAGACTTCCTCTATCTAGCAATGAATAACGCTGAAGAGCATCCGGAGCTGGAGCTTTCTTCCCGCTGGTGGCACCCTCAGCAGGGACATTGGCTGCCCGCGGTGTGTGTCCCTGTGAGCCCGTGTGAGTCCGTGTCAGCCACTGCGTGTCCCCGTGTGTGCCTGTGAGCCCTCTCTGCTCTCCAACCGCAGTGCCCGTCCTGCCGCCCCCTGTCCCGCGCGGCTCGGGGGGGTCGAGGGGCGGAGCCTGGCTGAGGGACGCGGGCCGCTGTCGACCGGGTACAGCTGCTCAGGGGCCCGGCCGGGCCTTCCCGCGCGTGTCTCACCCCGAGGGAGAGATCCCCCCGTTTAATGAAGAGCTATAATTTAAAAAATTCAAGCAGGTACCGACAACCCGCTGAGCACGGCCCGGCGCCACACGGCCGGCCCCGCCCCCGGCAGCGTCACGGCGGCGAACGCCGGGGGGGCCGGGCTGTGGCCTCAGTGATGCGGGAAGCCGCGGCGATGGAGCTGCCGGTTGGCGGGAGGCCCGCGCCGCCTGCCCGTTGGCGGGCCCGGCTGTCACTCTGAGCACGGCGGGGCGGGAGCAATCGCTGCGATGCCGGCGGTTGGCTGCATCTTCCGAGCGGCCACGCTTATTGGGCGCTCTGCCTACGGTGCCCTCCCCTCTCGCGTTGTGATTGGCCGGCGCGCCCCCCACTCTCGCGGGCGGTCGCTGCTGGCTGCCCGGGCCGTCAGTCCCGCCCGGGCGGGGCGGGCACAGGGCGCTCCGGCCACCGCCCCCTCCCTGAGCACCGCCCTGAGCACNTGAAGGTGACCGTGGACTTCGAGGAGTGCCTGAAGGACTCGCCGCGCTTCAGGTGCCGCCGAGAAGGGGCCGGGCCGGGGTCGTGCCAGGGGACAGGAAGCGGGGCCGGGTGTGTGCGGGGCGGGCCGGGCTGTGGGGGCCCTGGGGGTGACAGGTGCTGGCGAGCTGTGGGCAGCCGGCCTTGAGCGGAGGAACAGGCAGGGACGGTGTGGGTCCTGCCGTGGTGTGGGGGCTCTGAGGAGGAAGGGGGGGGGATGTGGGAAGTGCAAGGAAAAGGGGCAGCATGTGTAGTACGTGGGACTGGGTGGGCAGTGTGCGGGGTCTGGGCTCGTGCGGAGCTGGCGCAGTGTTCAGCGAGCCCTGCTGGGTCACTCGCCTTTGAGGAGATGGGGGTCAGTGGTGGCGGACGGCTGGTGCAGGGAATGCTCGTCAGCCGAAGCAGTGTCAGCTGAGACTCAGGCTCAGGAGGGTGAACTCCGGTGGTCTATCTTCAGTTCTTCAGAGTTATGCTCACACTTCAGTTTCCCACCGTCTCCTGCCTGTGTCTGTTGCGTGGTCCAGTGTGGCCACTGCCGGGGTGCCAGTAGAAAACAAGCTTGATATCGTCTTACTTCCTGTTGTCAGAGCAAGGCATGCACTCCTTTGTTTTTCCCCAGTCCAGCGACCAGTTGTCTATCGCTGTTGTAGGGTTATTTCTGCTTGTGTCAGGCAACTTTCCCCTCAGTCTTTCCTTATGTTTTTACCCATTCTATATATATTTTTACAGAGTTGTATCTAATCAACATAATTGTGCCTCTCTGTGGGATGTGTGGCTGGTCTGTGCCTACATACACCCACTTTCTGTGCCTGGTATTACCCTGCGAGATGGTGGAGACGCAAACAGCTCCATGAAGTGATGTGTTACTGCTGTGCCCCTCCTGTCCCATACCGAGCCCGTATCTTAAGTGCCTGTGGCTCAGTGGTGAGCTTTGGATGTTGAGGGAAATAGTACTGCTCTTTCTCTGGTCTCTGGCCATATGTTCACGCCTCCTCTTTGAATCAGCTTTAGCAATCTTGTGGTTTCTGGGATGTAGAGGAAGTTGGAGAAGGAAGGTTGGTTGAATGGCTTATCCTTGGCAGAAGCTGGAGTTCCTGTTCTTCCCTCCTTTGCTCCTGTCTCTGCTGCCAGTTTGTCGCTGGCTGCTTCTCCCATGGGTTTTTTGGTGACTGTGACGTGTGTTGTTGTATCCTTCAATGAGCTGGGTGCCCTGGCAAAAGAGACTGGATGGTTCTCTGCCAGGTTCGTGAGTTGTGTCAGCATCTCCTCTCAGAGGGTGTGAAACCTACTAAAGCTTATGGAGAGCAGAGAGAGGAAACTTCACTTCCCAGAAGCAAGGCTAGAGGAAGGCAGTGGAGAGTGAGACCTCCCTTAGGGCAGCAGGGAACTTTTACGTTGATTTAGCTGTTTCACAAAACTTTATGCTGAGCTGGACATGCTTGCTAGTGTATGTACTTTCTGAGACAACTGCATTTAATATTGGCCCATCCCATTTGGTGACAGCGCAGTTGTAGATTGGCATAACTTAACCACAGAACTGTACCATTAGTTGCATTTTTTAAATTACTCATACCTGCTGAAGTACTAAATACACTCGAGAAAACAAGAAGTTGTGACTGAAACTTGTGAGCGGAGGTATGCTGCTGTTTCTTCAAGGTAAGTCATACTAGTTAATTTGAATTCACTTTGTAGCATTCTCCTTTTGCCCCTCTTGATTCCTTTCCTTCGAGGAAAAGAAACTGGAGAAAACCCTTTGTTAGGGTCTTCTAGTACCTCGTGTTTTTTTTCCCAGTCTGATACTACTACCTTTGAAGAAATTGCAGAAAACCTTGTGGTGTAATCACTTGATGCCAGCAAAACATCCTTCCAACCTTTAACTGATAGGAAATGGTTAAAATTGCAGGGCAAAACTCCTGTAGTATTTCTGAAAAAGTTAATATCTTTCATTATTGGTCAAAAATATTTGCTGTTATAGTTTTGGTAATTCTAGTGTTTGTGTAAATTACTCAACTCAAACAGTAGAAACCTTCTGAATGAAGGCTACTGCGGTGGTTTTATTCAGGGATGATAGAGACACTAATGTAGAGCAAGGTTGTAACAAAGTCCTATATTCTTGCAGAAGGTAGTGTGGACATAAAGCAGGTTTTTACTCTGTGTTCCTTGTAGCAAAGCTGAGCTGCAGTTTTCTCCTGACCTTGCTGACCAGGAGGGTGTAGCCTCTGTGCTTCCTGCCAGTGTACCTGTCAGAGCTGTTAAATAAACCTGTTGGGAGGTTTGTAGTGAATAGATATGTCACAGGTTACTTTCTTATGGTCGTGGTGATAACTGGGAGGACATGGCTGAATCAGAGTTCCTGAGTCACTGAATCCCTGTTTTCATGGGGAACTATTTAAATCTTTCAAAACATGCTGCTACAGGCAGCTTCAGCCACATGGCTTTCTTTCCTGCTTATCTGTTTCTCGTGAAGTTCATATTGATATTTCTTGGCTTTGAGATTTAATTGGGCCCCAAATCACAGAACCTAAGCTTAAAGTGCTTTTGAAGGGACCATGGATTGTAGCTGTTGAGCTACTGATATGTGATTAGATAATAATGGCTATAAAGGTTCACATCAGAAGTATGATGAGTTATTTCATAGTAAGGCATACTGTGTTTTTTTCCTCCCTCCAGTAGATGATAAAGAAATCTCTCAATTATAAAATCTGAAGCAATAATGGCTTATTGCATCACTAAATTTGTAAACTTACAAGTCAGATCAGTTTGGACATGACGTTTAGAAACTGATTTTTCAGGTAGTGGGAAAGGCTGTGAGTTCAGGCACCCTTTAGCAAACATGTAGTCATGTTTTTTTCCTAAACCTCCTTTGAAAATAATCTTGCAGAAATCACATGCTTTTCTCTCACGATCTCCTCTCCTAAAACATGGACAGACCAAAGATCTGGTGAGGAAATGCGCTTGCAGTTCTCCTACAATGTGTCAATGGCTTCCCATCAAATGAAGAAGTTGGCTGAGGAGGGGCCTTGGGTCAGTCCTTGAACAGTAAGAACTGAGCTGTGCTGGCAAGTTCTGTGTATATAATCACGCATTCCTGCAGTGGTTTTTTGATATGCAAATAGCTTTGTGAAATAATTTTTTCTCCTTTAAACAATGAGAGTTTAAGTTTCAGAGTTTAATGGAACAAGCTTCTACATTGCTGTTTTGTTTTCATTTTTTCTTCTACATGTAGAAAGTTTTTTCTCAATGAGGTATCACTGTAGCAACCACTTGAATCACTGGAACTAAATTATTAGAAAGGAGAAGCAATTTTAAGTGATGTGGAAATGCAGCTGCTCTAAGTAGCAGTTAACAATTTTGATCAACAACAAATAATAGAAAAAGCAAAATTCAATTGCTTGTAATCTGTGCAATTGTAGAATTCTCTTAAAAAATATTCAGGCTGATCCACTCTTTAAAAATGCTTTAATAAAAAGCTCTGTGTTTTTGAGTTAATTTCTTTATCCTTATCTGTCACTGTTGCCAAAGTTTAAATTTTTTTTGCATTTAAATTTCTATTAATTTCCTGAGGTCCCACCTGTAGAACAGATGATGGGTGAATGAGGTAGATCAAAATATAAATTACTGTTGTGAATTACCATTCTTAATAAAAGTATTCATGGGTAGTTTCTGGGTAGAACTGTGGTTATTCCATTTCAACTAAGCTAAAGCATTGCTCTGGTGGTAGACCTGCTGTGCTGTAAGGCTGGCTTGTCACTGGAGTTCCCTGTTATGTGCTGGCTTTCTTCTCATGTGGCTTTTGCCCTGCTCTATGTCGGGCCAGCTGACATGCACCTCATGTTTATCCAGGGGGTGCAGGTTGAAGAGGTCACTTGTGTCAATTTCTGGCTTTTTAGATTTATGATGTGTTTTTTCTCTCTTCTTTTGCACTGTGTTACCAAAGGTTTGTCACTAAGCATCTGTTTCCCAAACAATAGTAAGAGAGTTGTCACTTAAACTGGGTAATATAAGAAAGTGGATTATTTAACCTATTTGGAATATGTTGTGTTCAGTAGTCAGAGAAATTATCAAAAGTGCCTAATGCATATATTTTGGTTTGCTTATTACCTTCTGGAGAAAATGTAGAAATAGGAACATCAGGAGACTTGTCCCTTCAGTGCTGAGTTCCAGTGGGAAGGGTGCTGGAGGGCAACTGCTTCCCAGCCTGCTGTGGGTGGCAACAAACCCCTCGTGTTCGATCTGTGTTTATAGCTCAGCCCACCTGCGTGCGTGTGGCTCCACTGAAATCACTGAGGCTGCTCCTGGGGGTGAACTCAGCCACGTTCCAAGTGTGAAGAGGAATGAGACCAAGAACTCTGCATAAAAAATCTGTTTGTTTTGCTCAGACTTACCTAGCTGTTTTAGAACAAATTTCCAAAGAAGTGTTTGGTCTGGGCTTTCTGCCCTTGGTGTTTGGGACTGAAAAGCAAGTTTGTAACGTACTTGGCAAGGGAGGATGGAAACTATTGCAGGATAATAGAAAAAAAGATACAATAAGTCAAAAGAAAAAGCTGCCAAGCATTTGCTTGTGAGTTTGCATTTAGCATTTTTCATACTTACGTGGTTGTTAACGTTTATAATTTCCTGTATGAGACTCCAGAAGTGCACTTTTTGTAGCTGAAGTGACGTGGAGGAGTCTTGGTGGGGTGTTGGTAAGTTACACGTGTACAACATCCCTGTCCATGCTGCTGGGAGTCTGGTAGAGTTAAACTGATTCTAGATTGCTAATTCTGTACTTTTGTGGAGATTGCAGTGACTGTCCTGTTCTGCTCAAGCTCTAGTCAATGGTTGATTTATTTTTAAATCTGTAACTATGCCTTTCAAATGTACATTAAGAAAATGCTTGACCTAAAGGAAGGGAGATATATTTGAACGTAGTGTGCAATGTTAGAGCATTTTTTCTGAATAAAGAATAAAGGTTCATTGAAGATCACTCTCAAATAATCTGTGAAAAATCTCTCACACTAAAATATTTTAAATCTGAAAAAAACTTAGTAGTAAATTTTTAACAACCTTCCTAATGGAGATTAGATAAATGTGTCCTGAAATCAGGATGTATTCATTTGGTTGCACCTAAATTTTTAAAATAATAAAAAAAAGTTGGCTGGCACAGTTATGAATAACTAAGGAAGGGGTTATTAATGGTGATTCCTTTTCTTTATTGTTTGATTATGATTTACATTAACAAGAGCAAACTTTAAAATCTTCGCTGTATCTTAAATTGCTAATAGGAACTTAAACTGTTAACTTCCTCAGTTTTGGTCTTTTAACATTTTTATCTGGAAATGTTTAAAAAAAACCCACAGTGAGAAGGGACTTACAGTGGAAGTAGTGACACAATCTGCACATTATAATAACATTGCTGTAGCACAGCAGCGGGATGGTTGCTGAAGAACTGATGTTAATTAAGCCTGTACAACTGATCTTTAACGAGTACTTGCAGAATTAGAAAGACAGCTTATTTATGTGTATGTGCAATGGAACTGTAATTATACAAGTCCTTACAGTCTTTCAGGTTTTAAATATAGATTTGAAGAGGTTTGGTTCTTTAGCCTCCAGTGTCTCATTTATGTTGGCTAAGCACATCTCATGTAATTACATTAAGAACCGAAGTTATGGAGATGGTAGTTTTATATTTTTTGAGAGGGGAGGAATAGCAATGTTAAAATCTCTGGAAAACAGTGTCAGTAAATAGAATATTCATTGGGAAGGTGACAGCTATAAAATAGAAACCTATGTCTTGGGCTAGATGGACTTTTTGGTGGCTCTGTTTTTCCATTGTACATATCTGTGAAACTGTTGGCCTCTGAATAGCAAATGTGCTGATTTCAGCAGTGTTTGCACCATCCTGTGATCTTTTTTCAGGCTTAGCTTCTTGACAACCTTGTATTCAGAACCACATTATTTAGTCAGCATTTTTCCTGTTCTTACTTTGTGCAGCGAACAATATGGCTTAAATTATTGCTAGCTTTTTACTAGAGTAAATAATTCTAAAAATTTCCCAAAGCAAACTCTGATCTTATAACCTGTTTTGGGAGAAAAAAGGAAAGGAAAATGTCTGATTTCCATTGGCTACAGAAATTACTGTTTACAGACAAGAACCATTTGCCTCAGTCTTGATGTAGGCCTTGCTGCCTGAGTCAGTTTAGTATCTCAAGGTGATGCAGATGCAGCAAGTGTCATGTTTACACAGGCAGGAAATAGAAAAATACATTCTGAGTAATTTCATTACTTTTTTTTTCGCCTCTCACTTGTACATGCAGAATTCATTTTAAGAACACGTGTAGAAGTTTAAACTGTGTAAATGCATTTGTGATCTCTGTGAGCAGATACTGCTGTTTTGAGATGTAGATATTCCTGTGAGTTTAGGTAGTGATTTAGGTGCTTTGCTTTTTGCTAGTGGCAGATTTGTAACAAAAGTAATGGCTGAAGTTGCTACCTGCAATGGAAGACCATGGGGAGGACATGCAGATCAGTGTGTGAGTTGTAATGTTATGTTAATACATGCAGGAATTTTCCATACTTCTGTGTGAGACAATGTAAATCTTGGTTTTGTTGTCACTCTTTCACATGACTAAAAGATTAGATTTTGAACATGAGAAATAGTGGATATTATCATTATGATCATAAACTGGACAATTTTAAGCAGTCCAGTAGACTCAAACATTGTTCTGCCTTCCTGATAATCTTTTCAAGAGGATTCCTTGTGTATTTGGCAGAATAATGATTTTGTGGTTAGTGTTTACTTTATGAATATTAGAAGTAGCCAGGCCTCAGACTTGGGGTAAATCAGTTGTGTTGTGATGTACTGACTGTGTGAGGAGAAATCTAATTTATGGAGTGATGTCATGTATACATTTTCAAATTGAGAAGACACAATAATAGACTAAAAAAATAATTTGTTGCAGAATAGATCCTTCAAGTTCCTTTTATGAACGAGGGGGGATTTTGAACAGAGAAGACACCTGTCAGATGGCTGGTAAACCTACTAGTGTGGCATGAGTCTGTGAATCAGGATTCTTTTTTGATGTTTTAAGTTATCTATTTGATACTTTAAGACTGCAGTACTTGGGCACAATACCTTTGGATAATTTTTGTAGTTAACATTTCAATATTAATGGGCACTGAATAGTTGTATTGTGGTTTTGGACAAGAATCTGACTGTAGGTGCACATGCACAAACTGCGTTTTCATTTCACGAGTTTGTGATCTACCTTCAGCAGCAGCCGTTAAAGGAAGACCTCTGCTTACAGTTTTGTCTTGATAAACGTAAAGCAGAGCTAGTGAGAATTTGTATGATGTGATATTGAGGTTTCTAAGTTGGATATAATACAAAAAATTGGAGAAGTCTTATGTAGTGAAATGTATTTTGCTTGCTAAAATTAAAAAAAAACCAAACCATATTCTATGCAAGACAATTGCAGATTTCCATCTTTCTGTGTGCCAGGTGTTAATTTAAGTAGGAACACATGCATATCAAACACACATTTCTGTGTGTTTGAAATATTGAATATTGTGCATTTGAAATATTCTAGTCTTCAATTTTTGATGATCTTGTAGTTATTGTTAGAAATATGTATAACTTATGCTGGAGATCACATAGCAGATTTTAATGTAGTGATATTTAGAATGACATGTTGTAGATGGAAATTTGAATTCAATCCTTTTGGAACAAAGGAAAAGTGTGTTGTATTCAGTTCTGGCCATGGAAGTTATCCCTTCTGCCTGTCAAAAAAGAGATGTGAAATATGACCTGGGAGATGGGGTTTGGGTTTCTACTCTGTGGACTCTACCCAGGGTGGCACTGAGCCTCTTCTGTCCCTGTCCTGTGGCCAAGCAGGGATCCCTCTCTGCTTGGCACAGAGGTGGTAGCTGGTGTGAATCTGTGCTGGAAGTCCTCTCACCCTCTGGCGCCTTCCTAGATTCCAGCTCTCCACTGAGTCCCTAGCTGCTCAAGCTGCTGGTCACTGGGCACTAATGGTATCTGAATGTTGGTAATTTTTGGCATTAAAAGATGTAGTTTGTGTGGGGTTTGGGGGGGGCTTGTTTTGAGTAAATAGTTTTTGTAATTAATCAGACTCAGCATTTGATTGGATTCTTGTGATGAGCTTCAATGTAAAGAACATGTGGTGTTATAACAATGCTATTGGTTCTATTTAACATGCTGTTGTTATGCTTTTGGTTTAAGACAACCCAAAGAAGAACTGAGTGGGTGAAAAAGAAAAATAATGTAGGTGCAGCAGTGTTGGGCCTTGTGATCTTAACTGGCACTAGCAAAAGGCACTGTAAAGACTCTTGGGCCAACTGGAAATGTAGGTTGTATCTTGTCTTTCCTAGACTTGTACCATTAATGTAAGTTGGAGTTCCTGTCTATAGAAAGTGTTTAGTAAATAATGACCTAGGCCTCTCCTTTCTTAACTTCCTTAAACAGGAAAAGGAGAATGCATCTCATCTGCTGTGTGCCATCCCTCTTCTTAAGCCAGATCTTAGGCTTAGGCTCCTTACAACTATTAATCTTCATTAAGGTTTGATCCCAAGCGGTTCTTGGTTTGTTTTAGCCATATGTGTCAGGTTAAGGTGAACTGCACCCTGGAAATCACATGTTTCTGCTCTATCATTTCCAAAGGTGCTTTAGCTGACTAATTTGGGTATCTGTGCATAGATACCAGTATTTGATCAGATAAGGCACACTGCAACAATAGAAAATTGCATTGGCTTTGCCGGACTGGGTTGCTGTTAAGGATAAAAGCTATTCAAGACGACTGAGGAATCTGATGTTTCATTAAGGATGCAGCTTCTGGCTGAATTTCTGTGTAGCTAAATTGGACTCTGTTTAAAAAGACTACACGCACGTACACACCTTCTCTACGGGATTATTCCTCAAAAGAATCTACAGGATTGTTCTTCAGAAGAATCTCTAGTTTGTGGAGAATGATTTTTTAAAAGTATTCATTTAACTTCATTTCTTTTGTCAAATGTCTGATTTTGAAGAATGTATTTGCTATTTATTCTGTTCTGCTTGATTTATCCAAAAAAGAATGATGAAAAATGACAAAGGGAAGCATTGAATGTGCCTACTATTACTGAATATCCACTGTATTGTAAATATCAATCTGGCAAGATTTTGCTTGAAAATATTTGCAGTTGATTTGAGATGAAAAACCTTTAACATGTAATAATTAAAGGATATTTAAGCTTCTGTTTGGTTGAAAAACAGCTTACCTGCAGTTAGCATTGATAGATGAATGAAATCTCCTGGTCTTTAAAATCTCTTGATGACTAAAAGCTGGTGGGAGAAAAGATACTAAATGTACCCAGAGAGGTTCCAGGGCTGTGGGTGTACCGCATGCATTTTGTAGTTTTTATGTTAAAAAGTTCCAAATGCGTGTTTTTTTTAATAGTTTATCATTATAATTTGAAAGGGATGAGGAGGAAGGGCAATAGGCATTTCTAAATTTGAAAACAGTAAATTTGAGGAAAACATGAATACATTATATTTATCTATTATCCTGCTCTAATGCTTATGAACTTTTTGGTTTGAGATTGGATTCAACTGGCTGTTTCAGTGCAAAGGCATAAAGAGCAAACAAACTGCTTTTTGCAGTATGTGGGAACAATAAAACTCCTAATTTATGTGTAAAATGCACTTTAGGTTACTGAGTGTGAGATCCATATATGTATGTTCACCTAATATACAAACAAAAAATTCAGGTTCAGAATTTGTCTATTACAACAAAGCTGCAGCCATCTCTCTGACTGTCAAATAGAGCATTCTGGTTTTGTGAAAATATATTACTGAAATACTCAATTTCTGAAATGGACAAAAAGGGTGAATACTTGCTGGGGACTCGGTCTTCATAGCAAATCTGAAACTTCCCTCAGGTTTTAGTAAAGAAGATCCACCTGATAAAACTGGAATTGTAGACAGCTAATGGTCCTCAGCTCTTCTGAAATGTGGTGAGCTCTGGTTACAAAGGCTTTGCCAGCTTATGCTGGTTTGTACACAGCAGTGCTACTCTAACTATGGTACAAGGTTTAAATTAGCAACTAAGGGAGTTACAAAAAGAAAGGGACAGATATTACCTAATTTTTCTGAAATCAAAGCAAACACAAGATTCGTATGAAGATTATGTGGTATCTTTTTGTTTAATTGCACAGTACTCAGACCTTTAGTTGCCTCTACTTCACACGTAGTTTCCTGTGTTGGTGGTTTAAGTGGTGCTGTATCAGTTCTGAGCGTATTGATCCTGAGAATGCTATGCTGGGGTTATGTAGTGATATTTACTCTTTCTGCATTGGCTGCAGGTGAGGTACATAAGGGATATCTTTCCAAATCAGGGATTAGTATCTTCACTATACTTCAGACTGTTATTTCTTATAGCTTTCATAAGCAAAGTTGACAGGTGTTCTTAGCATCTGACTGGTAACTCCAGATCTTGAGGCTAACAGGGCGTATTCGTTAGATGCCCTATCTTGTATCTTTTGCAGTTGGTTGCTTGATGGTTATATTTATGCTTCCACTTCCTGACCTTACTACATACTTGAGTTTTCAAATGTTGAAATCCTTCATTCCATCTGCTGCTTCTGTGTTCAGGATCCTGGGTAGTTGCTGAGATTTAAGAGATTAAAGCAGCTCTGGGCTGTTGGCAAATTTTCAGCAGCAAGGCTTCTGTACAACACCATCAGTTCCTTGAGCTCCTTTCTGCTGCCTTTTTTTTTATTGCAAGATATTGATACTGTAGTTCTACTTCCTTTTCTGGTAGTAAGTCCTCCTAAAAAGCTTTTGACCCAATCTTGGATGTTGGAATCACTAGTCAAGAGTTGTGCAGGACAAGTATTGTGGTATATTGCATTCTTATCAACTCGCAGTGTAATCAGCTTCTTTTCTGTTAAGCTTTCATGGTCACCGTTGTGTCCCCATCTTGTTAACAGCTATCTTCTGATGAACAAAACACTGAAGTCGAAAGATGAAGAAAATCCTGCTTCTCAGACTCTTTGTGGAGGAAACAGGTTGCTGATTTCCTGCTTAGGCTTACTGTCAGGCTCTCCTGGGGTAGGAAAAGCTTAGGAGAAAAATATTAGGCAAAATAGCACTTGGGAAAATAGCACTGTTAGGCATTTCTGGCAATTTACTGCAGTAGAGTAGTGAGAGAAAAAGTTTAAAAATAAAAAATTTAGATCCCAGCTGGTAGCACGGAAGTCCTTATAGTATGTGTGTGTGATAGACTGGGTGATACAGACACTTGCTAGTGCAAGTTTAGTGGTAAAGAGTTTGGCTTCCAGATGTGTATGTTAAGGGCAATAGAACTTGTTCATTTTTGAAGACTGATTTGATTATAATGTTCATTATATTTGAGCTGTGTATAGTCTAACAGTAAAGAACTAATTAAGGGAAGTGTGCATCTTAAAAAGATTTGTCCTGCTTGTTATATCAGACCATATGAATTATTGAGGAGAAACTAAACTTTGTAGGTGCAGACAACCTAAAAAGTGATACCTACAAGTAGACCTTTGCTTTAATAATTTTATGAATTCAGTAAATACCCTTGCTTTATTTGATTATTTTCTAAGAGAAGTCTGACTTGAGTGGAGGAAGGGTCCTTTTGATATTGAGGACTTGGTTCCTGTTTCTCCAGGGACACCTGAAATGCAGATAGTGCTTGCTATGTACCTGAAAACTTGGCTTATTCATCAACATCATGATCTTCTGTTCAGGAAATGTATTTCCATATTTCAATCCCCCAAGCTCATAGAAAATTTCTAGGATTTCAGGGTGGGGATTCAGCTTTCTGATTAAAAGCCATACTGTTCATGTAGGGCACGTAGAAGTTTTTCCAAGCTATTGATAAAATGTTGTGTGACAATGACTGAAGAATTAATAATGTAAGGAGTACTAACATGAATGAGTAATTTTATTTTAGTGTGTCAGGGAGAGTTCATCATCTGTTCCTCAGTATGGAGGGGCTCTGTGCCAGTGGGGAAAAAACTCTGCAGTGCCAAACCAGAGCTTCAATGGGCTCTATGACAGGCTGCAACAGTGTTCATTCTTCAGACCATATTAATGGTTATGACACATCTCATAAGTTCTAAAACTCTTCTTATATCTATCCATGCTGCTATCCAAAGTTACTAGGCCTTACTGTTCCATGTATGCCTTCTTTGTCCCTCAATATGTCATGTTTCTTTTTTGGTCTCTGGTTGTTTGATGCCATAACACATGTACCAGCTGTATTCCTTCTTGGCACGCTGGTTAACGTGCCTCTGGACACCTTTGTATGTCTCACTGTGCATGAGGGAAATCAAATGAAGTACAGAGTAATTGGAGGGAACCCTGAGAATCTGGAGAGTGGATCTGCCATCCAGAAGGGCCTCAGCAAGGGAGGGGAAAGCACAAGTAGAAAGGTCCTAAAGTTGAACCCAGATGAATGTGGAGACTTCTTCTGCAGAGTAACAACCCTGTGCAGCTGTGCTGATGGACAGGGACCTTTGCAACCTGGTGACCAGCAAATGGCCCTTGGTGAGCAGTGAAAAGGGGCAGTGTCCAGTGGCATTAGTCACTGTGGTGTGTGTGCTCTCCTGGCCTGAGGCTGCCCTCAGCAGTCCCTCTGAGGCTGTTTCTGAACTCATCTGTGAGTAGTTATTTTGCATCTGAAGGGTGATCCCAAGGTGCAACTGCTGTGGAAGGAAAGGGAGGCAGAGGAAGAGACAAAGCAGACCAAACAGGTGAGCAAGTGTAGTATCTTCTGTGGTATACCTGCATTTTAATTTGCCTTTGCATCACACTACAGGTCATAATCTATCCTTTATTGATGTCTACTGTCCTTTTTGATATCTGTCACCTGATAGGCTCTGACATAAAGGAGGAGACATTCCTGTAAATCATCAGGTTCATATTCTTATCTTGCACTTATGCATCTCATTTCCAGGTTTTCACACTCAGTAGTACCTTTTTTTTTTTTCAAGCTGTCTTTAAGGTGTAGTGGATGTTGGCTGAAAGGATGTCATCTCGAGTGAAGTCTAAGTTGTGCATTAATGAGCTGTTCTGCATAGAATATGTGCAAGTAAGAGAGCTGTGTCTTTCTAAGATTTGAGGACAAGACTTTAGCAGTAATGCCATTGAAACTGCAGTGGTAAAAATCCATTCTTTCCATTTCATGAGTCCAAATATATGAATGTATTCAAGAGCCCCAGAATGAATAGCAATTGATTTTGTGACTTGTTCCTGTTCTTCTGAAAGTATATTCAAGAAATGAATCGAAGCTTTTCTCAATAAAAGAAAAAAAATAAACACACACACTATTGGAAAAGACTTTATTATTGGGCTTTTATTATTATGAATTTTTTTTATAGTGATGTATTATTTCTAGAATTAACAATTATTAGTTAGTTGCCCATAGCACCTTTGAACTCTCCAATTTGTTGTTTTTTGGCATCTGATTTAGAGTGACTACTGATTCCAGCCTCCTCATTTTCAGGAACACAATCTGAAAATGCAAGCCAGAATATGATGAGTGAATGAGCAAAACACTAAAGGCAGGGTGTGGCTTCAATGGCAGCTAGATTTTGTTTGAAGGGGAGCTGATATTAAAAGCACTGGTGATCACCACTCTTCTGTGAGTGCAAACAGGGCCTGCAGACCTTTCTCTGTGGCCACAGTGCATGTGGTGTTCTGGTCAGCAGTGTGTAGTGCATTACTCCAGGATAAATTATTTCCTTAGCTCCTGTCTGCAGCTTCTGGTGACCCATTCTGTTTTTTAGAGGAGAGTTTATCCATCATCATTCTGTTTGATTCCTGGGATTCTTGAAGTACCTTAACCTGGAAAAAAGTCTTTCACTGATCACTTAAAGGGAGTGCTGTGATAGAAGTCAGAGTTCAGCTGTCCTTTGTGTATGCTGGACTGGGTAACTGGTGATATTATCCTCATTTTAAAAGGCTGCAAAGTCAAGTCTTGAGTTTTCTTCCATCATCTCCTCTATTCCTCCTGTACTGAAGCTGTGCAGGAAGGTGTATCTAGCAAACTGAACTGTGTTTTAGGGGGGTGGTGGAGGAGAGAAGTCACAGCAGGGAAAGAAACACATTCCTGAGAGTCCTCATTACAGACTGCGAAGAGTATGGAGACGGCTCATTTATAAAAGCTGTCCTCCTCCCTTAAGCAGCTGTTCTGGTTTTGTGCGTTGCCATGCAGTATTTGAACATCTTGGGAAGCCACAGATGTTTGACTCATACACTGGACCTGATTTGATCCTTATTCCTAGTGCTGGGGCCTTCTGGCTGAGATCACTGTGATGCAAACCTTGCTCCCAGCTCCCACCTCACTGAGGAGCAACAGTTTTGTTACATGTCAGGTCTGGCACTTAGTCCTCAGCGGTTTCACCACCACTTCCTGTGTTTATAGCTGGACAGTGGGTCTTGGCTGTGGACATGACATTTACTCAGAATTATGACAATTTTGTCTGAACTTTATTCCTGACAAAGATGTTTCAGAGAGAAATGCACCTTTGTATTATGTGGCTTCAAAAAGTATTAAATTAAAAAAAAAAAACAAGAGTAGCATGAACATAGCACAGCTCAGATCAGCTGTTTTTCATGTATTGCTAGCCCAGGATGAAAACATGAAGACCATTTTTGTGACTAGGTGGTACATAATTGGATGTATATATCTATGTTATGATAGTCTGAGGGCATCCTCTCCATTGTTTTTGTGCTTGCAATCCGATATTGGACTAATACCTGTGAATATGTTTGCATGATTATAACTTCTACTAGTTTTTATGTGGAAACAGTGGAAGTAGTCATTTCTATGCAGAGAAACATAGAATTGAAGTGGAGTTTGGCTGGAACTCCACAGCTGTTTGATCCATATCCAGCTGTAGGGCCCAGATACGCCATCCCTGCATCACATGGCAGGGGTGGGAAATAGGCCAGAGAACCAGCATGGTACCTCAAGGGCCTGTGGCATTTCAGAGATCTGCAATGAATTGGGTGGTAGTGGGGTCTCTGCTTTATCCTATGATACTTCTGTTTACTTTGCTTTATACTTCTTTTTGCTTGATCTGCCCTTCAGTGTTTCAGTTTTTTGGTGTTCTGCTGTTACTTCTTCCAGTTGAGCTTGTTCCGTCTTAAAATTTGCTTCTTGGAATAGAGGTTTAATTACTGAACAGATGTGTTGTTTTCATTCTGCCTGCTCTAACTGCCTTTATCTCCTTCATTTTGAATCTTAGACTTTTAGCTCATTAAGTCCTGTGGAGCTAGAACTCTTTGCTAGTTAAAGACACTGAAAAAATAATACTCTTATCAGATCTTGCTGCAGTTCTGTAAACAAGCTACTTAATCGTGCTTTTATGTTAATGCCAAAGAAACAAATAAAAATTTGTTGCACTGTGATTATAAACAAACAAATACAATATTACAATCTAAATATTGAGATACTTTTCCTTCCTTTGGGTTTTGCTTTTTAAAATTCTCTTTCATGCTTTCTGAAACAAGATTAACTAGAGACTTAAATAAAAATGAGTCAGTTATGGAAGAAAATAAAGTAAAAGAGAAATTGATGTTGCCTGAAATCCTTCATGGTCTGAAGCTAGCGAAGAGGGAGAAGCCAAAATGTAGCTGCAGAGATTGCCTGGACGTAAAACCTAGGACATAACAGTGGGAATGCACTGAGGTACAAGAACTGGAATGCAGCTATGTGTAGTGAAATCTGCAAAAGCTGGGAATGTCATGCTCAGTGTTTGAGATCTGCAAGCAATTGGCAGCATTTTTCTTGTAAAAAAAGTGCTTTTCCTGAACTTGAGGCCTGATCCAGTTGTTTTTTGTTTTTTGGGTTTTGTTTTTTTTTTGTGTTCTTGGCTTGTACTCATGTGAACTAGAATGGAATTAGCAAGAGACAGTAAATCTGTGGTTGTGTGTAGTCTCTCCTCAGTGGTATAAAGTTGGCTTAAGAAATTCCTGCTCCAAATCATTCTTCCCTGCCTGTATAACTTTTTCCAGGAAAAGCTGGTTTTTTTTGTAGGACTGAAATATGAAGTGTCTCATCCAATTTTCCAAAAAGCATTACAGAAAACTTCCTATTACTTTTTTTTCCCCAAGGCGGGCTGCTACTGGTAAACAGTGTGGCTCCATGAACAGTTATGCTGGAATGACTGAAAGAATGAGCACCCTGTGGCGGCAGCAAGGGCACTCCTTGCCACAAATGAGTCCATTCAGCTCTCAAGGCAATAGCCTGACGAGGCAGCGGTGTTCATGGACTCTGAATAAAGTGTCATCCATCCTCAGTCTTCTGTTTTTTCAGGTAGCAATAAGGAAGGAAGTGTCCAAAGAAACATGAGCTTTCGAGCAAAAAAAAAAAAAAAAAGCTGTCCTTTAGCAGTGCTCCATGAAAGCAGCTTTTACTGGCAAGTTACATTTGGCTGGCCTGGAAGATTTGACCTGGGTAGATTAGAGGTAAATGATCTAATTGGGTGTGCCATCCAAACTCCCTGCAGGTTAATTGACACATGGCAAGTACTGTATTTTTCCCTAATCTCATTGCAAGATTATTAATGAAATAGCTGCACCATTTGCAGGTTTGAGACCGGAGGTCACCAAAAGAGTTAAGAAGGTTCCCTTTGACTTTCAGTTTCTTTCCTTTGTTGTTAGCTTCAAATATATAGACTATTGTCTGTACAAGAACAGAAGAAACCTATTTTGGTGTGACAAATATTAGGATTGATAAAATTTAATCTCAAAATTTATCTATAGACCATGTTTTAACAGTGATGTAGTCTTTCTTCTTTTTACTGTCAAATTTCCTGCAATTCTTGTGGTTCTTTAAAATCTATGATGTTTTACAGCTGAAATTTAAGTAAGACTGTGATGGCAATAAATGAGTTAAATGAATGTGTGTCTGCCCCTTCTCCACAGACTCAGAGTATTTTAGTGTAAAATTTTAAAGGAAAACCTCTTTTATGCACGCAGGGCAACTTTAGAAGAGGTAGAAGGAGATGTGACAGAGCTGGAACTGAAACTTGACAAGGTAAGCTTTTAATTCAACGTTTGTTCTTAAAAACATCAAAAAGTGTGTTTCGGTTTTGTTTTAAAGTTCACAGCTGGGAAGTGTCAGTGGCTGACCAAGCACTGTGCTCTGCAGAGGGAAGGGATCCAGGTCGAGCTCACAGCTGGGCTTCGAGGCCAGGCTGGAGTGAAGCAGCAGCAGGCAGCTGAAATTGCTGCATGAACTCGCTCCTTCCCTAGCTGAGACTTGTGCAATTCCTCCTCACCTGTCCCCTGTCTGCACCCCTGTGACTCAGCCCGGGGGTAGCTGCTGCAAACTCCTTCAGCTTTCATGGGAGATCAAAGCTGGGGCTTGGTCACTGCTGCACCAAGAGCCTGTTTGACCACAACAGCATGCTGCTGGATTCTCTGTGTTTTAGAGGTTTAAAATCTGTGCTGTTTGGAGTTAGTAATCTGAGGTACAGCAGCCAGGTGTATATATATCATTCACTGTTGTGTGGAGGACCTGACTACTGTAGAATTCATCCTGTGTTTTGTCATGCTTTGTGCATGTATATAAAAAATTATGTGTAGCATTTTTTTCAGCTTCCTATTATCTGTTTATTGGTTTCCTCACCTTTGGAAACTTTTGTTATTTCTTTGCTAGTATTTTGAGAGTGGCTTATTTTTGGTTTTCATCTGTATAAAGTCTTCTTTCCTTTGCATTTGTGCTAAATGTTTTAAATTGTTTTTATCTCTGTTTTCATATGGCAGGCAGATGTCATTTGTTTACCTCCTTAACTGCTTTTTGAATACAGCCATTTTTTTCCTGCAGCTGTGAGTTGGCTACAGAGAGCTGGAGACAAATAAAGATGGTGTCAAACCTGCAGACTTATTCTTTACTACTTGTAATAATAGTTCTAGTTATATGTAGTTAATAATCCAACAGTTTGCTCTTGCAAAATAAATTCAAGATCCTTCATTTTGATTTGGTGTGAATTTTGGTGAAACTGGTGGGTGTAGCCCACATTTTTACTGTAGGGGTGTTGAATCTGTTTTGGTAGATCAAACAGTGTAAGTGTTTAAAGGATCTGAAAAATCAGTCTTGGAAGTTTGGCTTTTCCTCCAGTCTGAATGGATTGTTTTTGGGGAAAACAATTCTCATATTCCTTAAATGGCATTATTCAGGGCCTTGTAGTACAATACTGAAGTTGAAAGCCAAGCTTCTTGGGTGAGCTGAAGCAACTATGGCCTGAGGGTAATAATTTGGCTAGGCTTGGTTGGTAACTTTTTCTGCTCAGTTGTTCATACTAAACTTGATTTTATTGTCTCACAATTTTTACTTTGGGCTACATTGTCTGCAGTTTTGTCCTCTCTGGAAGAAAGAAAGCCTGGTTCAGGCTTGTGAACTATAAGCAAAGGTGAAGGAAAAAGGTTAATGTTGATAGTGATTTTTTTTCTGTCCATTGTTCAAGCAACTTGGACATTCATCAGAATGTGGAAGATCATGCTCAGTTTTCCATTTTTCCTAAGGAGTCAACATAAAAATTACTGGGTGACTAAGGCAGGAAGGATGCCTGGATGGTTTCTTTGCCCCATCATAGGATCAAGTACTTCTGTGTTGCTTTTCATGAAAATTTATTTACCATCCTTGAAAAATCTTTCAGAGATTAAGGTTCCATCTTCTGGTTTTATTCTCAGCTTGGCTTGGGGTGAGGGAGCTCAATCATAATGCGCCCCTTCTCAAGAGAGCATCTTGAGAAGGGTAATTGCAGTAACCACTCTTCCTTGTATTAATGGCCTAGTGCATAAATGGTTCAAGAAGTGGGAAAACATCCCTCAGAAGATACTGAGGACCTTCCTATCAGACTGGAGTACCATGAGGGCTGAGGTGCAGACTGAAGCAGTGAGTGGTGGGGATGGAAAACTGTCAGAGATTAGTTGTTTGTGAGTGAAAACATTGATTTCACTTCCTGAGATGTAACCATGGCTCTTCAGGTGTGCTTTGTGCACAGAGCCTTTTGCTTTCCTGAGCCTGTATTCTGAGTGTCTCAGGATGAAACAACTGGTGTGGGTTTCTTTTTTGTTTGTTTTGTGGTGTTTTTCCTCAGAAACCACAATAACCTCATTATTTGCTTGCATTCTAACCAATTATGTTTTAGTTGCTGTACTTTTGGCCCCTGTAAAACTCTCTTGAAATATGTGCAGCATCTCAGTTAACAGTAAATCAAGTAATATAGAGTGGTAACTTTCCTGACAGAATATCTATTGACCTAGAGTAGTATTTTTATAACTGTTATAATAGAGGAGAAAGCTTTTCATAGAGTCTGAGGGTGAGAACTTAACTTTTGAAATTTTTACTTCATAGCCTTAACTAAGCTCAGTGTGTTCATGTTTATATGATGGTGTAAAAACCAAATAAAAATAAACCTTCTGTTTTCTCTGTCCTTTTATACTCATTTTAGCTGGTGAAGCTTTGTATTGCAATGATTGATACTGGGAAAGCGTTTTGCACAGCCAACAAGCAGTTCATGAATGGAATTCGAGACCTTGCACAATATTCCTGCAAAGATACCTTGGTTGAGGTGAGTTCTTTGAGGTGAAAGTAGAGGGAGAGAAACATAACTTAAACAAGGTACATTGTAACAGATGGCAAGGGAAGTAGTTGGGGTTTATAGTATTATTTGCCTTTTTGCTCCTTTTTTTGATATCTCTTTTGGAGTGAAGGTTTTTCCAGCTGTGGTGCACCGCAGGTGTTTGTGCTGTTTAGGTTCAGCAGGGGTCTGCCAAATTTCAGAAAATGTGTTAGATTAGTGTGTGTGCTGGTGACTGCAACATGTTAACCAGCTTTTTTGAGTAAGAGTATTAAACATGATAAATATTAATTAGTGTAATATTAAATACTGTAAATTAATGTTTTAGATTATGTGAGCTTCCCGTATCTTTAGTAAATTTGAATTTTTCCTGCTTTCCTTCAGTTTAGTACTTTATATACAGGTAGGTAGAAGTAACATTTTTGTTGCTTGCATGTTTAATAGATTTATTTGATCTTACAGCCATGTTCTCCTTCTGGCCTAATGGTTTTAGTCTCATAATTGTGCTGCAATGAAAATGAATTTCTTAGTTTTTACTGAAAAGCTGCAAACCTCTGAACTGTTTCTTTTGTGGTGTGTGTTTAATAGGGCTTAACTTAAACCACTTTTATTTTCTCTTTACAGACCAATTTGACAAAGTTCTCTGACACCTTACAGGAAATGATCAATTATCATAATGTGAGTATTTCTAGCTGCAACATGGCACTGATAGCTCACTTCCAGTTATATTTGATAATAGACTAATAGTAAAACCTTTCTTGTTGATAGTGTTTGCAAAGTAATGGTTTAAATGGTGTTAAATAACTCTTGTTTTATACTTATAAATATTTTATTAATGTTTTGTTTACAAAGTATTTATAAATATCCCATTTTCTGCAGATTTCCATCTTGGTTTATTTTGTAAGCTTTGATGCTCTAAGACAGTAAATACTGAATAGTTTAATCTTTTTGAATCAGACTGATAGTAACAGTTGCAGACTATGAGCTTTACTGGTCTGAAATAATGATTGTTCTTTCCATAACTGCTACTTTTATCCATGTCCTTTATAATACACAAAATGAGACACCTCTGATTTGCATATAGTTTTCTTTTTGGAAGGATAGTAAATTTAGACAAATGTGAAGAAAGGAGAAAATGCTAGTATTTAAGACTAATTGTAATTTTTAGCGTATCAGAGTTCATCAGAAACTTCAGTTTCCACTTTCCCCTGGGTTGAAAATTAGTTTGTTATTTTTTTCTCTAAAGAGTTTGGTCTTCTATTCTGAAAGCCAAAAGGATGTGTTTGTTCTTCTGTTTTCTTCTTTCATTGGCCCAACTGCTCTTCGTTAATTTTCCAGCAAATTGCTGGAAACAAATTGAAGTGTTTCCAAAGAGCTGAAAATATGCAGGACACTTAAAATGTGGGTTTTTCATACCACTGGGAGTTTAAAAATTGACAAGATAGAGAGAATGCCATTGAAGTTTGTTAGGTTTAACTTAGCTTTCTAAAAGTGTCTGATTAGGCTTTTTTTTTTAATGCATGCTTTTAGAATGGAAGAGGAGCAAAGCAGGTTAATAGCATTGTGTTTGATTTTCTTTCCATTATACAAAGTGTACATATCTGCACTTAATCTAATGAAAACTGTAGAGAAGAGAATAAATGAACAGTGGTTCTTGGGTTGTAGAGAGAAAGGAGTGCAAAGGTTCAAAGCAGCAGTACTGGAGCAAGCATTGCTTTCATGTCAGTGTTTTCTGCAGATTAGATGGAGCAGATGAACCCAGGCTGTCCCTCTTCATCACACATCTTGCTGCTGGTTACCCTAACCATGTCTTTTATCTATGGTTTGCTCTTTTGGACACCTCTGATAGGTCCTGTATTATTGCTGCTGTTATTCTATGTGATCATTGCTTGCACTGCTTTGGTAAAATTTGGCATAGCACAACTCTCCCTTTTGGGCAGTTTGAAGGCAGAGAGCAAAGAACAACCATATTAAAGATTATTCCTTTTCAGTTCTAAGTAGGACCAATCTGAGTTCTGTCCTGCTTTTTTTTTCCTCCTTCATGCCCTTGCTGTGCTCAGGCATAGTGAGAACAAAGTGGCTTTTACCAAAAGCACAAACATCAGGAGTGAGGCACAATTGCTTTGCCAGACGTGTTGTGGTCCTGCGCTGCTTTTTGTGAATCTGCTTAGTTCAACAAGGCTTCCTGGCTCGGCGTGACAGGTCTGTTGCTGAGCAAGGTGACATAGCCATCTGGAGGGAGAAGCTAGAAAGAGGAAAGAAAGGATGGAAGGGTAGGAGATGCTCCCACTAAGTTCTGGATGACTGTCAGTTTCTCATGTGAGGCTTTTCTACAAATAAGGCCAGGGACCAGCACCTTCACTGATTCAGCAGTGGGGGAGCAGCTGTGGCGGCTTATGGCAAATAGCAGCTTTCTTAGACTTGGAGTAAATGAAAGGTAGTATGTGACAAGGCTGTAAATCTAAATCAGATTGTCGTCTAGGCACTTCTTTCTGTTCTTTTAGGGGAAATTATATCTATGTATTTTTCTGCCCAGCACATTTTTTCTCTTTATTACTATAAGCAGAATGCAAGGCTCATATTTCTGAGAGTCCTGTAATCATTTGAGCTCCCATCTGGTTTTATCTTTTGGTATTGATCTCGGTTGGTGCACTCCCCAGGCACTGGCAAGCTTAAATGTCAGCAGTGGGAGTAGTCTCAGTGTGACTTCCAGTTTGTCAAGAAGTTCTTTATTCTAGTTGTCTGCTTTTCTGGTTTCCCAGAGTGGGAATACAAACAGGTTCTTCCATGTGTTACTGGTAGATACAATTCTGGTTGGAAAGTGCCTCAGGAAGGGTGGATGGTTTGACTGCCTGCCTAAATCAGGGTCAGATATGAGGCTGGAGCAGGTTGCTTTGGTCTTGAAAACCTCCAAGCAAGGTACAGTACCACTGCTAATAAGTGGCTTAAACTCAGTCATGTTTCCCTTCAGTGTTTCTGAGAAGAGTAATGAGCTGGTGAAGGTTTTGCTGTCAGTACTTGACATTACATAGCTTCTCATTTCCAAATCTTAATAAAGAATCTAAGACTGAGAACATTTAAAGAAAACATTTTTTCATCTTAAACTTTGAGGGTTTGACTTGCTTTTTCAGGAAAATTATTTAATATTTCAAGATCTTTACCTTTTATGAGAGATTCTGTTGAACTGGGCCAACTTTATTTTTGTGATGCTGCCTTGTGTGTTTCTGTTATGCACAACGGGAGCTGTAGAGGAGTTGGAAATTGAGGCAACATTTATTGTCTGCACAATAAGAAGTGACAAAAGGATTTGTCTGGTAGCAATTGACCTGTTCCATTCCATCCTAAAACTCAGAGGGCAGATGTGAAGCTGAAGGAATGTGTGTTTTACTTTTCCAGTTAGAAATTTTTGGGTCATAAGAGAACATACACATTATCTCACATCCAGGTGTGCTTTGGCCTTAGAAAATTAACAGATGTCTTCACTTGACAGTTTGAACGAGTTGATTATATTTTGTGCCCACCAGCCCCCCCAACCTCCCCAAATCATAAGAAATTTTGGAAGCATTGCTTAGAGCACTTATTCTTAAAAAGAATCAGCCATTCCTTTTAGTAGTCCAACAGGGGGTGGTTCTTTACAAACATATTATGTAAAGGAGATGGTACTAAATACTCATGTATGTTGCATTTTCAGCATAAATTTCAACCCAATTGGGGTTTTTCCCAGAAGCTGAGTGTGTTCTTTCTATGGTTTCATTTGTCTTTTAATTGTTGATAAATTGTGAAAGTCTAAGAACCAAAAAGATTGTTCCTTAACATTCAAAGTTGTTTCTTCAGGAATATAACTGTACAATTAACATAAATAAACTTATTCTATGAAATTTCTTCTGTGAAATATCTTATATTGTCAGGATGAGAGAATAAGATACCAGGAGCTCTTATCTCTCCTTATAACCACAATGTTTAAGAAAAGAACAGCAAAAGATGTTTGGTTTGTGTTATTTTCTTCCTTATCTTTTATTTATTTCAAAACTACCATGAAAGGATTTATATTCTGAGAGACATGGTGGTTTAATAATAATTACCATCAAATTCTGTGTAGTTGCCATTTGTATTTCTGAAATCAGAAGGTATGAGTACCTCTGAGTTACTGACCTACATAATAATGCTTTCTTTCAGATTCTGTTTGACCAAATCCAAAGATCAATTAAAACACAGCTCCAGACTTTCGTTAAAGAGTAAGTTAATTTGCACTTGTAATGGGAAAATTATATATAAAATGGAATTTTAAAAATCTGATTTGAGTGGGTAAGTGAGACATCCTTCCTATAAATAGCCACCCATAAATTGAGGAGTGTGTATTAAGGCTTTGTAAAAAGTCACCCCAAATCACTGAGGCTTTAGATCCAGCTGCAGAAGTGTTGCAATAGGGTGAATTGCTGATCTAATTACATGTTGTAATTATCTAAGCCTGGGGGACAAAGCTTTTCCCCAGTAGGCATTAGATGTGTTCAGTTACATTTAAATTTTGTCCTTTCCTTGGAAAAGAAAGATAGGAAGCTTCTGTCGTAATTTGTGGGTTTCCCTTTGGCCAAAGCATGTATTGAAGAATATAAAATTTGAATAAGACACTAGCTATAGCAGTCACAAGTTTGGTCTGTCTGGTGTAGCTTTAAACTCTTTTTTGTGCTTTGGAATTAATTTGTTATCTGTATTTCTTTTTTCCATAGAGATATTAGGAAATTTAAAGATGCAAAGAAGCAGTTTGAAAAAGTGAGTGAAGAAAAGGAGAATGCTCTGGTGAAAAATGCCCAAGTTCAAAGAAATAAGCAACATGAGGTAGAGGAAGCAACCAACATTTTGACTGCAACACGGAAGTGTTTTCGACACATAGCTCTGGATTATGTTCTTCAAGTAAGGACAGTAATAAAAGTTACTTTTCAGAACCATTTGTTACATATGGTTACATGTCCCTTACAATGTTAGAAGTTCTTTTTGTAAGCTTCTTGTAGGCTGTGGAGATTCAGGGAAAAAGGAAGAACTTTATCTGCAAGTAATTTCTTTTTTAATAAAATCTGAGGAAAATTAATTGATGCATTCTTATTGCTTTAATGCTCTGGTACTCAGTGCCCTTGCTGCAATGACACAGTTTCATTTTCAAGTTGAACATTAGTTCTGAAAAAAACCCCAGTATTTGCTTGATACTTAACCTAAATGTTTCATGAGTTAGATATGCTGCAGTATCTTACATATTTAAAGTAAAAACTGTAATCTGGCCTAGGAAATACAAGTTACTTGAATCTGATACAGGATGTTGGATACTTCTGCAATTTTAGTTGTATGCTTTGGGTTGTATTCAAACATTGTATTGTATTTTGGGTTGTCTAGATGCCTCAGAGTTTGGCATTGTGCTATAAGGGGAGTCAAGAATTTAGCTATCCTTTACCTTCTTACTGAATATCTCCCATAGGGTGTTGAGAGGTGTTCTTTGTCATGCTGCTTTGTATCCTGTAAAACAGTAATACATTTTCTTTTGATACTTAAAATCCATTTGCTTCATACTTACCCACAACTACAGCAAAACAGCATTATTGAAATTCATATGGTGTGAGAGGCTGGGGGCTCCAAATGGATCTGAGCATTTCCTATGATCAAACACAGAACAGCTCTTTACAATGAAACTGATTTTATATTGGACGTTATCATCTAGATTTGTGACAGTCCAGTCAGTTATTTAAAGCTTAATTAACTTTTCTATAAATTGTATTATGAGTTGTAAAATGAAGAGGAGCCTGTCAGCCTGGGCATGTTCAAAGACATGGTGGTCAATGGTCAACTCTGAACTCCTGCTTTTTAAACACTGAGGTAATTTTGGTGTTTAAAGAGTCATGTGAATTATGTCCCACAGGATAATTTGTACTAGCACTAAATGGTGGGGAAAGCTGGAAGTCACTACTGTAATAGGCCAGTTCCTTGCGTGTGCATCCAACTGCAGGTTGTTTGCCTCCTGGAATTTGTATGTTCAAAGTATGAGCAGTTACTGGGATAAAGGTGCATTTAGAGTAGCTGGGAACAGCTTCAGCATCTCTCAACGTGGACAAAAATAAATTCAGCTTTAGGAATTCTTTCTACTTGTGTCATTCTTCTGGGAAAATGGCTTCACAGCTATGGTCTCCTTGTAGCTAGACTGGCTTTAAACTGTAATTCAAAACCTTTGCTTTCCTTTTATTTTTCTTTGCCTCACAGGCTGAGGGTTTATTCTATACAAAAAAAAATCTTAATTATTTTTGCTGCAGAAAGTTTTCCAAAATAATGACCACTTAAGTATGGAAGTAGAATCTGGTTTTGATTATAGCTTCAGCAAGTTTATTTATTTTGCTGAAATTCTGAACTGACATAGAGGTGTTAAATTACAAAATCATGCCTGTTTCTGCTAAGTGGGTCTTTTAAAGTAAAATCTGTAGTTCTGGATGGCAACCCTTAAAGATTAGGGAACAAAGAGGATAGGGGAACTAGGTGAATGTGAAAAAATCAGTTGTTTTTTCTATATAGTGTGAAATTCCTCAAATTCTAGGGCAACACCGTTAACCAATGACTTCATCTATCTTAGAAGCATAGGAATACACAGAAAATTAGTTCTTGAAACTGTTATGTTCTTGCTTGCCTGGGACTACTTTTGGGATACTTAAATCCTGTGAGTTAGACAAAAAGTAACCCTGCCCCCATCCTTCGCTCTGCCCTGGCAGCCGTGCTGAGTGCAGCTTCTGCAAGGAGTTGGTGGGCTGGCTTAGCTCACACTGCTTGAAACATCTTGAATTCAGTCTCTTGAAAATGAGAACCAATTTTCCTTGCTTGAGAGGTGCATTACATTACTTCTAGCTAGCACATGGTATCTTGTATTTTCTCTACTGATATAAGAAAATTGTGGCTATCACTCTGAAGCTCAAGCTTTGCAAGTGTTCTCTGATTGCATTGTTTTGATATCATGACAGAACTAGAGTGCATCTTCTTTTAAAAGTACTTTGGGAAGTCTGATATTAAGCTGTCATCTTCCAATGTTTTAAGCTTGGATATGATTATGATTATTTGGGGGGAAATTGCAAATAAAATAAGAAGTTTAAAATAAAATAAATTTCTTGTTTATTCTTTTTTCCTAGATCAATGTTCTTCAATCTAAAAGGAGAGCAGAAATCTTAAAATCGGTAAGATATACTTTATCCTCTGTATATCAAATATTTTAATCCACCTGAAATAAAAAATATGACCACAAAGCAGTATGTTAAAATTTTGGGCTTTTTATTGATCAAAATGTTATCAGTACATTTGGCAGTTTGGTTCCTGTTAGTTTGGCCTTTACTGTAGCTGGGCATACATGTTTAACTGTTTTTGATAATCCTTCTGGTTCAGATTTGAACACTTACAGGTTTTCACTACTCTTGATACTTTGGTATGTGTTCCACAGTTAAAATCAAGCTTTGTTTGCCAAGAGTTCTATTTAGGTCTGCTTTATTACTTATAAACAGTAAGTGTTATTTATAATAATTCTAAGATGAATTCTGCTCTTTCTAAGAACAGGGCAAATTTTAATATGAATAGTATGGTAACTGCTAAATTAATATAAAGCTACGCCTGCATGCCAATTTTCTCCACATTGTATTCCCTTTTCTGCTTCACGTTATCACTGTTAAAAGTTGATTGAGATACAGCAGCAAATTAAACAGTGCTATTCTTTCAAATATCTGAAGTTGCTCTCCCATAATTTTCTTAATTCCTTAAAAAGCAGAAACTTTACTTGGGTTGGTTTATAACTATTTTACTTTGCACCTTCACAACTTGTTTCCTATTTTAAGGAAAATAGGAAGGTCCAACAGTCTTCTCAGCTATGTTCATGAAGGTTATGGGTTTGGATCACTAGTAAAATATTCTATAGCCCCTCTCTACCTTCCATATTGCAGTTAAACAGGAGATAACAAAAATTTCAGGTGACATGAATTAGAAGTAGTTTTCTGCCATTAAGTAGATTTCTTTTGTTTTTCTCATGGGGCTAATGCTATCAACTGATTTCTGAGATTTTTGGCTTGGTTCTCTTCTTCCTTTACTTGGCATGTTTATTTTTCAACATTGGAAGCTCTATGAGGTATTGATGTAAAACTATCACGACGTGTGAGGAGAAATTAAACCTGAAATGGTAGGTTATGTGAATTAAGTGACATATTGATGTGATATGTGATACAATTTGTAAGGAAATAAATACTTACTTTGTTCTTTCTAGATGTTATCGTTTATGTATGCACATCTGGCTTTTTTCCACCAAGGCTATGATCTGTTTAGTGAACTTGAGCCCTACATGAAAGAACTTGGTGCACAGGTAACAAATTATTTTAAAAATGTATAACTGTATGCTGAAATGGAGGAAGTCTTGATATATGCCTACATGTCAGGTACTTCATGGATTTATTCAACAGAAAGGGAACTGTAGTATGATAAAGGCAAAACATAAAAACTATGCTGTAATGAAAGGAATGAAAGTAGTTACAAACTGAAAGTTGTCTGTTTACTAAAGTTGATACTACCTTTCGGACTTACATACTTTAGCATAACCATGTACTGCTCTGTAAGGTACATTGTGATATTCGGGATCCTGGATTATTTGGATTTCAAAATTTTTGTATATGATCCATGTTTATAAATATATCTAACAATAAAATGTAGATTAGACTGGTTTTCCTTCTATTCATGTACTTTATTTACTGTATAAATTATGCAGTCTGCATAATTAAATTTTGATGTGTGCAAATATAACTTTGATGTTAGCAACTTAGACCATAAAACGGAAATATGATTTTAATAAGTAGCGCAAAATTTAGTTTCTGCATGGAATCCTTCTTGCCCAGTTTTCTTGTTTCGGAAGAGACCATTGACACTTCTGGGTTTTCAGTGAGGGACTCAGGAAAAGCTTAGATGGACCACTGCCAACAGGTGGATACAGGAAACATTGAAAATAGATATGCAAATAGATTGGAACATACAGTATTCAAGTGAAGATCTGACTGTGGTACAGGAAGAAGACCCAGCAATGTCTTGACTTGTTTTTTAGCACAAGTTATATGAGCACTTTCTATTTGCCTCTATCTGAAGACTTGAAACATGTGCTCTGATACAAACCCCTCTATCATCTCTTCCCAAACAGATTCACAAAGCAGCCAACCAAATTTTTAAGTGTCTGTGCAGGTAAAAAAGCAAATAAATGACAGCAAACTTTTACATTCATCTTGAGTAGATGTGTCATTGAATGTCTAAGAGATTAAATTGTTCTGGGCTGTGCAGTGGAGCAGATTGGGAGCTGTAGAAAATAACTCCAACAACCCAGTGGCTGAATAGTTATTTTTCTGCTAGACTTGGCCCCAGTTGAGTTACTGGGTCTTAATTACGTGTAGAAACATGTCAGGTCTTGGTGTAATAGGGGCACTTGAACAGTTCAGGTGGATGTTACATAGTTGTGCCCTTTATTCTTCAACAGCCTTCCGAATTGGGTTGCAACTGTTGAACTGTAGTGTCTGGTTGTATAACAAATGTTTCCTGTACTTCTGTGGAAGAGGGGATAGGGAAAGGAGACACCAGCTATGGAGTTGATTGTGGGTTATGCTATCAGCCAGGCTTCAATGCTTTCATTTCATTGACGTGATTCGAGCAAGAAAACACAAGGTTATTTTTGAATGTCTGGTCATGCTTTTGCTTGATCTGGTAAGGAGCACTGTGTAGCATTCATTTTGGTGCTGGTATCATAGCAACTGAAGGAGTTAAATTTAGAAAATCCATAACTAAGAATGTTTTAAATATATTGCAGTTGGAGCAAGGATAGACTGAAGATCCTAAAGTTGTACAAGTTGAGGAATTGTTCTTTCGTAGCATTTAAGTAATGGATATTTTTCATGACAGAAGCAGATTTGTAAATAACTGTTGGAAGTTTTAACAGTTGATGGCTTTGCAGCTTGTACTGGTTGAAGCTTCTGCCTGTAACAAAGTATGTTGTGACATAACGGGGATTTGCTGGATTTTTGTGAAAATGCTGTTAGATTCCTTCTGTTGGTGAGTGAGTTTTCATTCCTAGGTGAATTTTGTGTGTGATCTTAATTACAAGGGTTAACAGCATCTGAAGTAATAGAATTGATCTTAAATAGTATGGATATAATTTTGAATTATTTTGTCTGTATTTTCAAAATAACGGTTTTACTGTGATGGAATAGGATTAAGCAATTTTGCTTTCTGGATACTTCAGGTCAGGGTAGGATCCCTTGAGAATCAGTTCATTGTATAGGAATCTTTAATGGTGTGCAAGCATAATATGAGCTTTTGCATGGAAACTATGGTTTTTGGTTCTTTTCCTGTGAAATGTCGTATTAGCTTAAAAAGAGAACATTTGAATTTTCATTGAGATGACTATTCAAAAAGCCAAATATTTTAGTCTGACTTAATTCTCCTCAGAATGCCAATTAGAGCATTATGTTTATAAAAATACATTTACCAGTAAATGCAGTAGTTTGAAAACCCTAATTTTCTGAAAATTACCCGGTGATGCTGTAATGACTGGGATTTTGATAGTTTAGTTGTCATTTGCTACAGCTTTTGAGAGTTGTTGTATGCTCTTGGTCTCTTTTAAGACAATTGATGTGCTGCTCACCTGAGGGAAAATGAAGGAACTGTGGTTTGAGCTTGCAAACAGGAATGGTGCAATGCTGTCTTCATAGTAAAAAAAGTAACTGATGGAATGAACTGCTGTTAAGAATTTTGTTTTGGCTGTGGTAAATGTGCCCTCAAATGCTTGTATTCAAGAAAAATTAGAGGTAATTGCCCTATCCTGAGTGACTGCCTTCTGTTTCATCTAATGGGTAGAAGGAAGAATTTTTTGGAGGCCGTGTGCAGATTCCTGAATCTGGTTTTAGCAAGAAACTTGATGCCTATAAAGTTTTGAACAGCATTTGACCCAGTTCTTATCTTTATCACGAAAAAAATGGTTTCCCAAGGGTTCTTGATACAAAACAATCTTTGAGCCCAGTCTCTGTTTTAGAGAGGCTAATTGTCTAATTTTTAATTCCTATAGCTACTTAGATGTGGTATCTGGACACTTCAGCCTTCAATGTGTTCCTGTTCACAACTACTTGTGAAGGTGTACGAGTGCTCCTCTGGCCTTTTGAGCCAGAGGAGAAGACAGACAGGAAAGAGTTTAAAAAAGTAACAGACTATGGAATTGGATCCAGATGTTTCAGCTTTCTGATGTCTCCATAATTGTTAGAGACTGTCTAGCACAAGAATATAAGGGCCTGTTATTGTCCCTTTTTTCTCATATCGTGTCAAGCAAGGCAAGTAAAAGACTGGGGAAATGGCCAAGGTTGGCAAGGCCTGTCACTTGTGGTTCTGGGAGCGAGTGGAGGGGATCCTCTTTGTGTGTGGATCAGAGGATGTGTTAGTCATCTGTGCCCTGTGCCAAGTGAGTGCCCAGCTGGGAGCTGGTGCTGCTGCATGCAGCTCCTGCTGTTCTGGCTGTGGGCCTGGAGCAGAGCCAGGCCTGTCCCACAGACAGGAGCTGTGGGCTGAGCCCTGTGCCCGGCGCTGTCGGCACCGCAGCCGGGGCTGGGGTAATGGCAGCCTTGTGTTACGGGCTGTGCAAACGAGGGGCTCGTTGGGCATGGAAGTAGCAAACCAACTGCTCTTTCAGGCAACATCTGCTTCTCCACTGCAGTTCTCGCTTAAACATAAAGGCCTGTATAAAACAAGCAAACAACAAAACCAGAAGAATCAAAACTATAAAACAAAAACAACCAAAACAAGCAACCAACCACATAAGAAAACCCCAATAAAACTTTCTCTTACAGGGTATCTTAAATTTCCTCCTTTTTTTGTTTTTTATTTTTGTGATTGTAAAAGGAAAGTTTTTGAGTAGTGTCTTTTTTATTACCACAGACTTTGTAAGGATACTAACTTAAATATTCTCTGTGACAATCTCTGTTATTTTCAAAACCATATTTTTATTTCCAAAATTAGTTTGTCTCTACCTGAGATTTCAAGCAATCTTGTTTGAGTACTGCTGATCAGCTGATGAAAACTATTGACACAAAATCCTGGTTGAGACGTTCTCCCACTTTGTGGAGAGAAAAATCCATAGCATTTGCTCCTTCTAGTTTTTGCTGCTCCTGCCAGTGCTGCTGCATAGGCCAGCAAGAGCAGCTAAAGCATGAGTCATCCTCTTGGGAGACTGAGCACCAATGCGGTACAGAGTCGCATATGCTTGGCACCATGCTGCTCTTTGAAACAGTTCTTCTAATGCTTACAAGAAATGTACACCTTTGTAGAGGTTAATTCAGGGTGGCAAAGCAGTGCTTTAAACGAGGCTTCAGTGGTTATTCAAGGTAAACAATTTGTGACAAAGAAGTAATTATACTATGCAAATAAAATAAAAGTCTTGTAATGTCTAGACATAATGTGTTGTCTTTTTTTTTTTGTCAGCATTGTGAAATTGACTGAGCCAAATTTCTTACGATAATTTGAAGGTCCGATTTTCTGTTTCTCTTTACAGCTGGATCAGTTGGCTGTAGATGCTGCAAAGGAGAAGAGAGATATGGAGCAAAAGCACTCCACTATTCAACAAAAGGTACTTGATAGAATTGTAAAAGGCAGGCTGCACACACTTTTTTTTTATCTGTAGCATCTCTCCCCAGCATCTCTGCATCATATCTACAAGGGATGGTATTTTTAGTGCAGAGACAGACTGACACATCATTAAGTGTAGGGTTGGGTTGCAGATATTAATTTTGTGTTACTGAACAAACTATTATGCTTAGTTTTTACTGAAATATAAATAGAACAGTAGAATTTATTTGAATGCTGGGATTCTAGCATTTCAGCTGAACTCCTTATTCCTATTACCTCTTGAATTGAATAAGTTGTACAGGTTTCTATGTTTCCGTGCTGTGTGTTTGTAGAAGAAGTGTATGTGCTGCACAGCCCTAGAGCCATAGGTTTCACTTTGGACTGTGCCAAATCCAACTGCGGCACTTGGATCTTGTGTGGCAGCTGCTGTTGCACATGAAAAGCAAAAGTAAACTTTTGTAAAGACTGTCTAGTGTGCTGGTACAACTGTGCACAGACACAAAATTCAAAACATTTAATTGGTGTTTTGGGGAGGATTTGTGCAATAGTTCTTTTTACTTCTTAAAAAAAATTTAGGTAATTAATGTTGGGGGAATGACTTCTGTTGTTTAGATGTTTCAGAAGCTCTAGATCAGTATTGGTTTTGCAGGTATAATGCTAGAAGTTAAAAATATTTCCTCTGAACTCTCTGGTAGTGAGCTAATACTACAGGCACTTTTGAAAGTGATTACATACCGTTTTAAAGGTAATGCTACACTTGTTACTCTCATTCTGATATGTTCTGTATCTGTTCAGGTGGCATAAATTAAAAAAACCCCCACCCAATATAAATGAAATCTGATAACTACATAAATTCAGGAATGAAAACATGCTGAGATTATAAGTTAGGTAGCCTTAGTAGGAGCCAATATTAATGCTAACGGGAGAAGAGAATATTTTTGGTTGCTGAAAACATTTTTATTGGTGCATCCTGTCGTCCCTTTAGGAGTTGGTGGGAATCATTAGGATTGCTGTGAAATTGAGTAGATATGATGGTGAGGGCAGAGCTGACATGCTGTGCTTGGCGTCAGGAGATAACTACAGGCAAGGAAGGGGAAAAAAGGAGGGAAATGAGTAAGATGGAACTTGAGAATTAATGTTGAAGGTCAAATTTAAAATTTTTTGGGTTTAAAGGCTCAGTTTCAGGCATGGACAGTAGTTGAGAGGTTCTCTGTTGAGAGAACAGTGGTGCTTGGTGGAGGATGTAAGTTTAGAGCAATTATCTTTTAATTGGCCATAGAAATAACTAGTTACTATGAATTATGATCGCTGCTGTTGCCAATGGTGTTTACAGTCTTTGTTTTTTCTTCAAATGCTGCTTAAGGCTGCTTTACAGGTAAACTACTTCTACTAGTTTCAATTATTACAGAAACTTTTAAGCTTCATGAAACTTAATAGGCCATATCTGTGTGTAATATAAATGTTCTTGATTTCTAGTAGGAGTTACAAGCACAATGATGTTACTTTTATTGTTGCTTAGTTTAACTGACAATTTAATGCTGTCCCTAAAACATAATCATGGCAGTCAGAATGTACTGTTTGTTGTCCTCTTAAGTTATGTGTTTTGATTTGGAAATGTTGTCTCCTGTCCTTATCAGTGAAGTGACTGTTGCATTTTTGTGCTAATAATGCCTAGACTGTGCATTTTTGGAGATCCCTCTTATAGCTTGTCCAATCATTTTCTTAGTTTTTTATTCAAATCACATTGTCTGCTTTTTGTCTCCTCCTACTTGCTTCTCCCAATCTTCACACCAAGTTAGCTTCCAGATCATCAGGATTTCAGAACTGCCTTAGACTTCGGATCTTGTTCTTTTTATCACTACTTATCATCTGGTCACCCTGTCCTGGACGACAGCTTTATTCCCTGTTCTCTTCTCTTCTCATGTCTTGCCATGTTGCTTTCCATTTTGTTCCCAAATTCCAAATCTTCCAATGCCAAATCCTTCCATGTTTTATAACAACTGAAACTTCTGAAGCTTATTGTGTTGAATATTCCTTGAGGTATATATGCATTTAATATACTGTAGTTCTAATCTGATGCTTCAGAATGATGCCTTTCCTTCATTGTGTGGATAAAGAACAGTTCCTTTTCTGAAATGTATAGGTAAGTGCATACGTGCACACACCTACCCACCCACTACCAGTGTTTGCATATATGTGCATATGCATGCAGAATAATTGCACTAATTTAATAACCCATCTCACTTTTCTGTATAATCATTGTCCTACTTAATTAGGCTGTTGATGGAGAGGCTATTAAAAGTGTCATGGAAGGGCTTGGTCGCCAATATAGTGTGATTTTTGGTTTTTTAGTAGAGCTGATAATCTTACTTTTTTTAATTGCTTATAAGTTTTGTAGTTTATTTACTCAGCAAATGTGCAGGAAACATTTTTTTTAATTTTCTTTTTTTCAGTATAAGAAATTATTTTTTCTATATTAAACTGGAGCAACACATGCAATGAATTAATCTAGAAATTTCATGGTCATTCTGGGAAATTTTTGCAATGTATTTTTATAAGGAAAGATTCATATTAAAAGAGTGGTGTCACAGTGTCAATACATTAGACATGACTCTTGTTTTCTGAGCAGTTTGCAGCCCATTGCTGTAGCAACACATTTAATTAAGAAATATTTTAAACATCAGTTGCACCTGTAAACAGCTTAATGGCTTTCTGGTATTGTGTCAGATATTTTGTTCTAAAATGAGGGAGATGATACAGGAAAAGTATTTGCATTGAACTTCAAATAGTTTTTGTTGTATTCAAATCCCTTTTTCATTAAAGTAAAAATCTGCTTCCGAAGAACTGCTCAGGAAACAGCTGGTGTGAGAATGATTTGAAAATTTTTAACATCTTGAGTAAACAAGGTAATAGGAAACCAGATGCTACCACAATCACAAAGCAGGCATAAACCAGAGCTGTTGTTGAGAAGTTGTGCAGACTAATTCTTGTCTCCAAAACCAAAGACGTGCTTGTATTTCAAGCAACTGGTTTGCTCAATGACACTCTTGCATTCTCTCACTCTTGCATTCTCTCACTCTGTCTTGGACTGAAACCTTGTTACTTGTGGTCTGTTTTAAACCCTTCCTCGAGAGACTTTTTTAAGCACGACAAACATTTCTTGCCAATGGAAAGGGAATGAAAACAACTTCCTAAATGGAGGGTTTGCACAATTAGTGTCTCCTGTTTAGTATATGCTGGCCTAATTTTTAAGGTTAGTGTTTTCTTTAGTACTTATGCTCTCCCATTTACTGCCTTTTTAAAAAACTTATAAGATGCTGCTTCTAAAAGTAAAATATCTTTTGGGTTACGCATTCAATATTAAAATACAGTTCCTAAGATTTACTGGTAAAATGGTTTGAATAGCTTTCATGGCCTGATAGCAATTTTGAAAGTAAATCAAAAGGCCTGCTACTGAAAAGTATGGGGGATTTTGTTTTGGGAACAGGAAAATCATACGCAGAGAAACAGAAAACGTGCTCTGAAATAAATCAAGTATGTGTGACGAATTGATACGTTCATACAAAAATGCATTCACTGAAACACTGTCAAGAATATTAAGTGTTCTGTGCCACACCAGCTTAGTATTATTTCTGGAGATGAAAGTTGTTTTTCCATTGCCAGCTGATTTGCTGACACACCCCATGGACATTTAAAGAAAAAGGGGGAAAAAAGGCATGCAAGCATGCTTCGCTTATATAACCCACTTCTACATGTTTCTCTTCCAGTAGCAGCCAACCGTGAAAAATCAGTGTCAGAATAGAAGCCGTAGATGTTTATTCTTTTAAAACTGAATGAAATGTGTGATGTAGCATGTCAGTGAAAATTACTTAATACTGGCTAAATTTTCTTAGTTCTGATTAGGTGAAATCTACTTTAGACCTGAAACCTAATTAGTTTAATTACGTTTAAAAAGAAGTCTTTAGCAGTTGTGTGCCTGCTGGCAGAATACACAATTCTGAATCACATACAAGTGGCTGAGTTTATTAGCATGTGATTCTCTTATGCAGGACACTGGAAAGAGATGGGTGGATTTTTCTCCACCTCAGATTATTTCTCATCATTGACTAAACTTTTCCATGCAACAAGATAAAAATAAACTATAATGTGGCTGCTTTGCTCCTATTTTTTAAATTATAGAATAGCAGAGACTAAGATCAGAGTACAGAAAATTTAGTTTCCTTTTCTACTTTTATCCATGGAATTGAAATGGAGCATATTCTTTTTTCAGATTGTTGGGTCATGTTTTTCCTCACCACAACTTTATTAATGAAGTTTTACAGATAAAGTAAGGGAAGCCTTACTCCCTCCCCACTCCAGCTGGTAGTCTGCCATGTCCAGTTAAGGAGATATTTGGCATTTGTCTCTATACTCTGGTGTCTTTTTATCTGGTGTCTCTGTAAAAGTGGAATTCAATCAGGGAAGTAATTAAAAATGACACTAAATTCATTTCATGAGAAGGCTCAGTATTTTAGATAATTCTGACTGAGAGTGTGGCATGATAAGTGATCCAAAGGTTTCCTGTCATGCTTGTATACACCTTCAAAGCATAGATCTGCACTCATTGGAAAAGACAGCTGCATTTCTTGCAGCAGTTCTCCAAACCCAGAGGAAAATGTGATTACACAGTAGTTTGGACAGAAAAGACTGAGGAAATCTATACTGTCTTTAAGTAGACAAGGAGTTTTAGGCATCATTGAGGCAGGAAGATGCAAGTCTTCAGCAGATTTCATTATGTTTGGGAGCTGGTAAGTTAGAGTAATTCATAATTTTTTGGGGAATGTAGGGAATGTGACGTCAGTGTGTCTTAAGTTTATGTATAGTGGTTTTCTCTTTCTTTTGAGAGCTTACATGAAGCCTTTTATGTTCAGCATGTTCTGATCTAGAAAACAGGCAGAAAATCAAAGTTATTAAATGCTGAATAATAAATACAAAAATTTGGTTTTCTTTTAGTGAAGCTTTCATTTGTAACTAGTATGTTTATTCAGATCGGTGTATGGTAGTGATATGATAGTTCCATTTTCTTTCAGAACTCTTGCACTGATCATCTGTCAATTCAATAATAAAAATCTGGATTTAACATTTCAACATTAGTTAATCTATCCAGATTAGTAATTGCTGAAAACAGTGAGCAGTTTTGAGGAATTTGTGCTGTTCTGAGTGGGGAGCTTAAAGGGCCCATTTTAATATTTGTAACCATTTCACTATCATGTGTAATTAACCTTGGATTGGACCAAACCATCTGCATGTATAAGAGTAAACATCATGTGTAGCACGAAAGTTGTATGCATCCTGGGCTGTTATCTGGGGCTAATGACCACGTTGGTGTTGAATCTACTTTTTTTTTAATATATTTCTTGCTTCTTTTCCTTATGTATAGACAAATTCCTAAGGAGCAGGGTACAAAACAGAGACTTTGAATATACTTTTCACACAAAGCTAACGTTTGCAATTTACAAAAAGTAACTACTGAAGGTTCAGTAAAATAATATTACAAAATGTTCTTTCTTGTATGTATTTAACTTGTTTGGTTTCTTTTTTCTGAAATTTAATTTTCAGTAATGTGTCTCTTATGCCCTTGTTAAGGGGAAGAAGCCATATGTTGCTAGTCTTACTTTAAGGATATATTTTAATAACAGTGAAATGAAATTACAGCATGTATATTATTTTCATCTCTGGACAAGTTGTGATAAATGATGTCATTCCATGTGTGCTTTTTCACGCACCCCTAGTAGATGTTAGCATCCCACTCACTGAATATCTGAACTCTACCTCCCTGGGAAGAGCCCATGCTGTTCTCAAGGAGATGTGAAAGCAAATGATCACCACATGTACTATTACTTACTAAATGTATTATTACTTTGCTAAACATGTGAAGCACTCAGCCTTTCTAAAGCTCAGAAAGCTGCTATTAATTGTTATTAGCTGGTTTTAGTTGTTATTACGTTGATGGAAATGCACATTCCCTTGTCCTACTTGTAATTTTGTAATGTTATCCAAGATCATAAATAAAAAATTACTGCTAAGGTCTTCTCATCAGTGCCAGCACCATGATTGCTTTACTCTTCAGAGTTAACTGATAGCATCATATTTATTTGATTACTTGTCTTCTAAGTTCCTACGCAGCTTAGCTGTCAACATGACAGAGCTGAAGAAAATACTAAAGCTCAAGTGGCTTCATGCAGGTGTCTGCAACAGGCTGCAACTGTTTTTCAGTTTTGACTCCTAAATTTCATGGCTTCTTTTCCCATACTTTTCTGTCCCCTTTCTTGGGGTTATATGAGAGACCATTTGAGCAGACAGTTGAAGCATCAGATGCTCTGTCAGCAATGTTTGCCCTCTATTTGGCTGTAGAGGTCACCAGTACCTGAACAAGAAATTCCCCTTGTTGCAAGTAAAGTAAAAATCTTCAGCATTCTCATTGCCTAAAATTGCTTTTTAAAAAAAAGCTATCAGGGGCTGAGAGTCATGGTTTGACTAATAAGTGTTGCAAGCAAAACCTTATTCCTAGAGACTTACTCTTTCACAATAGTACTGCTCATATTTGAAGTTTCATTTGAACTGCAGTGTTTTTCTTGTTCCTTTGTACTAGGATTACTCCAGTGATGATACTAAACTAGAATACAATGTAGATGCAGCCAATGGCATCGTTATGGAAGGTTATTTATTCAAGAGAGCCAGCAATGCCTTCAAGACTTGGAACAGGTAATTATTCAGAACCTCTTTTTGCTGCTTATAAAAATACTGCTTTTTAACCTGAATTCTCATCTGATTCATCATCTCTGTAATGCACTGACTCCATAGTTTTGACAGAACACTGGGGTGACTGTTTGTTAGTTAACTTAGAGATGATGCTTCAAAGCCATTTTTCCTTGTTTTCTGTCCTAGTTGTTTGCAAACCTTTCTCTTGTGAAGGCATATGCTAGGAAAGTGTTAGAAAACAGAGTGAAATAGAAGTTGTGTAGCCACTGGAAGCAGAGAAACACAGTCGAGGAATGAAGTTATTTTTTCTGAAATACAAGCAATGTAATTGTTACCCTTTAAAATTCCTGTCCTGTGCAGTGAATTTTGCTTAGTAGTTTTGATGGCCCTTTTGGGAATTCAAAATATATTGTTAGTCATAGATCTTTAACAATGTATATTTTACTACTATTTAAATATTTTTCTTCCTGAACAGGATTTCTTTTGCATTTCCAAGGGTGTGTGCTTTTTTCAAAGAAATATATATGCTGGAGCATTTACAGCACAGTTGGATACAGTTCTTGAATTTTAAATTTGTTGTAATTTGTTGTGATATAGAGCTCTCTGTTGTCCATGTTCTGCTGTTTTTCAGCAGGGCTTCTGTTAAACTATTTGCTGTGTTTCAAAGGGCAGAATGTGCATTTGAGTGGGTGGTCCTTTCCAAACTTAATTATTCTATACTTCCTTGAACATCTCAGCACACCATGAGCTTGTAAGAAATTTGGATTGCTTCAATTAAATCCATAAACTGATGCAAGGGCCACTGGTGTCAATAAGACTGTATTTATATTAGCAAGTCATGGGCAGCTAGTATGAAGGATTTTGCTTTGGATGGATTCTGGTCTGGTCCTTTGGCCTGATTATTCATCTGTGATTGTAATGTACTTTCTGGGTTAGTTTCATGCAAGCTGAATTCAGAGTTCTCCAAGACAAATCTGTGGAGGATCAAAGGATGGTGAAGGGAGAAAACTGGGAGATGTGCATCAAAAGCACCTTCCTGGCGTGAAGTAAAATGTTAGTGTTAGCACACTGAGAAAAATGTGCAGTAATAGGACAGGAGATTGTCCTTTATTGGATTCCCAAGGGGCTAAAAGGGTCCTTTTTGCTGTTGGCAGATTGACTGATGGCAAAACTCTGGTTTTGGTCTCTGGTTGCATCTTTTGCATAGCAGGAAGGCCTTGCTCTGCAGGGAGGTGACAGGAGAGAGCAGGACAGGAGTGTCTGCTTCCACATAGCTTCATTCCTCGGGATACTGTACATGTCTCTTACCTTATCGTGGTTAGAGAGTAGGATTCAATTAAAACTAACCTTTGTATGTTGGTAATTTAAAGGGACACAAAGTTAATAAGGAGAAGTTGTAATTAAATCAAGATACACAATGACATTCCTTCAGATTAAGTTACAGATTTGAACAAATATAATAAAAGCATTACAAGCAGTAATTTAAGAGGTCAAAGATAAACAGGTTGTTAATGAGTCAGAGCTGCCTACTTTTATTGCATGGTTGATACTTACTTTTAGTTTTTTCTTCTGTTTATCATAAGAGCATTCAATAAAGCAAAACCTTTAACCTTTTCAGTATTAGATTCTTGATAATTTATCCCACTGTGATAGACTAGTTGGATGCTTTTAGGCAAAAAATAGGGTTGGATATGCTATCTAAAAGCAGTTCTGAAATTGAATCAATCATTTAAATTTTGTATTCTGTGTGTTTACAAACCATTTACTAATTACTATTAAACTACTTTTATCATACATAAAATATGCACTTAAAACCTTAATGAAGACAGATTTTAATTTCTAAATCTAGCCCCCCCATTTTTGCTATGTTTTAGTAAAAATAAAGAGGTATATTTGTTATTTTTATTTCTGAATACATTTGTAATTGCTTGCTATGCTATAGGCACAAAAGTGGTCACTGCCATTTTCCACTGCCTATTTCCTGTGATGGAAGGTTTTACTTATGTAGTGTTACAGTTTCAGCTGTGGGGAGATACTACTGATTGAAGTTTACCATATACTAGAGATTAGAGGGTTTTCCCAGTCACTAGTTAAAGTACAAAAAAGGATTTTTGTCATTGCATTAAACTGTTTTGTGTGTAAAATTTTACGAAATATCAAAGGAGGAAGCATTTAGAGTAGGGAATTCTGAGCTGAAGTCAAGACAGACAAGATACTTTAATTGTTCTTACAGATTAGCAGTTTTCTGCTTTATCATATCCCTGTGTTTGGGGAAGGTGAGTGGAAAATCAACAAGCTGAAACAAAACTAGAAGAATTTGCCTAGAAATGCTGGAATTCCTGCTGTTCTGAACCAAGGATGACAGCACTTGTCTTCCTTGCTGACTGCTAAATGCACTGTCAGTAGTAATATGTATTTAAAATGGAGGCTTCTCTTTTACCCCTGATGGTATCAGTTAGTCTTAGGTTGATTTAGACCTTTTTAAGAACTCCTTCATGAGTGAATTAAAGGCACCAAAAACCATTGCAATGGCCACTATTAGCAGATACTTGCCAGCAGTAAAAACATAAGAGAAGAGGCAAGGGTGTGATAAGTTTTGATATGGTATGAGAAGGGTATGATAGGTTTTGTCTGGGTTTGGCACAGCAGTATGATTCTAGCTGACAAGTGAGAGAAGTGTGATGCTTCTGTGTGCATGTCTTGGTCAGTGAATCCATGGACCCCATAGTGGTGTTACCCTGGCAAAGTCTGGGTGCTGGGGGAGGGAAAAAAAAAAAAGACGGTAGCCTACAGCCCTTTGAAGGGGGGCAAATCTGTGGTGGTGAATGAAAATTTGTTTCCAGTCCAAACTAATGTCTTGCTAGCATAATGAAGTTTCTTCCTTGGGCACCTGGCAGCTTGTGTTTCATCATCTCAAGACTTTAATTATTTGGGCTTTTGCATCAAGTTTCCCGTTCTTGGGACACTTCTGTGTGACACTGGCTTTAGAAACAAATAAGTGTTTGAGCAGGCTGCAAAGTAAACCCTGAGCTATTTGCAATTCAGTGTCTCTTTGTTTTGAAAGAGATGGAGCTTTTGTAATCTCTCTTTGTTGTGACTAAAAGGACAGCGTATAATATACACAAGTATTTCAGATTATGCAGTTTACTGGAATCAAAATCATGTCCTTGGACTGCAAAGTCTTAGAGTAACAGGTATGGACCTGTGTTTAGAATGTATGTCCGTCTGCTGGTAAATGATATACCTTATTGTACACCAGTTTTCTTAAGGCATCAGGAACTGGAGTCAGGTGCATTTATTATGGATCAGTAGCTGGAAAGCTGTTTTGGTTCCCAGAAATTCAAATGAAAAATAAGTCCATATCACGAAGAAATAATAAATGTGTGTAGGGACAAAAGCATTTGTCAAACCATTACAGTGTTCCGAATAGGTTTTAGATTGGATGCAACAGATATTTTCCTTTTTAATTCTGCTGTATTTTCAGATCATGCTAATTCTTTTCTTATTTTGCTCATTTTGCATTTTTCATCCCTTTTCCTCCTTTCCCTTATGTTTTAATCCTACCCCATTTTTTCACATGACAGGAAAAAGCCAGATCACATCAGGTACCAACCAGCTTCTTTTATTCCTTCCCAATGTTTCTTTGGCACGCAAAAAGCTCTTCATTAACCCTGCATTTAATTTTGATTACTTGCAATGGATGTATAAGTGACTCAGTCTAAGAAAATAACAGAAGGATTCTGCCTGGGATGCCACTATACCTGCTACTCAACTCCTTTAAAAGATTTAAAAAGATTGAGCTAGTTTTCAGCTAAAAAAGGAATTAAAGCCAAGTTTCTGCACTCAAACTTCTGAGCGTACAAGATCAATGTCTTGTCTTTTTCCGGTTGAAGTTGATGAGATTTCTTTTTCTTATCAACTGCATTGGGAATAGACATGTACTTTTAAATGTTGTGAATTCCTAATTACTCTGTTTTAATTGTGTGCTTCTAGCAACTAGAGGAGAAAACTGTTTCTGAGTATCAAAAATCACAGTTCATTGTTTTATGTAAAATTCAGATTTTATTTTTCTTTTCAGTATTACTCTCACTTCTCAGAAACTGGATTTTTTTCTATAGATTTTGCATTGTTTCCTATTTAATAAATACAATTTTGAATTGTGAAGGTATAAATGATGGCAAACATTCAGTTTCTAAACAGGAACAACTATATTTAACCACTATGAAGTGAGACAGTGTAATCTACTTTAATATTCCCAGGAGTGTTTTCTCCTTCACCGTGGTTCTCTCTTGCTTTTGACAGAATGACACATTTAAGGAAACTTTGGTAAAAGTTAATACCTGCACACGTAATGCCTGAAGATTTATTAAATTATTCTTAGAACCTGGCCTGATAGATGCGGGTTACTGTATAGCAGCACCTTCAATACAGAGGTTGTACCTCAGAAGTTCTTGGCTGATGCTGGTGTAGACTCCCAGCAGTCTGTTTGGGACTTAACTGTTAACAATTTAATTTCTCTACTAGGAAAAAAAGGGACTGAAATACTTTCAAAACTGCTAGACTAGGTTTTGAAGATGGCACAAATTTGTGTTACAATTTGTGTGTTCACTTATGTCCAACCGATGAGATTAGAGCTTGTTTACTAGAGTAACTCATGAAATATTTAGCTGTAGAACAAATGAAGCATTGCATTAATGAAGTTAATTGCACTTCCTAAGGCTGTTATTTGGGATTCACTCCATTGCTCGTTGTCTTGGGGCAAGGCTGCTTTTTTTTTCCCCTTTACCACTCCCTTTATCACTTAGGCACCACTCTTCATGTTGTTCTGTTTTGTATGACGTTCAAAAAAAGTACATGGAAAAAGACATGAGTTTATTTCCTTTTCAAATCTGCTTTTTTGTTAAGTTTCCTATATGAATATTAGCAATAACCTGCCTTGTATTTGGGGCATACTTACTGCATTTGTAAGTAGATAGCAAAGATCATACCTTTTCAATATCAGTGACTAAAACTACTGCTGTTAATGAATTGTAAAAGTCAAGGATGACAGGAGATCCTGTTGTTTTTTAAATTAAATATATCTGCACAACATTTGAAAAGATTGTTAAAAGGTAGAATCTCATCTGTCTACGAAACATTAACCTTTCTAACAAATACTAGATTTTCTGGTTTGGATCTAACATTTTTTGTATAAATTAATTTTTCTTAACCATCTTTGTGCACTTCTTTCCATGAATGGCTTGTGGTGGTTGAATAAATACATGGAGCCCTCTTGTTACTAATTGTAGTAAACTGTAGCTTGAAGATCAACAGCTTGTGGACAATAACAAGATCTGTTGCAACACAATATTTTGTGTACTGTTACCGTTCAAACTAACTGGCAGTGCAAGACAAAGTGATGTGTGGTAAAAGTTGGGTATTGGAGATAATTGAGGAAGGATGCTGTGGTAAACACAGGTTTGCATTATAAGCCTGAACAAAGCAAGGTGTAAACTTCACTGAATTGTTTTTTATATTCCTTTCATTTTTGTTAGTGAAAATGAAACTGATAATTGTTAGCTTTTATTTTGGCCATCCCAGAAGAGCTGGAGAGGCATGATTATCTCTACTGGGGTTTTTTTCATTCATTCTGATGGTCTGATGAAACATCATTATTAGATAGCTGAGGTAATTTTTTCCAAAATGTGAGTGATTTTTCCATTCTCTGAGATATTCACTGTGTGAACAGTGAGTTTGACAAGGAAGGATACAGTTCAGAGGCATTTTTAAGCATTATGTTATCTTTTGGATTTTACAGGATGCCTTCATTAAATCTTTTATTTGATACTTTTCTTCAAAGCTAAGGCTTAAGTTAGGATCCTACTTAAAAGGTTTTCATTGGGGTTTTTTTTTTTTTCAGGTTTTATATGTAGTGTTTTTATTTCAGGATCAAAAATTTTAAGACATGCCCAATGTAGATAGATATTAAACCTGCGTGGGATAGCAACACCAAAGTCTTTTTAGTGCCTTAGTAAGTTAGTTCTACTCCCAAAACTATTTCACGATTAGTTTACATGGGTTTAAGTGTTTTTGTTATTCAACTTATCTGAATTGTGTTATCAAACAACTACTTAAAGCTGTAACTTGCTGCTAAAATATGAAAGGAAATGTTCTTTGAAATGCAAATGCTTTGTGTGATAGTTTAACTAATGTCATAACATGAATGTGTTTGTTTAGGACTCAAATTATTTGAACCTTGCTTTCTTTTCTGTTTTGTCTCTGCTTTCCCTTTTTTTGTTATTCTCATTAAATATTTGCCAAAACTGACTGCAGCATTACATTAATGAATTATTTTATGCAATCTCTTTGTAGACTGTATGTTAGCACATTTCAATCAAATAAGTACTGTAAAATCAGTTATGTATTCTCTGGTTATTTCTTCATTTGAATAGGCGCTGGTTCTCAATACAAAATAACCAACTTGTGTATCAGAAGAAATTTAAGGTAGGAATTGAAAACTGCCTTGGGATAGTTCGGGGTTTGGGTGATGACTTTCCTGACTGATTGTGAAAACCGCTGATGTGGCATTGCGTGTGATCTTCAACAACCTTCTGCTTTTTTCTAAATTAGTTTCTCCCTTTGTAAAATAAGACTAATAGCTACACTGACATTCTGAGATTCCTGTGTGGTGATTGTAAGCACATTCTTTATTTGCTGTGGGTTTTGTAACCTAGTTAGAGCTTTAAATGTTGTTGGTCCCAAAAGACTTCTGCTCACTTGCTGGCAGTCAAATATTCCGTGCTGTTCTCTGAGCAGTTGTGTTTAACTCTTTCAGGACTTGCTCCCTCCCGTTACTTACTGGTTCACACACCCAATTCGGCAATTGGGGAAAAAAAGCACAAAAGCTTCTGTTACGAAGCAGTCAGGGCTGCTATATACTTGTATTAAGTATTGAAAATGCACACTGGTTCACCAGTCAGTATCTGCCTTGTTGCTGGTGGGAAGTGCAGCAGTTTTACGTTAAAACAGCAAGTCCAGCTCTGCCCCAAGCCACAGAAGCCTTTTCAGTCAGGTTTTGGGCCCCTGCTCCTTTGTTTGCTGTTCTAGAATCTGCTTTTGCACCAAGGAGCTGTAGCTGTTCTTCAGGTTGGAAAAAATAGAGACTGTATGGCGACGGTGGGGAAAAAAAGGAAAGTGCTTATGGCAATTAATTCATCTTCACTGCAAACAGACTGGGATGAGAGGCTGTTCCTTATTATCTGATGCTGTCAGATCAAGGGGCTTCATTTCTGTGGTTGGAAAGGAAACACACAGTTGAGTTTGTGTGAACATATTTGGTTGGGCATTTTGTGTTCGTGAATTCTTGTTGCTTTTTTTTTTACTGCACCTTTAAAATGCTGATAGCTCAGAATGGGATTCTTATGAATTGAATCAAATTTTCAAAACCACTGCATTCATCTTCTGGGGTTTTTTTTAGTTGGCACTTAAAATACTGCTGATTTAGATATAACTATTCTGATTTAATTGTGAGTTAATTGCATTTCTTAGAATATCTTTGTACTTTGAATACTGTTGTTAAAATTTAAGATGTTGATTATCCAGTAGATTGGATTGTAGGTAAAAAGAAATTCTCCAAAATTTGGAAAATTAAATTTTTATTGAATATAACTTTAAACATTAAAATTTATCTAAATATATCCCACTAAGTATCTCCAAATCCACTAAATTCAAATTTTATTTTTAGAGGGAAAAATTAGTGCAACTAGGCAAATAGAATTCAATGATTAATGATTCAGGATTGCATTATTATCTTACTATCAAGTATATTATTTTTTCTCTGTGACTTTTTGTTAACTTTTGTCTCTTAGGATAATCCCACAGTAGTTGTTGAGGACCTGCGGCTCTGCACAGTTAAGCACTGTGAAGACATAGAAAGACGTTTCTGTTTTGAGGTGGTTTCTCCAACAAAGTAAGGAGAAGCGATGGAGTATGTTTATTTAAAAGTAAAAATCATTCCTTGTAGTTGTTTTAAAATGTAAGAGTGACATTTCTCTTGGGATAGATCAAAACAGGAAAAGTATCTGAAAAATTCTGTTCTCTGAAATTTTGGCTGAGATTAAGTGATGCTGTGAGAAGTGTCCCTGGTATTTAGTTTACTCTTGGCATTAAAATAAACATGCATTCTTGTGCTTTTTGCATAAATGGCTTGTGGTGCAGAGTTCTGCTGTGGCTTAGTAGGAGCTGATACTATCAGCTGCTTAGTAATGTAGAAAATAAGTCTCTTTCTCCACATTTCTGATTGGTGCAATGAGAGAAAAGCACATAAATAAACTGTTATCTCAGTGATGTTAAATTATACTTCAGAATGCACTAAATGAAACTACCAAACAAAATTATTTTTCAGCTCCAGCAGTGCATTGGCTGTACTTAGGGAATTTTGGCATTCTGCCACAGCAAGGGCAGGACATGGATTCCTCGTTAGTGATTTTGAGATGTGACCATATTTAAATTTTGATATGAGGTCGACTTGCTTTTAGGTTTGGAGATTATCTACACTTTCCACTCCTCCTTACATTTCTCTTCTGAGTAGATTGGTATCCATCCTGATGTTTGCATTCCCATTTGTGGTTCACTATAACATGCATTTTGCTCTTGCTTGCCTATACTTTTTCAACCCATAAGTGTTGGAACAGTTTTATAGTTCATGACCTGTTTCTTTTACTGTTGATGAGAAAAGTAGTTTATTCTTTGTCAGAGAGCTTTAAAATTACTCTCTCTTGATCTCAGTGAATGGAAGTGTGTTTTCAAGGACTGATACCTGTGTCTTGTGTCACGGGGGTAAAATACATTTGAGGATATAAAGTAGAAAAATTTGGAATAAGAAAAGGGAAAGGAGCTAAGCCATTGTCAGTGTTTTTGGAAGAGTCATTTCTGTCTATTAGCATTTCCTGCAAATAATTTTGAAATAAGGGGTTTGCAGCTCACAAAGGCTCAGCTGCTTTGTTACTTTAAAATAAATGTGTTTATTAGATGATGCCGACTAAACAATATACTTGTGATAGCAAGAAACTTGCTCCATAAAAACAGACCACTGAGCAATGTGTGGTTGCATGTCAGCTGCTTGGCCGCTGTCTCTGAATACTTTATGATTTGTCACAGGAGCTGCATGCTTCAGGCTGACTCAGAAAAGCTGCGGCAGGCGTGGATTAAGGCTGTTCAGACCAGTATTGCCACAGCATACAGAGAGAAAGGGGATGAATCAGAGGTGAGTTTAACAATCCAGCAAACAACAGCCCCCCTTTAGATCCTGAAAATTTTAAATATATAAAACCTCTTTTAATTAAAGGGAAGGAAAAAAACAATCCATTGTTTGTCTTTCAGTGGAAATGCAATGAAATTTTGAAGGCTGTGAATTATATCTAATCTGTCTTTCACTTCATCAGGTTAATATTACTATGGCCTATTTTTTTTGAGATTTTTATGTAGTGTGTTTAAAAATCATTGTATATTTTAATATTCAGTTTTATATATCTTCTAAGAACCTAAACTTTTTTTTTTAGTTCTGTCGCTTTCCTTGGCCTTGCCAGAAGAGACTTTTCTTGGATTTTAGTGCACAGTCAGTATCTGAAGGGCTTTAATTTCTTTAGTTTAGCATGTGTCTCTTAATTGGTTTGTTTGTGTCTTTTCTCTTTTAGAAACAGGAAAAGAAATCATCCCCTTCTACTGGGAGCCTAGAATCTGGGAGTGAGACAAAAGAGAAGTTGTTGAAAGGAGAGAGTGCCCTGCAGCGAGTGCAGTATATTCCTGGTAATGCTGCCTGCTGTGACTGTGGTTTGGCAGATCCTCGCTGGGCCAGTATCAACCTGGGAATCACACTGTGCATCGAGTGCTCTGGCATACACAGGTTGGGGAACTCCTCACAACTGCATTTCATTTGCACATTGGCTTAATTAGGAAGGGTGGTGTTTACTTCTGCAAAGGTATATTGAAAGAAAATTAGAGACCCTTGTTTGTAAATAGAATTAACGTAACTGCTTTATTTCCATAAATTAATGGTAAATCTCCCTAAGATATAACATGTAGTGACAGGTTAATGTTTTTTTCCATGTTGTTTAGGAGCTTGGGAGTCCACTTTTCAAAAGTAAGATCTTTAACGTTGGATTCATGGGAACCTGAACTCCTAAAGGTATAATATTTTTGAAACAGGTTTCTATTTGGTACTTTTTTTGTTTGTTTTTTTGATTATTGTTCTAAGGCCTCTGCAGCAGAAAGCTCAATGCAGCAAACACATTTGTACCCAGTGTATGTCTTGCAGTTTTGACCAGAAAATGTTTATAGTTGTGTGTTGGTTTATTTTAATTCACACTTTCTTATAATCCATAGTAATTTGTGCTACAAACTTGCAATTCAGAACAACTTACAATGCCTTCAGGTTCCCAAGTGCACACTGAGTAGCAAGTTTCATCAGATACTTTCAACATATAAAAAGGCAGATCTGTTTACAAACCAATAATGTCTTTCTGTGGGCTGAAAATTTTGGAAGTGATGTATCAGCCTAAAGCATGATCATACTCCAAAATTTGAATGTCAGCTCTTAACAGTGAGATGCTTCTGGCCTATCAGAGAATACTCATGCAACTGCTCTTGCATGCTATTTTTATGCCAAACTTCTAGCTTGAACCATGGTTATAAAAATCATGTGACTGAAATCCTGAAATGTGACTGAAATCCTGAAATATGAACTCATTCATGGATGCATGCATGCAACTGGATAACTCATGCAAGGCATTTGCCTCTTGCTGTGATGTTCTGGCATTTAGGAATTGCTTCTCTATTCCGAACAATCAAAAGAAAATGCGCTTTTTAAATAATTTTTTTATCAATGTGTTCATGCTGAGAAAACAACCAACGCACCAACCACACACAAAAAAAAAAAAAGAAAAAAAAAAAAAAAAGCTGTACTTCTTTTACTATTCACATAAATACTGGTACTAAGTATTCTACCTTGTATTAGAAACAAGAAGTCTGTTCATTGCAATCAGTAGGATTACATTCTCCTGTAAGTAGGCTTTTGTCTTTGTTCTTTTTCTGTAGTTGTATAAGATTATGGTTTAGCAAAAATGTCCATTGGGTAAGGTGGAAGACGATTGAATTGCCTCTTGCTAATGGGGTAAGAACAGCTCCTGGCAAAGCTAGTGGAAAAGCACCTTTGTTAATGAGGCCTGTAGGTCATTCTGGTGGTTGTTTTTTCAAGCACTTTAAAAGTGACTGTGGTTTTTTTTTTTTGTTATATTACTCAGGATTTGGTCTGTCTATTCGCTGATTGTTTCATTATTATAGAAATTATTATTTCTGTAAGTGTACTTTTACCAGTGAAAACACTAAGTTGTAAATATAGGCTGGGTGAGGTTAAAAACAACTGAATAGGTAGATAAAGCTTTTTGCAACTATATTTGAATTTATTTATTTTGCTTTATAGCTTATGTGTGAATTGGGAAATGATGTTATAAATAGAATATATGAAGCGAAGTTGGAAAAAGTGGGAGTAAAGAAGCCACAATCTGGAAGTCAAAGGTAGTATTTTACCAGCAGTGCCTGTTGCTTCCTTTTATTGTTGCTTCCTTCAGCCTCCACCTCTAAAAGATGCTGCCAGTTAACTGTGTTACACTCCTTTGGTGTACTCATTTCCCTGTATCACCAGTATGTCTTGCTCTCTCCCTTTTCTCACTCTCTTTTTATTGGATATTCCTTCTGTTGGCCCATTTTTTGCTTCTCCTCTTTGTTCCTTTTGTGATCTCACTCCCTCCTTTTGATGACGGCTCTAGAGCATCATTGCAGACATGTGGATTGTGTTTCCTCTCTGCTGGGTACCAGCTCAGCCAGCTGTACTGGTGTGTGAGTGCTCCTGGAAGGAGCCTGTGGCTGTTCCTTTTGTTTGTGGCTTTGTTCTTCCATTTTACTTTTGTTCCCTGATCCTCAGAATGTTCTCGTCTTCCTACCTATTTTGTAAATGAGCTCTGCTGCTTTACAGCAGCCTTCAAATCATTGTACTGCTGTCTTCTGTTTCTCTGATGCTAATTTGTGTTTGAAGGTAGATTTCCAATGTTTTGTGCTGCTGTATAGAATGTCTCTTAAAACTTGATTTTTTACTACCTTTCCAGTTCTGTGCTGCTTGCTGGCCAGCAGTTTTATAAAGTAGAAAACTGTGTTTTATGAAGTGTTGGCAATTTGGAGACAGCGATGATAATATAAACAAAGTAGGAGATTTGCTAGATATTCCTTCTAGTGGTAATTGTTTTTCAGCAGTTTCAATGCAATAATTACAGCCCCTTTTATCAGTTTGGCACAACTGCTGCTGTGTCTTAAGCTGATAACCTCAGTATGTGGTATGGAACTGATGGCTGTGCCTACCTGGGGCTTGTTATTGTTTTCTTGTGTAATCCTAATTTTCCCATAACAAATGTTGCAATTTATATTTACATAAGTAACTAAATGTATGTTTATTACTAGATTATTAACAGTATAAACATGTGTAAAGGTTTAATACAGGTAACATAGGGTAACTAATGCTTATTTCTTCCCCGTATCACTTTCCAAAATCTCTGTCTGAAAGTAAATACATGTTTGTGAACTTAACAAAATTACTTTCTTTTGAGCCTTATGCAAAATTAAATCAAGAATCCAGAAAGTGACAGTGTGCTTTGCATCTTTCTGAAAATGTGCTATAGGTGTGTCTTACGTGCAATGCCAAGCTACAGTTTCGGTTACTGACTTTAGTACAAAATAGACATTCTTTTAATACATGAAAATACTAAAATATTAGCTTACTAACTCCAGGGATTTTCTATATGACAGGCAGGAGAAGGAGGCATACATCAGAGCAAAATATGTGGAAAGAAAGTTTGTAGAGAAACAAGCTGCATCAGTACCTCTGCCTGAGCCTGGAACAAAAGTTTTGCCTCCAAGTCAGGAAGAGAAAAGGCACAGTGTCCCTGAAAAATCCCTTTTGGCAGGGGAACAAGGTGCAGCATCCCCAAAAGGTATTTACACACTTCTCTCCTTAGCTGTATTACCCATCTTCTTTTTAAGGTAACATATTTTTATATAAATTGACTTCTGCCTCGTGCAGAGAATTTAGAATCTGTTTTTAATGGGTTGTAGCCTAGTGTAGAGTGCAGGGGAGAAAAGGCTTCTTCAGAGATGTGCATTTTTACATGGAGAAGGATTTAGAATGGGGATGCTTATAATTCAGAATCATATTAACCACCTTCCTTCCTCCGTATTTTCATCCTTGATTTTTCCAATAACGTTCTTTCCTGCCCTGTCCCTTCCTTACTGCCTGCTTTGTGCTTTGCTAACCTGCATGTCCCAGCGGTTGCTGTAAGTAGCGACGAGGCAAGGCGGGAGTCTCTGTTCTGTCCTGATGAACTTGATTCACTCTTCTCCTACTTTGATACCTCTTCAAAACTCCGTAGTAGTAAGTACTACAGCTGTAGTGTGTTCAGTATTTGCACTAGTGATCCATTGTGTGTTGTGGCCATCTCCCTGCTTCAATCTATTATCTCCATGCTGCGGCATTGCTTGGTATTTTCATGAAATAATTTAAGCTTTTTTACTTATCCTGATTTTATTTTTAAATTTCTAGTTATCTTTGACATTTATTATTATTATTATAAATGTTATGGTTACAAAATGTGACTTCATATTCTTCTATGGATGCATTAACAATACTGAACAAGAACAAGCCACTTTTTAGAAATTGTATTCAGGACCAAGTATAAGAGCTTGCTTTATTGTCATGGTATCTGTGAGGAGCAGGTAGCTTCAGCTCTGCATAGTAATTGCAGTTTCTCCCCAAAACAGTCCGAAGCAGTGACAGTGGGATCCAGCCGAGTACTGATGACAGCAGAGAACACCTTGCCTCTACTGTATCAGCCAACAGTTTGTATGAACCAGGTGTGTTAGGCTTTGCACTTTAAAATGAAAATTTAATCACTTGGCAGCATTTTTTTTGTAAAAAAGATTAATGCTTGGTGACACAATTCATGTCTGCTATCCTGGTTGAAATGCCTTCAGCAAGGGTAAAATTTGCCTGAGTGATCTTTCCTTTGGGCTTGCTACCAAAAATGACATTTAATCCTTCTAAATGGGGTCAAAGAACTATGTTTTTTTCCAGTCAGATGAGACTGATCCAAAAATACTGATTTTTTTGCAGGTAGAAAAATTCTGCATTTTGAGAAAGACATCTCCCCAGCAATGTATGATCCTTTTATAAATAAATCTGCAGAGATAGAATTCCTCTTGAGTTATTATTTGAGATAATAGACTTTCTTGTGTTATTTGTGCATTCTTGCTTAATTTTCTGTTTCTTATTTATGTGGAATTGACCAAGTCTTTAAACATCATTTCGTCAATTCAGAAGTTCTATAACTTGATGAATTAAATTATTTGCTAATTTTAACATGCTGTTCTGGCAGATATATTGAGTATGGCTTCTCAAAATTTCCAAAACATTTATTTATAAAGCAGACTAATTCTTCTACCTCAAAGCACTGTTTTAAGATATGTTTTGAATCCAGTAGTTCACAGGTGTTATTGCAGGCAGGCAGCATGTGGCTTGGATCTTTTTTGATTATTTTGTTGAACTATTTATGATGCTGTAACTCACAAAAGCCTTTATGTAACAACATCTTTATCTACCAGACTTCACTCCATGTAACTGTTGTTGAGATGAAGAGAAAGATTGTGCTTTAGTCCAAAAGACTATAGCCACAGCAGGTAGCTGGTATATATTAACAAAAATTAGGTCAGAACAGTATTAGCCTCATACTCTGGTGTTGCAGATAAAGATATATTTGTATGTCTATATCTCTACAGAAAATAAGTTTATTTATCTTGCAGTTTACAGTGAAACACACTCCAAACCTTAAACAATTTCTTAGAAATTACATGGAATATGTAGATTGGAGTATATATACATGTGCCAGTAATGTGGAGAGAGTATTTTCTGTGCAGTAATAGTTCTCTGGAGAGACTGTGCCTGAATGCTGGAGCTAAAGGCATTTGTGAATTCCCCTGGCAGAATGGGACAACAATACATAGCATTCTGCAAAAGCTGAGCTACCTATTGCCAGAGAAATCATGTATTGATCAGAATTCCAAGAGGTACCTTGTAAAAGCAAGGATTAGGTAAGCTTTTTTTTTATTTTATTTTAGAAGGAGACAAGCAGGAGTCTCCAGTGTTCTGTGACTCCAAACAGCCTAGTCCAGGATTGCGGTTGTATCAAGCTGCCTTTGAGAAAAATCTTCCCCACATGGCAGAAGCATTGGCTCATGGAGCTGAAGTAAACTGGGTCAATGTGGAAGAAAACAAAGCAACACCACTCATTCAGGCAGTGCGAGGGGTATGTGATATACAGCACTGGTGATGGGGGAGGAGAGCAAGGGAAGTGGTGATATTTCTGTGTCACTGTTCCTTTGAGCTGCTTGCTTCCCTAATGAATGATAATGTGATGCTGAAGTTGTGTTTACAGTGTACTTTCAGAGTTGTTTCTGAAGTATTTTTTTTCCTGTTAATGCTTTGTTAGGGATTCTATGTCCTAGTAGTGTTTAAAGTTGACATGGAAGCAACTCCCTTTTGTTTCCTTTGCCAGGTGGCTCAGTAGTGAGAAGGCAGAAGAGGTTTGGTTTGATTCTAGAGATCTGGTGCTGAGTTGTTTCTTTGTTTTGATTCCATAGGGTTCGTTGGTTACTTGTGAATTTTTGCTGCAGAATGGAGCCAATGTGAATATCCGAGACATGAAAGGAAGGGGGCCCCTGCACCATGCCACAGTTCTAGGACACACTGGGTAACTCTGCCCCACAATTTGTACATGGCAATCCTTTACTGTAGTTGTTCATGTGAAGCTTCTTCATTGCCCCAGATATTCTGATATTTTAATACTGATTCAGGTGATACAAGTTTTTCTTAAGCTCTGGTTGTGAGAGAAGAAATAATATTTTGATTTAGCTGTCTCATCCACTAGCAAAACACATGTGTTTTCTAATGTGGATTAAATAAATGGTTTGCTTACTACTCTGCTAACACTTTCTAGATGAACTGCACTATCTTGATATATGAGACTGTTGGTGATTTAAGCTAAATACATTGTATCTAGCTTGACTTTATTAGCTTTTTTCTTTACTGTCAAAAATATTCTTCAATGTTTTTTTTTAAACAGGCAAGTGTGCTTATTCCTAAAACGAGGAGCAAACCAGCATGCCACTGATGAAGATGGGAAAGATCCATTGAGTATAGCAGTGGAAGCTGCAAATGCAGATATTGTAACACTGTAAGTTGTACATTCTGTTTTCTGACTAGGTAACTTAGATTTTGCTCTTCTGTTTCAAGTTAAAAATACAAGAAATGTCAAAAATGCTTTAAATAAAAGCAAGGGGGAACAAAAGAAAAATCAAAATACTCTATCTGTAGATGACCTCTTTGATGTGAGATTCAGGAGAGCGTTGTAGGTCTTGCATTCTATCTTTTTTGTGCTTGAAAGATGACATTGTTCCTTTTGTTTTCTGAATGGCAGGTTGCGTTTGGCAAGGATGAATGAAGAAATGCGTGAATCAGAAGGACTCTATGGGCAGCCAGGTCAATACTCTACTAATAACCACACTGAAATGCAGTATAAGAAGTGTATACAGGAATTTATCAGTTTACAATTAGATTCTTAGTGTCTGAGGGAAATTTAGGATTGCTTCATACAATAATGTTTTTTATAAACCAACATTGAAATTCAGTGGTGTGACTTTGTCAGAGTATTTAGGGAACCTAAAAGGAGACTGTTTAAAGAGCATCATTATAGCAGTGTGTTAGTACAGCCATGACCACCCTATTTTGCTGGTAGTTGTCCACAGTTTTCTCGTATTGCTGTTCCATTGACATTTGTGTAATGTTAGGATTTACCTGACATTATTTAGTAGCAACTTTCTGACTCAGCTTGCTCAGAGACAGTTGAAGAGTTCATCTTATTCCAGGACACCATTCTCCTTCCTGTGGAATGGTCTGCTTTTTCTTTTTTTAAGAAAAAAATGCTTACACCCCAATGTAAAAAGTGTACCTCAAATATTGCAAACTGACTCCAGACAAAAATAGGAAAGTATTATTTCCTTAAATTTTATTTTTAAATATTTTTATTTGTTAAGATACTAATAAGAAACAAAACAGTCATTCTTAAGTATGTATTTTTGTATGCATAGTTTCTTTCCGCTTGGTTAAAAAGCAAATAGAAGCTGGCGGATGCTTGAGCCAACTCCAGCAAGAAATTAACAAATTATATTTAACGCATATGTGCAACTTTATTCTCGGGCACTCAGCCCTAATGTACACCATGTTTTGATGTGATATTTGCTTCCATAGCAAGGTAATTTAATATCATGCAAATACTAATAATAAAGGCACACTTGATTGTGAAGTTAGACAGCTAAAAACACCCTGCTATTCCTGGCAGAAGCAAAAGGTGAACCTTATTTTCCGGGTTGAGTGCTGAGTACTCTCAGTTCACTCCTATAAAGCCCTTATGTGTTTTCCACTGATTGATGAAGATTGGGCAGGGGGATGTAACCAGATCGGAGCAGTAGAATCTAGAGACTGCAGTTGATGCAATCTGATCCAGATACTTTACAGCTGGTAAGGTGAGATTGATAGTGAAGAGTAGATTTGCCACAAGAGGCAGAGCTTGCCCAGAATCAGGGGGAGGCTTTCATTAGAATAACTTCTGAAATTAATGCCACAAGCTGTAGCACAGAGTCTAAGCCAAGAGAACTTTTACCGTACCTTTGGATAGCACAGCTCTGCTCCCTTCACTCTGTTACTTGTTGAAGTCTCTTTTAAAAGTTGGAGTCAATATTTTTGAGTGTTTTGAATGCTTGTGTCTGCTGTAGAAGGGTTGTGTCAGTGTAAGCACAAAACCTGTCTACTGCCATGAGATGTCACACCTTGCTGTGATTTTAAGGGATACAGGTGTGTTTCACTGCATATACATGTTAAATTATCTGCACTGCCCTTACTTTAGAACTCCAGTGTCCCAAAATTATGATTCTAGAAGAAAATAAGAATTTTCAAGACAATTGTATAGCTGGTAGCTATGTGAGGGTAAATATCATTGTATGAGTTTGCTGTCATCAGAGTGAAGCCAACTAACTACTTCTCAGCTCTAGCAATGCAGATGATAAACAATTACTCATGTAGCTAATGGCGTCAAAATTTATCATTTAAATACATACAGCTGGTTTGAGCTACTGAGAGAATGAATATATTGCTTTGCAAGGTACAGTTGGTCTTCCAAAATATTCCTGGAATGGGAACTGGCTGAAACCAGCTTTAAAAGGTTGTTTCTGGTGGTAGAAGCCATATGTACCGTAGTACTGTTTCTGTAAAATACTTGAGTGCTCATCTCCTGGTGCTACAGTATGTATTGCTAACTCTTTGATATTAGCATTGCTACTTTTTCTTCCTACCTTTTCTTGAATGTATGATGTGTGCCTTTTGAGTTACTCTAGTGTTAAATGGTAAAGCAGTGTTACAGTATTTTTGTACATAGAATCTGCACTTTAGGGAAAACATTGCTTGGAAAAGGAACTTCCAGAATTCAATTTTAAAGTAGAATTTTAAAGTAATTATAAGGTTTACAGTATTAAGCATTTTAATGCAACATACAAATTAAAGGGGCACTTTATTTTAGTCTATTTTTGTATATAATATTTTTGTTATGTAATAGAGACAAAGCCAGAGCTACAATGTATCTTGCAAAAATAGTTTTTTTTTCTTTCAAGTTAATTTGAAAGAACCAAGTGTGGCAACTTGAACTGCAGTTCTCGTTCGCCAGTGGAACCCACTTCTGTATTAAAAGCACAATTGCTTTTATCACAGAAACCTAATTCTGCTTTTGCCCTTCATAGCTGTTCTTTTGGTGAATGTTACAGCTCCATTCTGTGCTGGTCTTCCAGAGCAAGCAGTTCTTACAAGCTGTTAAAATAAAACCTGTCCTGTGCCTGCCTCATCTCTACAACACAGAATCACTGAATGGTTTGGGTTGGAAGGGACCTTAAAGATCATCTAGTTCCAACTCCCCTGCCATGGGCAGGGGCACCATACTTGAAATTAAATCTGAAAACCAAAAGGGAATTTCTCTACAACTAACTTTTCCTAGTAGAGCAGTATTGAATGTATTCATCTTTTTAAGTCTGGAAAGAATTGTGTTACTGCCCTGTTAAATATTTCTATAAGCTCAGTTATTATTTGTGAAAGTGTTTTTAAAAGAATGGAGTCTCATCTCCAAAAGAATAATAATTTTAACTTTGGAAATGTGCACTAAAAAATTGAAAAACAAAACAATGTAACTTTTCCCAGTAGTGCAAACTTTTAAGCACAAAAACATTCTTTTCTTCCACAGTCATGTTAGGAAAAAAATCTTCATATTCAACGTACATGATGAGAGAGATTTTGGGTTGATTTATTTGTCATGCTATTAATCAAGCTTTCAGCAAGAAGCAGTAGTGCTGGGATCTTGTGTCCTGTGTGGTCATCTGTGTTGGCAAGACTCTGAAATTTGGATGGCTGCATAGGTCCTGACCCAACCCAATCTTTGATGCATTTAATTCCTTTTGAAGACAAAAGGGTATGGTTAGTGTTTTAAAACAGAACTTGAACTCAAGGCCCAAAATGCTACAACATGAAAGAATGTGAAAATGAGTGAAAAAATGTCCATTTTAAAGTGGCAAGAGAATGACTTGGCAATGACTCAAGAAGTAATTGCTCCTGAATGTTTTCCTGTGTAGACAGGGAGGGGGAGGAACACATTTTGGAATATGTTCTAGTAGTAGGGTTGGGTTTAAGCCAAAGGGTGAAGATTTAAAAAAAAAAATTTATAGGGCAAGTATCATTGTTCTTATAGATCAAACTGAAGAACATAATCAAAGATGTAGATGAAATGAATGTAGAAATTTTATTTTTGCTGGAGTAATAGACCAAAATAATTTATGGACAATAATTTATCTACTTAAGATTGCTTTTTTAAATATATATTATTGCTTGCTGATTGTTTCTTTCATGGAGAGTTCTGTTTGGCTGTAAGAATTCTGATCTCTGTTTCCAAGTAAATCTTTATTTATGCCATAATTCTGTTTTTCTGTAGAGAATCCTGGTTAGCAGTTCCTTGCAAAAACAGGGATTTTATTCTTTAACAGCTAATAAATGTTTTTTTTCTTTTTAAGTTGCTTTAAAGTGCTTTAACTTTTCCTTTCTAACTCTGAACTTTCCTCTGTGTGGCTGCCTGTGAGGTACTATTTCAGGTATAGTTTGGCTTTGTTTAATTTGCTTCTACAGAACATGCATGCAAGTAACCAGTCCCTCAGAGTTCACATCAGCATCACTCCATCTAGAAGCAGTCTTCATACATGAATAAGTGTTACACAGTAATTGATAGCACAGTAGGGCATTTGTGCAATGGTGAGTGATCTTGATTATTACAAATGTTTAAAACTGTTTCCCTTTTCTTTTCTACCTAGGAGATGAAATTTATCAGGACATTTTTCGTGACTTTTCTCAAATGGCATCAAATAATCCAGAGAAGTTAAACCGCTTCCAACAGTCAGATTCCCAGAAGTCTTAAGTATCAAGAAGGAAAAGAACCTGAAGCTTATAGTGCAAGTCTTTTTTTACTGTAACAGAATGAATTGTATGCATTTTGTTAGATAGTTTGGATAAAATGACCACTCCAATGTAGCTTTAGATTGTGGTAGCTGGGGAAATGTATGAGTTGGTTTATATTCTACAGTACATGTACCTCAGCAGCTGAAGATGTTTCAAAGCCCTGAGTACCTGCTAGCTCAGTGTACCCCAGCCCCAGTTGCACACTCAGCATTTGCAGCTCCCACTGGGGTGGCAGAGCACGGCTGGAGCGCTGCGGGCTCCGACTGCAGGATGGGCACAGCAGCTTTGCTACCCAGCGTCATCCACTGTCATCTGCCCCCCTGCTGCCATAAAGAATGTGCCTCTGACAAGAAGGTCTAGGTTGCATTTTCTGGGACTGTTGGGAAGGGAAATTGGGTAATGACTTACTGAGTTGTCCTTCCATTTGTGGGACTGCAACTCAACAGATTCTCTTGTTCCTACACTGACTCTGGTTAGAGGTAGGCTGTTCATAACAGATGTGATAACTCCTGCTCTTTTGCAAGCTTTCATAGTGGAAGCTCTAGCACCAGGCTGGCCTTTGTGCGGGTGACTGCAGGTCAGTCACAAAGGGAATATATCCTGGGGACCAAATTCCTAAGAGCAGTCCATTTTCCTTTTTTTTTTTTTTTCTTTTCCTCTTAAATTAAGCTTTCACTGCAGCAAGTATCCTTCTAAATGGGCATGTGGAACCTTTCATGAAAAATAAACTTGATCCTTTTGGACATGATGTGGGGTTTGTTTATAGTATTTTGACATGAAAACTTGAAATTTGAGACATGAAAGTAAATACTGAGCCAATGGAGTTTGTGTAGAATAGTTGTACAAAGGCTATTTCTACTTTTTGCTTTTCTCACTACTAGCCCTAAACTCAGTATAAAAGTGTCATGTCTTGCAGCCACTCTAAATCTAGGGCAATCAAACCTTTCTATCAGGAAGCAGTAGCCCTTGTATAATTTGCAATGATATGTATGTTTATGTGTTGTCTTAAACTAAGGTGAACACAAGAAAAACTAGAATTTCAGTGCACATTTTTATAAAGTAACAACTGAGCACAGTCTCCAACTGTGTTGTGAGGGCAGCAAGACAATTTGCTTTATTCAGTAGTGAGCCCCACTCTGCCCTTGTGCATGTATAAATGGTGTCTCTAGATATATGCTTATATATCAGGTTATTTATACCTAGATAATAATTCTCCTAAACCCCAAACCAGCAGATGCAATTCTTTATCCTCTATTTGTCTGCTCTATGGAGACAACTTCAGCAAACTTTTAGGTGGCATAGTATCAATTTGAGTTTTCGTAATCCTCATAGCTATGGCATTATGTTAACCTGCTGTTTAAGTGTATTTAGGAAATGGATTGGCTTTTCTCCATGGAAAGATAAGCAAAACTGAGATAAAACAAATTGACATCTGTAAATTATGGTAAAGTTAAACTTTCTGGCATGTTAAGTTTTAAGAAGGTATTTCAAACATTTATAATTTTGCATCAAATGTGTAATAATGTATCAAATCTGCATATTATTATTGCTACAAAATTAGTAGTGCTGTAGAATTGTCCAGTGGCTTTTATTTCCAAGCAGAAGAATCTTACAAGACAGTTCTTGCTTTGCATGTGGTCTAATTATGGTAGGAAAAGCAGATTCTGCCCATTTAACATGTGCATTTAGTCTGAATAATAAGAAACTTAAGGATATTGCCTGTAAGCAGTAATTTTTAGTTAAGTTGGATTTTAAATAGCTGCCTATGAAATGATAATAAACTTTCTAACCAGCAGTATTTACCAGCAAATGGGTGTTTTAGTAGATCTTAGAGAAAGTAAGATTCCTGGCATACAGATGGGACAATGTACGATATGACTGCAAACCATACACCTTAGACATAGTTTTTTCTAAATGTTTGTTTTTCCCAGCCGGGCTGGAAGGCATTGTATGGTGGGATTGGCTGGAATGTAAAGCTGCCTAAAGCTTAGTGGCATAATTGCTGTCTCAGTCCAGGCTGCTGGAAAAAGGGTCTGAGAGACTTATTTCAAATCTCCACTGGTGATTTCCTCCCTGGCCACAAAATCTCTGTGACAAATTTTGCAGAATGGCTTCTCTAGACTAAGAAGTTTCTTCCCTGTAGCTCTACATATCCATGTGTTCCTAACTCTCATCTGTCTGGGAAACAGTATCAGTCTGTCTGTGCTAAAGGATGAATGACACCTGATTGACAAGTGGTGTGACTTGTCAGGAGCACTGGAGTTTTAATGGCTTAGGGGGAGTAGGTGTGTCATTTGTGATCCTCAGCCTTGTTCCCCTGTCCTTTCAGGTATGATAGGATGTCCAGTATAAACTGCACTCAGTTAAAGCCTTTTTCAGGTCAGTAGCAATGGTAGCATGTTGCTTATCAGCAGAAATGAATGTACCATTAAGTTTGATGGCTCAGTCTCAGCAGGCGCTGGCAGGCTCTGTGTTCCAGGGCTTCTGCAACTCACAGGATTCAGCTCCCAGTAGTGTGATTATCACCACAACTCTGAAGATCTGGATTCCATATCAAGTTTTGACTCATGTTAATATTCTGCTCAGTAATATTAGTAAACTTCCATTTCTATTACAAGGTGAATCTAAGTGGAATAGTAGACAGTAAGGTTCCATTGTGGGTTAACATCTTGTGCGTTGTACCAGGCAATGGAAAGGTTCAATTCCAGTTCATGTTTCTCTGTAGGTATGAAATATAGTAGTGAGGGACAAAGCTGAAGATTCCTAACACGTTTTAAAACCATCTTTCACGTGGATATTTAGTATAATTTTCTCTATTAGATAGCCCATTGAAGGATAGTATAATACCTTTCTTATTTATAGATCATGTGTTCTGAAAGTCTTGGAATGACAGATGTTGAGGAACTCAACTTACATTCTAATTAATCTTGATTTCAGAGGTGTAATTTATGTCCATTGCATGTTGATTAAAATAGTGTCTCTGGTGGCTCATTAGTGGTATCAATTGTTTTGACTGTTCATAAGGTTTCGTGTTTTATATTGGTGTCAGTACAGAGCATATAAACTTAAATTTCTGAATTACCATACTGAATTATGCCATTACCTGTATTAGACAGTTGGAATTTGTTCACATGAATTTGGGTGAAGGTGGTAGATGGTAGAGGTGTTTCTTTGCTTTTACAAACAGCCCACATTGCAATTGGATGGATGCGTGTTCCAGGTGCTCATTAGTACATTGTGGGCTTGAGCCTCTCTGCCCATTAGGACCTGATCCAGGAAGTCGCTGCTATCGGTGGCAGTCTTTCCACTGATTTTGGAGATTATAGATTGTACCATTTGTGGCTTTTAATGTTAGAGTGCTAAAGGATCCTGTATTAATACTGCATTTTTCACTCTGTGGGGTCATATATTTTACCTGTTTGTATACTGAGCTGAAATAGTTTTAGAAAATGCAACCAGACCTTCCAACTGCTGTCAGAAAAATCCTATACAAGAGGAAGTTTCTCCTGTTTTGCATTATGACATCAGTACACATGTGTTGTCCAAATTACTAGGTCTCCTGGATAGAGCATAAACTTTGTAGCACTAAACTGAAAAGGTGAGAACTAGAACAAGGGGAGGGTTGATGTCATGCTTCCAGGACTTCGGTGCTTCTCTGCAGCCATCTATTTTAAATTGTGGATGTTACCTCTGCTGCTTCATCTTGAGAATCTCAAATAACAGAGTGACTATGAAACAACCCTTTGAAACTGCAAATAATAATATGTAAGTACAAAGGACGTGGTATTTTTACAGTGTCAAAAGGACTGAGCTGATTATTTTGATTCTTCAATACGCAAAGTATTTTGAGAATCAATTTTGCAGGCTACAGTCTCTGCCCCATTCATTATGGAAACTTTTTCCCAAGTTAGAGTTTGTGGCTTGTGCAGTCTGACAGCCAACATGCCTTGCTCCCGTGCTTACACAAAGGCACAGTTTTAAAACAGGGGCAACTCTGGAAAGGCACTACTGGGGAAAAGGATGAGTGTACCACTTTGGTATATACCCTTTCATATGCTTGCTTTATCTTTCTGCATACAATATTTTCTTGTTTCTCTTCCCATGGAAGGAGATGATAGAGGAGGAAAAATTCTACTCACTTTTCTGTTAGGAGCCTAAGTTTTCCATGTTTTGACAGAAATCGTGAAGAACTCATCGTTTCCTCAAGCAGAGACGTTACTCTCTCCGAAATAATGAACTTTTTTTTTTTCTCCGCGCGTTCCTCTGTACTCGGTGTTTTTTAAGCATTCCAGCAGTAAAATGTAAAAAAACCCTTCCCCCCCCTTAAGCTGTAACTGTACAGCCTGTATACCCCGCCCTCCTTCGCGTTATGTACGGCTGTAGACTTTGTATCTAAAACTTGAATGTAGTTTCTGTAGTGTGTCATTGTGCAGGGGCGGCCCCGCCCTGCAGCCGTGGCGGGCGGTGCCGGAGGCGGTACGGGGGGTNGAAAAAAAAAATTAAAAAGCAAGTGTCCTGTCCTGCATGTTTCAAGGATATAGTGCAGGGCCCCTTGTTGTTCAGCAGATGAAGTTTTAGTAGGGAAAAGAAGTGAAACTGGAACCGTTGAAATAGTTTCGTTTGAAAGCAACTACAAAAGATTGTCGTTTGTGTTCCCTGCCGAAGGCGGGGCCAGCTTCTGGAAGTGTCTTGGTGTCTCTCAAACAAGGGCAATAGGTTCCCCTATTCAAAATTCAAGTACTGCTGCAATGTCATGTCCTCACTGGACTTTAGTTCCAGCAGGACTTTTCCTGCTTTCCCTGACCTGAAGAAGGCGACACAACCTCAAGTCTCCACACTCAACTTCCTGCACTCCCCCTTATCTGCACCGGGTCATGTCCCTCGTCTGTCTTAATTATCCTGAAAATCCTTCTCACTATCTTGTGTGATTCAGTGACCTGTATCCTTCTGTGGGTATAACGAGCTGCGTGAAAGTTCCTGTTCATTGGACTTTGAGCAAAATAAATTATAAGCTTGTAAAATTTCAGTAGCTGGCAAGATGCATTTGGGGTTGATCCTGTTTCTGGGACCTAACCACAGCTGGCACAGGCATGCCAGGGCCTGTGCTGGTGCATGGGCTCCCGCAGGGCTGAGGGATGCAGAGTAGTGCTGGGTGAGCTCCAGCAAAACTCCAGCACAGACAGGCTGAGATCCATCTACAGAAGTTGCTCAGCTCTGCTATAGCTCCTGATGTTTGGATTTTCATCAGCGTGCTGCAGCCTGTCCTCCCTTTCCCCCTGTAGCCCCGCTGGGACGTGCTGCAGAGCTCGCCTCCATGCCGGGCTGAGGAGCAGGAAATCCGGGCTGCATTCCCTGCTGCTGCCCTGTCACAGCCTGCCTCTGTAGCAGGGAGCAAGCCTTGGTCCTCAGGGTAAGTGACGTGGTCTGGCTTGGCTCTAAACGGCAGCATACCAGAGCCTGGAGCAAACTGTTGCCTCTTCTGATGGACTCCATATGGGAGACCAGATAATTGCTTGCATCAGGCAGTGGGAACAGACCAGAGAAATAGCCCAAAACATGGAACACACTTGGTTGTGTGAGGGGGTTCAAGTCCCTGCCCACCTTACAGTTATGAAATGGCTGTAAAAGTCCTTCTCCTTTCCCTGCACTTGACTGGTTCTTGCATCAAGAGGATGTGCATGGACCGGGGCAGCCAGGCCCCTTTGTGCAACTGCAATGCCACCAGCACTGTTTGTGCTTTACCAACCTCCCTCCTTGCCCTGTGCTGATGGGGGCTGAGCAAAGGCTGCTGGAGCTGGGCCTGTCCCCAGAAGCAGCAGCTGAGTGATGTTTCTGGTGTCTCTGCCAGGTAATAGTCCATGATGTGAATGAGTTGACAGAAAAGCTGTTTCCCATCGTTGAGGCCATGCAGAAACACTTCAGCGCTGGATCGGGGACCTACTACAGCGACTCCATCTTCTTCCTGTCAGTTGCAATGCATCGCATCATGCCTAAAGGTAGGTCTCTGCTGTGCTGCAGCAACACAGGCTCTCTTTCTCATCTGCACAGAGATGTTATCCGGTGCTATTTGAAATACAAAGTTAATAAACTTTTGGGATGGACTCCTAGGCTTCTGCTGCTTCCTGCAGAACAATAGACTCATCAGTCCAAGACCACATCCAGGTCTCTGCTGGCATGAGTGGCAGGAGGTTCTCCTTGTCACATGGCAGCTGGCCCTGCCTTTGTGCCCTGAGATGATAGGAGACAGGAGCAAGCAGGCCCGTTCTGTGTGTGTTTACAGCCCCCTTCCCTTTGGGATGCCAGCAGAAAGAGGTGCTGTGTGTCTGTGGTGTAGCTGTGCACTCTTGAGCATCAACAGAGAGTGGTTGTTGAGTCTTTCCTGTTGGCATTAGGGAGCTTTTGGAAAGCTTTGCTGATTAGCAGCCACTGATCACTTAAGTTTCCTTATTGTGCCTCTGCTGTTACCAAGTGCAGAAACAACAAGAACTCTGCAGGAAAATAAGGCAGGTGGCAGAAGAGGCTTGGCTCAGCTGATGTCATTTTCCTCCCGTGGCTGTGTGCAGTTGCCTCTCGTGGAACCAGCATGCTGTCTAGTCTTTGGCTGCACAAGTAGGATTTTATGTCCTTGGGCTCCAAAACCCTTCACTGGAGCTCCTGCAGCCCTACTCGTCCATTCTCTGTGCTGGTCCCTGGGCTCTCTCTGTCAGCTGCCTCGCTGGCCTGACACACCAGTGATGGCAACATCCCTTCCTGGGCTGGTCACGTGTCCTCCCTGGGCATGGCAGGCTGTGGGTGGCAGTGGTGGCAAGGAGCCCTGGGACCCTGCCTGGCCATACACCTGCCCCAGGAGGAGGTGACTAGACTCTCAAAGCTGTTTGTGGATGTCATGCAATGGTGGCCTATTCCCACATGTGTGCATGTTCCCAGGAAAAGCACTGCTGGTACCAGCAGCTTTCTTGGCATCTGGAGCCTCTGCCCAGCTGTAATACTCCCTGCAGACTTCTTACCACAGATCTCAGGTGCACGCTTGGTGGGATGTGAGCAGATACACCTCCCCTGTGCTCCTGCTGAGTCCTGTCCCAGTTTGGCTCTACTCGGAGCTTCTACATCTGCTCTGCTTCATGAGGCTTTCTCTGTCCTTTGTGGACTTGCCCCTGTCCTCCTGGCATGGCCTTCCCACACTAGCTCATTAAACAGTGGGGCAGTGGTGGCCCTGAGGGTCCCATCCAAGCTCACTGATCGTTTCTCTGTGGGCTCCAGCAAATGTGCTCTACTTGGCTCTCCCTCAGACTTGGGTAATTTTGTGTGTGTCTGGTACTGTCTGCACTGTGAATGCTTTGAAGTACACTGCATACAAATGATGGTATTAATGCTGGCTAATTCACTCCTCCTGATTCCCTACTCTGTCTTTACTGTGTGCTAAAGATATCCTTGTCTGCTGCCTGCCAGCAAGAAGCTGCTCAGTCTGAGATGCCTTTTCTCAGTTCATCAACCCATGAGGCGTCTTATCTCTTGGAAAGCTTGTTTGCTCTCCCTCAGCCTGACAGAGCTTTCAATGGTCTGTTCGGGGTACAGGATGTTTAAAGAGGTGTTTTTACAGTTTCACGAGTTTAGTTTCTGTTTCAGAAGCTGCTAGTAAAGCTGATTTATATTTCCCTTGCAAGGGAGGTCAGGTTTACTGTGCTGGGTGCCTGGTGATTTATGGGGCTGGCAGGGCTCACCGGCCCCCTGCCTGTGTGGCCAGCACTGAACAAGAGGCATCAGGAAAGACTGCAGCTCTGCTGCCCACTCACAGGCTTGCAAATGATGTGGGAATGGCAGTGGGCTCTTGCCCAGTCCTGATTCTGACAAGCCAGTATGTACTGGTCTGAAGAAGCCACTTTGCTGAGTTGGAGGAGAAAGGACCAAACCTTCTTTTTCAGGCAGTATTACCATTTTTCCTGGTGCATTTCTTCTGTCTTGAATGCTATGTTCTGCCCTGAGTGCTGTGTCTTTGTGCATCTCTCCAAGCACATCTGGCTTCATAGCATTAGCACCACTTTTTTGTGGAATCCAGATTTGATTGGAAGCTTGAGCATGCTCTAGCAGAAATGAAGACCCTGATCCGAATATTAAACTCTCTGGTGTGTTCATTTGCATTTGCATTAATCAGTCTATAGGGGTTTTTTTCAGTAGCAAGCAACCTTTGTACTAAAATTTGCCTGGCTTTAGTTTATCAAATATATAATTTTTTTGAAGGGAGGCATTTCGACAGTATCATGATTTAGTGATTTGTTTGGATCCTATTGATTGTGATGAGACGTTTACTTTGCAGGCTGGTGGCACTGAAAACTGAACACCAGGTTCTTTTTATTTTTTTAGGGACTTTTGTGGGGCATGTGCTGGCTGCATGCACATTGCATTGAGGGTAAATGGGGTTTGCCACTCAGCTGTTCTGTCGTTTACTGTTGCTTGGGATCTTTGCCCAAAAAACTTCAGATCTAAAACCTGCAGCTGCCAAGTTATACTATAACAGCTTCTTAGCTGGTGTAAATCATGGAACACTCTTGCCTTAAATGTCTTACATCAGTGGAGTTAATCTGATTTAAACCAGCTGGGGAGTTGGTATGCAGCACACAGCAATGCAGACTGCGTAACTCTTGTCTGTGCTCAAGGCTCATAAATCCCATTTTAATGTGGTGTGGCCAGGCCTGGGGAGCTGGAGTGGGACTTGATCCATCAGAATGGTTCTGCTGGGAGAAGTGATGGGAAAGTTACACAGAGAGGACAAGCAGGTTCAGGCTTAGGAGGAGCTGCCAGGATGAAGACAGTGCCAGCATGAAATGGTCTTGAGACTTGCAGAGCAAGAGGAGGAGGGAAAGCAAGGACCCAGACCTTTTCACTTTCCTTTTCAGTATGCCTATCCAGAGGGGACATCTTCCTTCCTGACTGGCTTTGATCCCTCTATCACTTGTCATTTTAGCTGTGGAGCTTCAGGGAGCCCAGCAAACTTTTTATCACTCTTCTATGGGTACATAGAGGAGTGATGTCTGGGCAGGTCTGTCTGGCAGGCAAGGTCTGGGGACAGACTCCTAGTGCCACAAGTGAGGGGAGGAGGAGTTGAGGTGATAGAAGGGCAGCCTGGGAAAGCTGGGAGCTCCCCAGGGAACTCTTGGCGCCCATTCTTGGCTCAAGTCAGGTAGTTTTCAGGAAAAATTTGTTTAACAAGTGGAGCTGGTGGGCCAGGGGAGAGCCAGCAGCATCCAGCAGCTTGGGTAGAGCTTTGAAAACTGTCATTTGGTGTTCAACTCCATTGGTGCTGCTAATGGTGCTGCAGCAGGATGGCACTGTGGGAGAATAAGGAGCAGAGGGAAAATGAGACATGACACAGAAGCAGTTTTGTGGCTTATCTCTGCCATCTTAGAGGAGTGGAGTCGCATTAGCTCAGGGGAGGCTCTGAAACCTGGCTGATGATACCGATATGTTTCACATGAAGTGAGGGTATTTAGCAGAACTTGACTGAAGATGTTATTTGACAAATTGGAGGTAGCAGAGTTTCCTGGCTGGTACAAACAGCTGGCTGTTTTCATGGGGAGTAGCAGCATCTCTGGGCGTGGTGATCTCCTTCTTGCTGGCAGCATGTGGGGGAGTTCTCAGGATTTCTCTCTCACTGTCCAGCCCAGCCTGAAGGCAGAAGCTGTGATGAAGGGTGGGAAGATGAGCATAGGCTGCAAAGGGACCCTGGGCTCTACTGGGTGTGAGGTTAGCTCTCATGCAGCATGCTGCGTCTTCCAGGTGCTGAAGATGCACCTGGGTACTTGCTGCCTGAAAACTCAGGAGCTTGCTCTGCACGTGCATTTGGTAAGGCTGTTCATAGGAGGCTTGTAGGGGAACTAAGAGTCAATGGGAAAAGTGGGTAAGTTTCTGTGTAACTAGATAAGGATGTGGAGCTATGAGGAAGAAGAACAGAGTGGAACTGATCATTATGTGTTGCCAAAATTTATGGCATATCAAGATGGTCTGTTGGTAAAAAATGAAAGAGGTTTAGAGAGGGCAGTGGCTTCTGTGTGGGACAAGCCTGGCTGACTGGGACCCTCCAGTCTGGGAGGGGGATGGCCAGGGGGCTTATGGTGTGGTCCATGAAGCCACGAGCCATACAAGGCAGAAATTTGTACAGGAACTGTGTGACATCAAAGTTGGTGAGAAGAGTGTTCGAAACAGAGTGTGGTGATCTGTAGAGCCCTATTCTGCAGGATGTTTTAGGTGCTGGGCTGCCTCATGGATGAGGGAATCATGGCCAACTGCTTTGTGATGAACAGCAAGCCCTGATGTGTCCTGGGGCTGCCAGCTGTGCAGGAATGTGTTGGGAGGACGCAGCTGTGGGTGGTGGGGGGAAGCAGGGGTGGCTGCTGTGGGTGAATAAGCAGAACGGTGTCTGGGGAAGTGACTGCCAGCAGGGGCTGTGCCTTTTGCTTCAGAGTGGGTGTTCAGACAGTGCCTGTGACACATCAGGATCGATGGGAAGTCCAGTGGTCTCCCTGGCTTCAGGCTGTGAACAGGGCAATTTCTCTAGCTCATTATCAACAGCTGTACTCATTGGTAAGCATAGACCAGATTATAATGATGTTTATCCAAGCAGCCTGATAATGACCAAGCCCCAGTCACTTGGGGTTTGGTGCTGCTTGCAGCAGGATCCAGCTGCTGGCTCCAGCTTGGTCTCCCACGAAACTGATATCAGCCTTTGTCTGCTCTGGGAGTACCAGCCCAGAGACAGAGGCCTCTGTGAACATCAGCTTATGCCTTTCCCACCAAGCAGAGCTGGAGGGAAGGCAAAGGCCAGCCAGGAGACATGTTGGAGCAGGCACTGAGCTGTGCTGTGCTTTCTCAGGGCACTTTGCTTGTGCCAAGGCAGGGTACCTGGAGCACTCCTGCTGCTGGCTGTAAAGGTGGAGAGCCTGGGAGCTGGGGGAAGGGGTTAAGCACAGAGGTACCAGGAGAACAGTCTGTGTACTGGAATAATGCCTTGACTAGTAACTGTCTTCTGCTAGTGTCCTTCTGGAAAAGTCCATGGGCAGCATCCTGAAGACATTGTTGATTGCTTTTGTAGAGATGTGTGCATCAGGATTCAATGTTGCATCTGCACTGTTTGAATCCACAGCACAGGATTGCCCAGGTCAGATTCTGTTTGCCTGTGGGGTGCCAGGTGCCTGTGTGCGATGTGTCCCCTCAATAGCAGCCATGTGCAGAGTTGCACTGCACATATCCTGTGTCACATGGGGCATCAGAGGTCTCTGAGGTAGAGCCTGGCAGAGGGAGATGGGCAGGCATCATTCCCCCTTCTTCCTCCTGTCAGCTGCAGAGCAATTCCTGGTGCGTAGGGCAGCTGCCCACAGAACTCAACAAATCACTGTAATAATTATAATAAGTGAGCATTTTGAAAGTGCGTCACTCCTGATCCTTTCCTGCTGGCTGAGCATTGCCATCATTGCTGAGTCCCACTACATCAGGGAATGCAGAGATGCAGCTGTTGAGAGGGCTGGGAGGAGAGTGCCCATGTCCCAGATGCTTCAGGCTTGATTGTGTGCTACCAACAGGGAGATGTTGGGAAAAGGCAGAAAATTGGAGCCTGTGGCAGAGTCATGGGAGTTGGCCCCAGAGCCATGTGCTCCCAAACCACAGTTCCCAAGGGATGCTGCAGTAGCTGAAGCATTTACTTTCCGGCAAAAATGTTTCCATCTTTATAGGGACGAAGGGAGTGTCAATAGTGTCTGATGTGCTCTCACAACCTCCCTCCCTGCTTCATGCCGCAAGCACGTGAAAAACAGACAGATTCCCTTCCCAGCCTGTCTCTGAGCTGAATGCACTTATGTCAGATCCTGTGATGGGAAGGGAAGATGCTGGAATGATCATTTTGTGAGCAGTAGGGATAGCTGTGCCAGCCACTGTTCCTTACTGGGGTGAGCCTGTTGTGCTGAGAGAGTTGTTTTCATGATGCTTTTCAGGAGCAGGCAACAGCAGACCTCTGAATAAGCCCACACCAGGTAAACATCGGAGGCTGTGGCCTTTTAGAGGGGTCCACATCTGCTGAGATGAGCTGCTCACCCCATCTGGCTGCCTGTAGGACATGCCTCTCCTGGCAGGAGAGCGCCTTGGCCCCAGCCCTGGTGTGGAGGAGGTGTAAGGAAGGGCTGCTGTGATGAGGGGGAGGTAGCTGCTGCTCAGGAAATGCCTGGAAGCCTCCTGGGTGCTGCATCACAGCACAGACCCCTTCCCTGTGGCACTGCTGCCTCTGCAGCCAGAGTGGCCCCCAGCCCCCGGGGGTAGTGTCACTTCTCATCATTTCCACTGCCTGCCCCTTGCCGCAGTGCCACCATCGATTATTTTTGTATGTCCTAGATCTGTCAGGCCAGGGCTGTCTGCTCCCCCTGCTCTCACAGAGCAGCAGGGTCTCATCACCCTGTGCTGTGATGGGTGCTGCCCTCCTCTCTCCCCAGCCAGACCAGCTGCCCCATCCCCAAAGGGTTGGAAGCTGCTGGGGGCCACCCAGTGTTGATGCCAGGGCTGCTCTCTCCCACAGCCTCTCCCTGCTCTTCCATAGCTCATTAGAGCTTAGCAGGAAGAAACAAGAACAAAATCTGCCTGCAGCCCTTTTCCCCAGTACGTGCAGTTAACTGGGATGTGAGCCCAGAAAATTTATTTTCCTGTATCTCTTTTTGGTTTCCCTTTCCATCTCACCTGCTCATTACTTCATAGCTTTCCATCCACTCTTTTGTAATTTACAGCAACCTGGAATCAAACCTTATTTTGTCTGATTAAAAGGTTTCCTGCTGCTCTTCTTCCAGCTCCAAAAAGTGTTTTCACACTCCTCCCCCAGCAGTAGCATATATTAAATACAAGGCAAACAGCATTTCCAACTCCATCCTGAAACCTATTGTGTGCTTAGCGATGTTGCTGCCTTGGAGTCCAGTTAAGAGCCAAGGTGTTGAGTACTGCTAAATACTAGCCTCTCAGACCTTGATTGATTACAAGGGGACAGTTGGATGCACAGGAAAAATTAATTTCCTGGAACAAAACACATCCATCTCCTCCTGAGTCTTCCCTTACCTCAGGAGATGGCTGCAGGGTGTGGACCAAGGCGATCAAAGTGATGCTGCTGTCAATACCTGGGAACATTGCTGCTGCTCCAGACCCCTGAGCTCACCCAGGTGCCTGTCCTGTGTGGGTAATAGCAATGATTTGTCATCTATCTCTGGCAGACAGCCTAATTTTTTAATTAGCTGATAGGCTGATTAGCTGCTGTGCTGTAGCCACTGCTCTGCTCTGCTGGGTGTCTAATCAGTGCTGCAGAAACCTGGTTAGCAGCCGGGCAGTAGGGGCACATCGCCTGCTGCACTTCCCTGAATTCTGTGTGCAGAGAGGGAGCCTATTTGGTGGGGAGGTGACTGCTGGGCTGTCCCAAGGGGCGGACAGGACCATTGGCTGCATGGCAGATGTGAGGACCTGTGCTGAAGCACGCAGCTGGAAGGTAAGCTGCACTGCACCTTAGCAAGCTCTGCTGGTGCAGGGCTTTGTAGCATCATCTTCTCTTGGGAGGGTAGGCTCTGAGCAGCACCATGTCCTGGGAAAGGGGACTGCAGCCCCGCCAGTTGCCAGCACAGTGGCATCAAGCTCTGAGGAGCGTGTCATGCTTGCACATGTGCACGTATGCCCCTGCCTTGGCTGCTTCCTCTGGGCGAGGCTCTCCGGTGCTGCCGAGGTCAGCTGGGCAGGCAGCAGTGATTAATCCTGGGCGCAGAGGGGAGGCTGTGTGTGGAGAAAACAAGGGCTGGCCAGGGGAGCACACAGCCAGAGAGGAAGCTGCTCACAACCCTGCTGACAGCAGCAGGGAGAGTGGCCAGGGGCAGCTGCCAGTGTGGGGGGCGAGCCAAACCCAGGGAGCCTCTAATGAAGGGCAGGATGGAGAACCCAGCATGTTTGTGTGAATAAACTGTGTGCCTCCACACTGGCCTTGTTGAGGTGCTGGCATCCCTGCCTGGCACTGCAGCTGTTCTTGTGCCCTGCTCCCCACTGCAGCTGAGGCTTTTGGGGACAGCTGGCTGCTGCTGCTGGGCAGTACCCTCTGGGTTGCACAGGGACTTCTGGAGCCTGTCACCCCCTCTGCATCCATGCTTGGCCTTGGTGCAGGCTGTAGGAGTGGAGTTTTTCTTGGCCACACGTCTCTCTGAGCCAGTGAGGGCGTAGGATCCTAGTTTCACAGCCAGCACAGGCAGCTTTGTGGATCTGCATGTTGCTCCTGCAGGCACACTGCCCACTGGAGCTGGCGGCTGCTACCCTGCTCCAGGAGGTTTATTGCCCAAGGCAGTCATCTGAAAGTCACTGCTGGTCCTTCACAGCTCCTTCTTGCCCTGGGATCTTGTGCTGTCATGTTGGGGACAGCTAAAACACCTGACTGAAAAAAAACATTGTCAAAGCGATTCGGAGGGGTGGAGGGGCAGCTATCCAGTCTGCCCAGCAGACCTGAGATGCCCAGCCCTTCTAACTGCAACTCGGGGGGCTTTGGTTGCTTGGCTTTCTTCCTTCTGGTGCTCCAAGTCAAGTGGTAAAATGAACAGCCACCCCCTGGCCCTTCCCCACAGCCCGCTGCAGGCCCGCAACACCCAGAGCTGCAGCCAGCAGGGGACACTCCCGTCATTTGGCTGCACTGTCACCCATGCTGGCTGCAGCTGCTTCTGGCCCTGCAGAAAGTTCTCTGAGCTGCTCTGTCTCCTGCAGCTCCCTGTCCCCAGCCATCACCCCGCACTGCCTCCTGAAGGATAGAGTGGGATCTTGCCTCCCTGTGTTGCAGGACTGGCAGGTGCTGGCTCCGTGGGAAAAGGCAAAGTGGCGTGCCTGGGTCACACAGCTGGGTTGGCAATCCCAGCAGTGCCCTTGTTGATCTCGCCTCTTAAAGTGCCTCTGGCCCCAAAAGTCACTGCTGTGATGCAGAGGAGGTGTGGGGAGGTCAAGGTGCTCCCATCTGATATGTGCGAGTGCCAGGTTAACAGCTGGACTCAATGATCTTAAAGGTCTTTTCCAATCTAAATAATTCCATTATTCTAAGTTGGAGGAGTCTCTCCTCATTGGCATGAAGCATCAGAAGGCAGAGGATGGCAAGAGCAGAGCCAAATTACCACCAGCTTTGGTGATGGAGAATGAGGGTCAGCAGGGTACAGGGACGTGACCTCTGCCTGCCTCTGCCCCCTCACTGGATGAGGTTGTGGAATGAGGCATCTCTGAACCTGGCTATTCCTCTCTGGACAGGGCTGGGGGGTGGTTTTGAGCCAAGCCTGGAGCCCAGGCCTGCTGTAGCTGCTGATGCAAGGCTGCAGTAAAAGATTACGAGCTTTAAATGGGGCCAACCTGTGCTATAAAGCTGTCACTGCTAACAGAGACCATCTCTGCTCTGAGTGGCACAGCTCCCCTTTCCATGCTGTGGCAGGAAGAGCTGGAGCTGAACAGAGTGGAGAGTTCTACGCAGTATGGCAAAGTTAGAAAACTCACTGCTGAGCAGAACACTCAGCCTTTTCCCACATTTCCAGCTGGATCCCTCTGAGCAGCTTGTGCCTAAGAGAGCACGCGATTCCTCCACCCCCACATGGCAGCCAGGACAAAGCTCTTGGTAGAAGGGTGAAAGAGCATGATACATCATAAATATTAGTGCCTGGCCTCTTGCCAGTCCCAGGCAGAGAAATCATCTCAGCCATTAATCTGTGCGTGCAAGCTGCATCTGGCAAAGTGATGCTTAATGTCACCCATGCTCACTTACATCTCAATGTTGCAGTTCGTGCTTGCTTTAACAAAGTATTTTTAAAATTTCAAAAAATTAAAGCCAAAAAAAGCTAGGTGCTTTCTGGCTCTAATTTCTTAGTGAGTGTTTCCTGAGGGAAGCACAGGGCACAGCATGGACTAGTGTGCTGGGGTGACCCAAACATGGGAATCTTCTAAGGAAGGGCAGGATGGAGAGCCCAGGGTGTTTGTGTAAATAAACTGTCTCCATGCTGGGCTTCTTGTGGCACTGGCATCCCTGCCTGGCACTGCAGCTGTGCTCAGCTCAGCTCCCTGCTCAGCTGAGGCTTCTGGGGACAGCTGGCTGGGCAGCATGCTCTGGGTTGCACAGGGACCCCAGAGCCTTTCACCCATTGAGGTGCTGGGGCAGGCAGGGTTAGGATTGGAACTTCCTCCAAGTTCAGCTTTCATTCTCCACTGTGATTAATTGCAGTTGCTGTTCATCTGGGATTTTAGAGAACAATTGGATGACGTGTCTCACAGTTGATTTAATTGAAACCTGATGAAGCATCATACAGCTGCTGTGCACCAGGGTGAGTGGTGCTAGGATGCCCCTGGGAATCCCATCCCATCTTCCCAGCCTCAGCACTACCTTGTAGGGCTCAGGCTCCCCGCTTCTCTGGAGCTGAGCCTGTGCTGTAAGTCCAAGGTCTTCTTGTCCTGGAGTTTTGTGACCAGTCTGGCTATTCTCAAGTAATGTTTAGGATTTGGGGTTTTGCTCTACTGGAGTTTGGGCCACTGGGGAGGTTTAGGGCATTTGGAATACATGTCTTGTTCCTCATTGCAGAAATCCACTACTCAAGTTGCACTGGCCATTTCTGAGTCAGTTCAGAAAGCTGGGGGAAATTGCTTTCAGGTCAAGACCTGCTTTAGCCTGTGGTGAATTACTGTGCCTGGGGTTTAAATCTTTGCAAACAGAGGATTATGGTGATGGTAAATACTAGGTAGGCCTGAGGATTGCTGTACTGATGGCTGAAGGGAGCATGGCCTTTTCCTTTAGCAGATAGAGTGTGATGGATGTTAAAAAAATAAATTGAGATACGGCCCAAGTTGTAGCTTAGACACTATTTCTCCTTGATTTATATTTCTGCTTGGGTGCTTTGCAGTGTAAGCAGTATATTTCTTGCTTAACCTCACAGGGCCTTTTTGTTCTTAAATGAGGACAATGTGGTAGGTATGACCAATTGCCAAGAGTCCCAGACTACTGCAAGATCTGCAAAAAATTCAGAGCTGCTGTACAGCCCAGCACCTGCTTGAAACACAAACACCAAACAATGAACACTTTTGAAAATGCAAAGCTGCACTCCTGTGCTGGGGGATAACTGCTGGTGCCTGGCTGCTCTTGGTGCCTCTGGATCTCTAGTCCCATGGTGGCTTGGGGGCTGAAAACAGAGCAATTGCCTCCTGCTCTCAGCAGCCAGGAGTAGCCAGCAGCCTGTCCCCAGCACGACAGGAAGAGGGGATGAGGAGTCATGGTGGCACTGCCCCAGCAACACCAGCCTGATGGCAAGCCCTGCCTGTAGGCACAGCAGATGCAGGCAGCAGAAGGTGAGGGCAGGCAGGGCTTGTCCTCCTGCCTGTAGGTACTAGACAGGAGGAGGGATGAGGCTTGGTTTGCTAATTGCTCTGGAAGTGGTGGTGACAGGCAGGCCTGGCCTGCAGGGAGCTGTAAGGGCACCTGTGCATGATGAGTGGGACCAAAACAGGTTGACACAGCCTTACAATCCAATTAGTGCTGAGTGCTAAGCAACCTGGCCAATTTGCTCTCGGCTTTTATAACACATATAAATAGAGGGGGCATTACATAATGTCCTGGGGATGGCTCCACTTTCAGTCCCTGAGGAGGGCTGAGCTGGCCTGGCCAGAAGATGACCATGGATTTGCTCGTGGCTGGGAGATCCCATCTGATGGCTTGATCTCTTGTAATGTATGCACTTGCTGCATTGCACTTGGCCTGCTGCAATCCATGCAGCATCCCCAGATCCACCTGGGACAAGCAGTCTTATCAAGGCACATCTCCTGCACACTCTCCCAAGCAGCATCTCCATCTTTCAGTTCTGTGTGCTGTAGAGGAGAGTGGGACAAATTTGGTCAGAGGCTTGACCCTGTTAATGACCTCAGGCCCACCCCTGAGAATGATGTCCCCCAGCCTTTCCTTGCTCTTGATGTCTCACTGCAAGTAGAAGATACTTCCATGTCTTTACAACCCCCCTTGTATCTGAGAGGGTACCACCAGCAATAATAAAGTCTTCCAGGCTGGTGCAGATCACCAGCAGTTCTGTGCAGGCAGAGAGCTGTAATCTCTTCCTTAGGGAAGCCCATGGCAAGCTGCTGGTAGCTAATGGGTTTGTGCACGTGATACTGGAGGTGTCATGTGGCGAACTGATGTTGTCCATGATGGGAATTGCTTTGGTATTTCAGGCCAGGGATGGATGGTCTCTGGGCTGGAGGTGGGAAACACTCATGGACTTGCTAGCTGAAAGTAAACATGGGATTTTGTGGGGCTGGCACTACAGAAGCACTTCCAGAAAGGGAGAGAGGCTGGGTTGAAGCTACCTCTTGCTTTTGTCTGTTATATGGAAATCCAGTCTTCTGGAAGGAAGGAGGGAGTGGATAGAAGCAGGGAGTCACCAGAAATTATTTCTGAAGTAAACACACAGTAGTAAGAGCCTCATGATGGTTGAAGTTTGTTTGCTTCATGCAGAGGTTGCAGCTGGGTTGTGTTTGCTCTGAGTTGGTCGAGTCTTGCCCATGGAGCAGACTGTACCAAATCCTCATTGGGTTCAGTTCCTCCAGTAGCTGCTGGTAAGCACAGGTTCCAGTTTTGTCTTATATTGCTGACTTTTCCTCTTGTGCTTTCAGAAATAACACAGATCATCCAGGTGGACTTGGACCTGAAGTACAAGACCAACATCCGAGAGCTGTTTGATGAGTTTGACAACTTCCCGGAGGGAGCAGTCATTGGGATTGCCAGGGAAATGCAACCAGTGTACAGGTACAGTCCCCTCCCTGTGGGGAGCAGGGAGTGGGCAGCTGGTGGCTGGAAGCTTCTCTTCAACTCTGGTTGCTCTTTGGAAAAAAACCTAGTGAGCAGTGGTCTCCCTGCTTTAATCCCTGCAGGGGGAGTTAAACTTGTAAATCGGTATGAGTAAAGTGTACAGTATTGCTGTGGTTTGTTTGCTTGTTCTCACACACCACCACAAGTCTTCCAGAGCCAAATTCTTGATCATCAGTGCCAAAATCCATGCCTGGACTCCAGTACATCTAGAGGCATGTTTGCCCAGCCATGCCTGTTGAGGTGCTGTAATTGTTTGTGTGTTGGCACTTGGAAGTTTTGGCTGGGAGTATTGCAGAGAGTAGGGATTGAGTTTGGGCAGCAGTGGGGTTCTGGGTCCCTGGAGTGTCAGTGTTTCTGCTTCCCCCAGGGAAGGCTGAGTGGGCAACTCTTGCTGACCTGTGCTTGCAAGCATGAGGGTGGCCTCATGGTCCCTTGCTCTTGGTCCACCAGCCACTGCCAACTGTGGTGGAAATCACTCACAAAGTGGTGGCCCAGTCCTTCCCACTCATGGACCAGTGGTGGGATTCAGGGACATGGATATTTCCAGGTGATTAGAGAAATTGGTTTAGTTTAGTCTGCATTGTTCCAAGGATGGACCTCAGGTTTTCTTTTAATCCGGGGTAAATCAGATAATTATCCCAGGATGCCTTAATGGATCTCAGCAGAGCTGAGTCTGAGCATCTAAGATGGCTTGGCTAGATTTGCTAATCCTAATGGAAGAGTTCTTGTTGAAACATAAAAAAGCATAAGAGGTCAGTATGTCTTTTCCTTCCCTACTGGAAGCCTACTTCCCTACTGAGCCTCCTAAGACATGACCAGCAGTACTCTTGGGCAAAGGCTGAGCTGCAGAGATCTGGACCAGCCTTTCTTGCTGCTTGTGCATCCAGATGGGAAGAGAGTAGAGACAGAGAGAAGTTCATCAAAAGGGGATTGATGGTCATTAATCACCACCAATTGGTTTCTGGAAGCCTAAACCATATGAGAGAATGTGATTGCTCAAACTACAGAAGTCACCACTATTCCTGAGATGGAAAAAAATCTCTCTCTGTCAGGGGCATAAGTGTTGTCTCTCTCCTGATTTATTCTCTTGGCAGGATGAGCTGGGACTAGAGGGGCACGGATGCTGAGGTCTTGTCTCCATAGGGTGGCACCATGCTCAGAGAGTAGAGGGCTCCTGTATCTGCTTTGGGTATCCTGACAGGATTTTGGTGCCCAGAATGGTAAATCAAGCCCCAGTTAATCATATCCAATTGTTAGAGCTTAAAGGGGGGTGGAGGGGAGAGCAGCAGGGGCTGTGGGACTGTGGTCTCAGTCAGATCCCTGTTGTTAGCACTGCAGCCTGGAACGGGGTAAATCAAGCCTTCCTTCGCGTGCAATTAGTGCAGGGTGGAATCACTTTGTTTTTGTCTCTGCAGGGTTTTGCATTATTTCAGTGCATAACTAGGGAGTGGGGATGGTGATCTGCTGCCTGGACATGTTTTGTGGGACTGGGTGTGCCTGGAGGGGACTGAATTAAGGTTTGGGGTGCTCCGCTGGAGAGCCTTTCAGCATGGCAGGGGACAAGGCACAGGATCATGGGGCTGAGCACTGAATACCTGACCCAAGCCGTAGCCCTGTTCTCTCCCTCCTGCCACCTGCAGTGGGGACAAACATGCCAAGCAATAACAGCCCTCACAGGCTGCATTTTTGGGCTGAACTTTCTGTTGTTGTAGTTTTGACATTCTGGGTCACTTTGGGCTATGTTGTGCTTTTCTTCTTGTGTTGTTTTGATCTTCGTATGAGAACAAGTTCCTGATCCTTCTTGTCGCCAGATCACCCGTTGTGGACCAAGCTGTGCAAACTCCAGCCTGCCCTCCTGCCAAGCCCTGCACTCTGTGAGGCTCACACCTCACTGTTAAAAGGATTTCCAGACACAAATATGAGCTGACAAAGCATAGGTGTCTTTGTAAAAAAAATCTTTACTATTTTTATACTTTTAGAAAGATAAAAACATGTTGTAGGTGTGAAATAAGAGGTGTCAGCTCCAACCGTGTTGCTTGCCTTGTGTGTAGGCTTGAAGCCTCAGTTGGGAAAATAGTTGTGGGGAGGGAGGAGGATTACAGGGTGACTGTGGGGTCTCTGTGTTGCTACTCGTTTTTTCCTCACCATCTCACACAGCTCTCTGCAGCACTAGCTTTGTCCCAAAGCATCAGAGGACCTGGGATGAGTTAGCAGAACTGTTCTGAGCTTGCTCGTGGAGCTGTGGACTTGATTCCCTGGGGCAGGGTAAGCCAGTGGCCAGGAAAGGTTTGGGTGCCATCTTTCCTGCTGTGTAGCAATGGGAAAGATGGATGGAGATCAAGCCACCATCTGTTTCCATCAGCTGCCCGTTGGCTCCCTGGCTGTGGGCTGCACTTTCTACGCACAGGTTGGGGCTGCAGAAGGCTCAGGCTGCTGCAGTGGTGCAGCAAGCAGCACTGGGCACAGACATTCACAGGAAACGGAGGAGTAAGAGAACAGCAAATCGGAAATGTCCTGGAGCCTGTCTGCATATCCTGAAGGTAGGGGAAACCTCCAGACAGCAAAACAGGATGGCACAGGAGTGTTTCCACTCGCTTGACTCATGCTGAAACAATGCCCGGCCACTGTTTGTCTTGGACAAACACATTTCTCTGAGCAACAGGATCTCCTGGCCCTCTTGCTAGGTCAGTGCTGGGATTTAACTGTTGCACAATCTGGGGTTGGCCTGTCCTTCAGGGCCACTCAGGGTGAGTTTGAGTGCCCTTTGGAGAGCAGTAGCTCCTGCTGAAGCTGGGCATGGATCACCCTGCAGTGTCTGGCAGGGATGGATGCAGAGGGGGAGGTGGCAGGAGCCCATGTCATGTGCAGGAAGTGATCTGAGATCCGAGGCCGTTGGCATCAGGTTTCCGTCTCTCCAGCCATGGCAGGAAAAAGAGGCACCCTGTGCATGGGTCAGGCAAGTTGTCCTTCCTGTGGCTTCTGGATCCAATGTGGGACATGGGCTATGGTCAACACCTCTGTGGCTGGGGTTGCAGGCAGAGCTACATCACACAAGAAGCTGCCCCCATGGTGGGGTTGTTGAGGACACTGGTACTGTGCAGCAGCCTCCTTGATGCTTGTGAGCTTTCCATGGCAGCACTGGATTCCTCCTGCCAGGCTGTTGTTTGAATATTGGCCTGCAGAAGAGCCTCTTCCCAGGCTGACTTAGGCCTGCTCATGTGCCTGCAGAAGGTTCACACTGTGGCCAAGATCAGGAGCTCTGGCTTCAGTGGGAGTGATTTGATGTAAAAGATTAGACTTTGCATCTGAAGTTTGCATCATCCAAAAGGCTTTCCATGCAAGGAGGTGCTTCTTCAGAGTCATAACCTTAATCAAAAGTCCTGTTGTCCCCTGCAGCGTTTCAGCTGCTCAGTTGTGCTGGCCTGTCCTGCTCACCAGGCTACATAGAGTGAATGATAATGGTCTGTATAAATATGTATGTTGCACTAAGCCTTCTGTGCCAGATCTTGGTCAAATTGAGAAGTCCAGGCTCTCTGGTGCGATTGAGCCCTGCTAAGAAACATGCATAGAAGCACTGCAGATACAGCCTGCATGGGAGTGACCAGATGGGCAGGCAGGTCACTGTCCTTGGGGGGCGTGTGGGTACATGCTCAACATACAGCTCAGCTGTTCTCCCAGCAGTGTAGGTGTGCCATGGCTGGTGATGGAAGCATAGCCTGCTGCCCCTCAGCCTCCTGGCCAGGTGATGGAAGCATAGCCTGCTGCCCCTCAGCCTGCTGGCCAGGTGTGAGTAGTGGGGGCTGCACCTGGGGCATCGTGGGGTCTCCGTCAGGGCACAATGATAGCATCCTCACACCAGTGCAGCCCAGACCTGCCTGTGCCTCCTTGCCAGCCTGGCTTGGCTCAGTACTTGTTCCCAGACACAGGAGCTCAGTGCTGCCAGGTGCTGAAGGGATAGGAGTCCTCATTTCAAAGGAGCCCTGTGGTTGAGAGGAACAGAGTGGGGAAATACTGTGGCACTCCCCAAAATGTCCTGAAAGCTCTCAGATTACTAAAGGCAGAGCTTAAACCTATTCTTACTGCGTTTCCTGGTTATAGATCCCTCTGGTCACACTGGTGGCATGTGAGAGAAAGCAAAGCAGTGGTGTTGATTGCACAGCTGCTCTCGGCAACCCAGGCCCGTGTGCCATGCTGTGCTCCCTGCTCCCATCCCCACAACCATCCCAGCCTCTTCTCTGCCTATGCACTGCTGCTGCTGGCACTGGCACTGCCAGTGTGCTCTGAGTGCCCACCAGTGTGCCAGCACCACCTGGGGCCCTCAGCACTGCCCCCATCATGCTCCCCTTGGAGATCTCCTTGAGAAGGAATGGCCTGCTGGCAACAGGGAGGACCTAACCCACAGGTCCTCAGATGGATGCTTTTACCCCCTCCAGGTAGGAGGAAGATACCTGCTGTGAAGATGGGCCTCAGGAGAAGTCCCAGAGCTTCACAGGTCCAGGAGTGCACACAGCTGGGGCTGGAAGGGTGGCTGCTGCCTCCACTTCTGCTGTTGGGTGAGATCTTTACTGCTGTCTCCTGTGTCAAGAAACTGATGAAAGCTTGAGGCATCTTGGGAATCCAGAGTGTTGGAAATGATAGAAGTTTGTCCAGTAGGAAAGGATATCTACATCAAAGGGGCAGCTACGGACTACCAAGGGCCGACACTTGTGTCCCTGTGTGACTGCAAGGCCATTCGCCTTTGCCTCTGCCTAAAACCTAGGGAGAACTCAAACAGGTCATTATTTTGTAGGAAAGAAAAGCTTTGTTTCTGCTTGTGCTCATGTGGGAGCTGCTGTAAGTGTGCTGTGTGCTCAGTGACATGCATTTTGTTTGTTTAAGAGCTGCTAAAATAACTCAGAGAAGCCCATTAACGGGTGGAATCAGGACTGTGCAGCTCCGGACGTGGAGCCGTGGCACTTGCAGTGCTGGGTGTTTGCTGGGAGCTCAGCAGCTCGGCTAAGTCACTTTGTCAGATGTTTGGAAGAGGAAAGGAGTTATCCTGGGCTGTGAGCAAGCTGATGCTAAATCCATAGCCAGGCCAGGCTGTCAGAGAGTCTGGGCTGAGACGGTACATTCTGTACCTTCTCTTGGGATCTAAAAAAAACCCCAAAGTACGCCTGACAGCTGCAAGCAAGGAGCAGCTGGATTCCCTGGCTGAGGCAGCAGTGGTGGTTGTAAGATATAACACTGCAGGTGAGCTGCTGCCTGCAATGGAGCTTTTCAGTCCTCCTGTCTGAGTTTTCCTGATTTGGTGGACTTCTCATGCTGGCAGGTGGCCCTGACTTGGAGACTTTACTCTTTTCCAAGGGCTTTTGCCCTGAGGAAGCAGGGAGCTGGCTTCCACAAAGGGCTCTGTTCCCCAGGCCCCTCAGGTGTAAAGGCAGGAGAATATGTGCCTGCCATTTGTGCCATTGTGATGTCACTGCTGCCTGCCCAGAGTCCTGCAAGCCCCCAAACCCTGTGCCCTTTGGATTTCAAACCATTTCAAGACTTTGACTTGATTTGTAGCAAGTGCTACAAATTTGTAGCAAGTGCTACGGTTCTAGGAATTGTTTGGCAGTGGCTGCCAAGAAGCAGCCAAAATTACAGAACAAACATGACCTGCAAGGAACTGGAAGCAGAATTAATTTCAGGAATTCAGCTTTACCTCTGATTTAAAAAATTACCCAAGAAGGTCGAGAGTTGTGTCATTTACAACTATGACTATCATTAATATATAGGACCTGTCCAGTTTATTCCCACTATGATGCAAACTTGAAATGTCATTTAAAAGCAATGAATAAATTGGATGAGATCTGACAACCACAACTGTGCGTTGATTATCACACACAGTATTAGTAATATTAAGCAGCAGGTGAGCTTCTGTGATGGGAGAGCATCTCGGCTGTTCTCAAGAGTCCCATTGGCAGGCAAGGGTGTCCCAGAGCAGGCAGCCTGTGCTTCCAATGCAGGAAACACTGCCAGAGTAGAGTTTATTCACAGTTGTTAATAGAAATCTGCCATTTTAGCAGTAATTAGGCACACAGTGTTCTAGAGTGTCCCTGTGGATGGGTTAACCCCCCTTCCTGTACTGGTGATGGTAGTGGATGATCTGACACAGGTAGTTGCTCTGCACTGCCACCAGTGCCACAGGTGCTTGATCTATAGAGGGAAGGAAACTGATGTGACCCAGACAGGGATTTATGGTCTCACCTCTATTTGGAGGATGACTTTAGCACTGGTGTGGGCTGTACAAATGTTTGGTGGTGAGGAGGGCCACTCTTGAAAATCTGTCCCAAAGAAAGGTTTTGCTCACAAGCTGTGTTCACAAGTTGTCATTTGTCATCTATTTAAGAGTTCCCATTTTTGGACTAAGTCCACACAGAAATGTCATCAGTGAGAATCAATTTGCTGCTCTAAGTACAGGCCTTTTAAAAGTTTGGCATGTAGGCAGGGCTGTGGTAGAGACCAGCACTGTACAGACATAATTTGTGCATTACGTGAGAAGTTTATTAAGGAATTACTGATGTCCTCATTGAAGAGGTCAGTCTGTTGCTTCAGCAGTATTTTCCATGCCTGTGATGGACCTTTACCGTGAACCCATCGGAGAAGGGTAAGGTGGTCCTGGTATGCATACCAACATATCTTGCCTTTTTGTCCTGGGATGGAAATTGGCATTGTTTTGCCCCAGGGTGACATTTTCCCCTGCAGGGCAAGGGGTACTGCTGTGTTGGTGATGCCACTGCATATCACTGGGTACATGGTGCTCCTGAGAAGTGTGAAGCTGGGATTTCCTGGATTGCATGAGCTCTTCAGCCTCAGCTAAGGTGCTGTGTAGTGGACTGGTACTGAACCTGCTGCCCTGGCTCCTTAAGGGCTTTAGCAATTGCACATGGAAAATAAGCAATTAGCAACAAGGGCTGCTTTGTTACAAAGCCACTGAGCTCACCAGGCCAAGGTCCGGCTGCCCAGGCAGGGGGAGGGAGCTGGGTTGGGTGCTGCTCTGGGTGCAGCCCCGGGTGGTTTGCCTCCCTTTATGTGGCAGAAACTTGGCAGGGCCCACCTTCATTGCAGCAATGCCTTTTGGAGGTGGGAGGAGAGGGGGGAAGGGGAGCTGGCCTTTTCCTGAGGGTTCATCTCAGTTGAACACAGTGATGGTAAGGGGCTGACAGCTGCCTGCCACAGTGAGGATTAGCCAAGACAAGAAGGGTGCAGAGAAGTTTCTTGGCTGTGCTCTTACTGTGTACAAAAGATGAAGGGGGAAAGCCACCATCACCCCCTGAATGGACCATGCCCTCATTCCCATCACTCTCCCCTTCCCATTGCCCACACCCTGTCCTCCAGGCAGGACAGAAGCTACTATCAGGGTCTCCCCTTTGCTCTCTCCCATTTCAAGCACGTCTCCTGTCCCCATCAGGACACTGCATACTTCATATTGGGGCTCCCATCCCATCAGCCTCTGGGGCAGGTCTCTGGGACCCTGCAGCAACCAGGCACCACCAAATGGGCAGCTCAGCCAGGGATTGCTTGGTGGGACCACAGCAAGGTGCCTCAGTGCTCACTGCACAGGAGCAGTAGTGTTTGCCAGCTGGGCATGTGCCTGCAGCCATCCGTGTTCTGGCTCAGGAACTGAACATCATATTTGGAGGTAGGAGAACGTGCAGTTGTTGTTTTAGTTGGTGTTTGGGCTGGCAGGACTGCTGTTGGAGTGGCTCAGAGAGGGATGGCTGGCAGCCCATGCTTCCCTTCTGCTCCAGGAGCCTCATGCCTGGCTGAATGGGGCTCAAGGTGTCCCAGCCCCTGATCCCTGTGAGAGAGGCTTGCTGACAAAACACATCCTCACTACTGGCCTGCTGCTGCTGCCCGTCCTGCTCTCCCAGACAGCTGCCCAAACTGGCAGCCCTTAGGAAGAAATATGAGCAAATCAGTGAGCTCCAGCAAGAAGCTCATTCTTTCTGGGATGCTTATGACATCCTGACTTTTGTAGATTCCCTATTTTTGTGTCTTTATCCCATGACTGTTTCCCCTTTGGTGAGGGAGAGGCCATGCAGTCTTCCTCCCTGGGTACCATGCTGCATAGACTCATGCAGTGCACACTGGCTGCACCCTGCAGCCTTCCAGGAGCATCCTCTAACCACAGCCACCCTGGGTCTGGCCTGGCATCTCATTTCACTTCATGTCTTTTTGACCTGGTTCCTTGATTCTCCAGATGCCTATGGGGGGAGGCATTCCTGGAGATGTGGATGCATGAGGAAGGTCCACATCCTCAGCAGCAAGCCCAGTGGCATCTGCACAGGTGAGGTGGCAGGGTTACAGCCTCTTGAACATCAGATGGATATAGGCACACAAGCCCAGTCTGCTGCTTGTGGGGCAAGTGCTTTGAGCTTGCTGCTGGTCTCCTAGCTGGCAATAACCCCTGCAACTTGCCTTTCCTGCCATCTTGGGCACACAGCTGCTTTACCAAAGGTTCCCAGCTCAGTCCCATGAAGTTGTCCCATAACCCAGAACTGAAGTAAACGAGTGGAAGTTCATAGATTTGGACAAAGTCTTTCCCCCACTTGTTTGTCCCTTGCTGACATGAAAACAAGAGAAGGCCCTACAGAATGCAGCTGGTGGGTGGAGTGGTCCCTCTGCCCTGGCAGCTGTCCCCAGCCAGGCGTTTGGAAGGAGTGATGGTGGCTCTGTGGCCACCGGGCTTCAAGGCAGGGGAGGTGTGGCCGCAGCGCCCTGTGCTGGGCCAGCAAGGGAAGTCCTGCTGGAAGCAGCTTTTTTTATCTGAGATGCCTGGGCCTGGCGTTTGAATGCTTGGAAATGCTCTTCTCCAGATGTTTCCTAGCACACGCCGGCTCTGTTTATAAACAGCTCCTCAAAGCAAAACTTGCTGGGGCTGCTCGCGGCAGGCCCTGCACGGCTCCCCTGTACCATGGCATGGGGTCTGGGGCCACAGGTCACCACTGTCCCCTCCCATCTAGATGGGTTGGAGCAGTTAACAAAAGCCCCAAATGCCTCCTCTTCCTCACTTCTCCCTTTCTCCTGGCTAACAGCTTCCTGCCCCGATGAATCCTGGTGGTGCCAGCATCTCCAGGCTCCCTTCCTGCCCAGGCTTCTGCTGCTGGGGGCACAGAGAGGAGGGCACACTGCCCTGCTTGAACTGCCTGTTCCCAGGGAGAACCCGGTCACTCCAGGGGCTTGGGTCAGGGAGACATTTCCACTGCATCCAGCTGGGGTTCAGTTCCTTGATGATTGTCTCAGGGGCGCATCTTGACAGCACACTCATCCGGTGCCTGGAGTTTTCCCCTTATGTTTTGCCAAAATTTGAGGTGGGTGCCAAGGGCAGATGTCAGGCAGGACAGAGTGGAGTGGGTGCAGGCTGCATCAACAGTTTGGCTTTGGTTGTTGTGCTTTGCCAGCCCCATCTCCTCTGAAGAGAACAATGCTCTCATACTTGTCACTCCTTCCACTTCTGACTGGGTGGAGGTGCCTTTCAGCCATGCTCTTCTCTGTTCTGGCCCTTACAGGACAGCACCTGATTGAAAGACAAAAGCCAAGAGAAATCTTGTCTAAACAGCTGCCAGTGGCTCTGCCAGGATACCTTTCCCTTGGTTGGCCTGAGCCCCAGGCTGTTGTGCTCAGCTGTGAGCAGGTTCCCAAATCATCGTGCAGCTCATCACATCCTGGACGTCACCTCATACTGGTCCCTGCAGATGGCCCTGCCCTCCCTGCCAGCCCCACACCCCGCACAGGGCTGGGGGAGGACAGCCCTGTCACAGCCAGCGCTGGGAGGAAGGGCTGAACAATTGCTGCTTGTCAGTCTGCCTCCTCTTCCTGTAGAAAAGGGCACAAAGCACAAAGTTATCAGCCATCCACGAGTCATCTGGGGAGCGGCGTTGCTGGAAAGTTGAGTCATGTGATACAGATTTGCTTTAGCCCCACCATGGCCTGGGTGCTTGCAATTTTTTTATCCTGGCTGCTTGCAGTGGCTGTAATCTTGTCCCTTAGCTTGGGCAGCATGTGTTTGGAGGTAAGAATGGGAAAGGAATCAGCTTCACTGCCGTGGAGCTGGAAATATGCTCCCCTCTGTCGCACTGCTTACCCTCTCCCTCCTGCCAGCTTCCAGCATAACATTCTGGGCAGGAGGATGGCTCTCTTGGCACTGCTGGGGAGAAGCAGAGAAGGGCTTGAACCACTCTCTGGGTCTGAGCACTTCAGGAAGCTGCTTGGTACATGCCTGGGGCTTGTCTTTGCAGTTTGAGCTTCCCTCTATTGCTGCATGGAGAATGTTCCTTTTCTAAGGAGCAACCCATCCATGAGTTGTCCTTGCTTGTCCTCAAGACACAGCTTCTCTTTGCAGAGGCAGAGCCCTTTATCCTTTCCCCACCCTTTAGATCCAATGAGCACTGCTGCCCATGAGCTCTGATGAGGCAGTTCATCCTCCACCTCTCTGGGAAGCATGGATACAACTGCTTCAAGACTGAGCCCTCCTGCCCTGGAAAAGTGGCACTTGGAAAAACCCTTTCTGTTCTGAATCACATGAAAGGGAGTGGTGTAAAGACTCTTAATGAAATGGGATATATCAGTGCTTTAATGGAAAGTTTTAAGGAAGTGATGCTGCATGATGCTTGTGGTTCTCCAGATCAGGAAATAAAAAAGATATTCACAGTTGACATCATTAATAGAGCCACATTTTCTGCTGGGGTAATTCTGCTGGTGGCTGTTGAATCCTGGCAGTCACCTTGGTCCCGAGCACAAGCCAGAAGGATGGATTTGATAGGCCGATCTCTGTACAAGCTGTAGGAGTCCCTGGGCAAGTGGGACAAGCTCAACACAGCTTCTTTGAAGAAAAATTTAAATTTAAATGCTTGCAGTGGAGAGCATTGCTTCTGGAGCTGTCCCAGGGGCAAATGTCCCTGCATCTTTCTTACATCAGAGGGAGTCCAGCTTCAGCTTCCAAGCATGGGACCACTTTAAATATGTGGGTGCTAAATCTACCAAGAAGTTCTTGTTGCCTTGAGCTGCAAGGAGACTTGGATGGTGTCTGACAGGTTTGAAGAGCAACCAGTGGCAGGCTTGGCTTATTCTTTCTAACAGTGTTTCTTCTTGACATCTTCACAGCAAGGTGTAAAAAACCCCTTCTTTTTACAGCAAGGTGTAAAAAAACTCCTAACTTTACCTTAAGTGTGAGGGCTGGAAGGAGAGAACAGTGTTGACAGCCCTGGGCTGTGAGATGGTGGTGAGGGGTCACAGGTCCCCCCTGCTCTCCTCTGAAACAGCAGGCTGCTCTTGGGTGCTCAGCTTTGCAGCAGAGGATGCTTTTTGAGGGAAGAAGACACTCAAACTGAATGGGAGCAATTTTGGGGGGCAGATCCAGCTACTTGGGGAATAGCATGGGATTAATTCAATTCCTGCAAGTGGGAGCAGCCAGTGTATATATGGTGAGGTATATTCTCTGACGCAGGACTGAGAAAGAAGACAAATTTCTGGGCTGCTTGCGTAGGTAATTGAAAATAGGGCACTTCTGGTGGTTCACCCAGGGCACTGGGGATGTGGTTTTGTCTCTGCACAGCCATGTGAGCAGTCACACGATCCTGTGTCCACTTGGCTCACCAGAATGATTCTGGTAGAAACAAAAGGGGCTTTAGGAGATGGTAAGCAGCATGGTTTGAAGTCTGGGCAATATCCTGTGCAGGGGAATGGAGAAAAAGGCAGCCTGTGAAGCACTGGTTGTTCTGAAAGGCTGGGTGTTTCCAGACAGAAGACAAGCATGGAGTGGGTGGTAGATCCTGTGCTGTGATCCTGACCTGCCCAGACTTGAGGTGGCTGCTCTTCAGGCTGCACTCCCTGACATCCCTGTGCCTGTTCTTCCTCTCTTTCCAGGCACACCTTCTGGCAGTATCGCCGTGAGAACCCCCAAACCAAAGTGGGGGAGCCCCCTCCTGATGGGCTGCCAGGCTTCAACAGTGGTGTCCTGCTCCTGAACCTGGAAGCCATGAGGCAATCCAAGCTCTACAACCAGCTGCTGGAGCCCACCATGGTGCAGAAGCTGACAGAGAAGTACCACTTCAAGGGCCACCTTGGGGACCAGGATTTCTTCACTATGGTGGGAATGGAGCATCCGGAGCTTTTCCATGTGCTTGACTGCACATGGAACCGGCAGCTTTGCACATGGTGGAGGGACCACGGATACAGTGATGTGTTTGACCAGTACTTCCAGTGTGAGGGGGAGGTCAGAATTTACCATGGGAACTGCAACACTCCAATCCCTGAAGACTAAGGCACCCACTGTCCCCAGGGGCAGCTCTGACTGCAGCAAGACCTGCAAAGCCATAGTGGCTGCACTATCAGTGCCTCAGGAAGGGTGACCAGTTCTGATCCAGCATAATCCAGTGGAATCTAGGATTCCCAAGAGCATTCAATATCCTACTGCCTGCAGCCTCACCCTCCAAGAGGAAGGGCAGTTCAGCTGTTGGAACAGGACATCCACAGCCACTGTATCCAGGGCTCAGCTCCTGGTTCTCATTGATGAAATCCACAGCGCCAATCTGTGCCTCAGCATCAAAAACTGCTGCTTTTGCACTAGGCTGGGTCCCTGGGTGCTGTGCAGCTTTGCCTTGTCTGATGGTCTGCAGGAGTCCCCAGCGAGCAGTTGTGTTTTCTTTTTCATTCCTTGGTGGCCCATTTCTGCACCTCATGCAAAGAATTGGTCTGGTCCCTCTGGAGAGCAGACACTGTCCTCAGGTCATCTTCCTTTTGAAACATTCCAGAAAGGCAAGAGGCCTTTAAAGACTGAAAAGCTTCAAATTGGGTTATTTACAAACAAAAAATGAATGCTAGATAAGCTTTCAAGCCTTCTGTTAGTTCTTCTTAGCAATAAAAGCTTTACTGCCCTGTGTTGTCCTAGAAGTGTTCAGTGAGTGTGTAGCAATAGATTCATTTTTCTAGCTTTGCCTTTAACCTTTCATACAAGAATAAAGCTACAGATGTCAGACACGCTTGGCTGTTTTTCTGTGGCACAACTTAAGTCCTGTGCAATAGGAGGTTTCCTGCTCTTATCATGATTAAAAAGTAGCTGATGTGTATCTGCTGGGCAGTTGAGTCTGGTGCCCCACATAGTTTATCCCACATCTGTCCCGTGTGAGTGATGCAAATAGGCAAGCTGGATTTTTAAAGATCATCACCACTGTAGCCAGGGTTGGTTTTGAAGGAGCTGGGAAGTTCCTGTGCTGTGAATGAGTGAGCTGCAGGCTGAGCACACTGTTCCTTGAGTCAATGCTGCCTTGGTGAGCCCTGCGTGGGTCTGTGTCAGGGACTGCACGGCTCATCAACCACCTCCAGCCCAGCCCAGCTTGTTTTACACCCCGTATGTGCATCTGTGTGATGTGCTCGTGCAAGAGAGAGGTGTGGGCACCTGATTGTGGCTTAACCTAATAACAGAACACACCATGTGTGCCAGGAGTGTCCTGGGCTCCTTCACCCGTGCCTGTGAATGAACTTAATGGGGGAGAGGCTCCCTTCCCTCAAACTGATGTGCAGAGGCAGCAAGCTGTGGTATGGGCTCCATCCTGAACCCTGCCCTCTCTGATGTGCTGAACCAATCCATTTCCAAATAGCACAAAACCTTGTCTACAAGTATTTTCTCCTCCCTAAGGAAGAAACAGCAAAGAAGTGATTAAAGGTGAGGGAAAGACACAGTGCCCTGCTGTGTTAGGCTCACATTTTCACCAAAAAACAAGGTGATCCAGCCTCACTGTGCAAGGCAAGGCAGCCAGTCTTGCTGGAGGCTGCAGTGGGGCAGGATTTGGGGCAGGTGATGCACTGTGATGATGCACCCTGAAAGATGAGGAAGATCCCTGGTGCTTACTGGTCAGGTCTCACTGGTAGCACCAGTGAGACAAAGGGCTTCACATGCCAGCGCAGGACCTTACCATCAGTTTGGAAATGGCCATGCTGGAAATACAGGCCAGGCTGCTTATGTCACCAGCACTGGGGAGGGGTGGGATGATGGGCAAATGTGGCTTTTACTGGGGACTGAGCAGCTCTGAGGTGGCTGTGGGTACCTCCCAAAAGCAGCATGATGGGTGCTGCAGGGTGACACCTTGGGAGACAGGGCTGTGTGGGGCCAGATGCCCTGCCTGCCCCACAATCATTCCTGGAGCTGGGCCGGGCATTGTACCCCCTCTACCTGCAGCCAGGGGATGCTCTCCATAGGGTTGGGAGCATTTCTCCCTCTCTGTGGAGTCCCAGAGCCTTTGTGGGAGAACACCTACACGCGGCCACTATGGCCCCAAGGCTGAAACCATTTGCTTAGGTATTTTTCAAAAAATAAATTACTTTTTTTTTTTGGTTCAAAATCACAGTCGACTGGGAAACTCACTGCATTCTTTTTCAGCTAGGAAAAGCGTAGTTAAATGAAGCATTTAATGGAGCTTTACTGGTTTTCCCCAGGCAGCAGAGAGAGCCCCGTGGCACAGCCCCCTCGCAGCGGTGCCGGCCCGGCCCGGCCCGGCCCGACCCGCGCGGTCCCCGGGGCCGTGACTGAGCAGCGCTATTTATAGACCCCGCACGTAGCTCCCTGTGTAATTATCTCCCCTTCATGCCCTGCTGATTGCAGGCACTAATGAGCTCCGCTGCAGAGAGCGCCGTGGCAGCCTGGGGTGACTCGTGGGGCTGCCAGCTCCGCCTTTTCAAAGGGTGCTGCTTTGGGGCAGAAGCAGAGCTCGCTGTTCATCCCTGAGGGCACTGCTTGCCCAGGAGCCCTCACCCCACAGGCAGTTACTGGACTAAGTGCCCAGTCGGCATTTTCTTCAATTCCTGGAAGAATGGGGACTCTCCTTCCTAGCCCTTCTTTGCCCTCCTGCACCTCCTGCTGCAGCCCATCCTCAGCCGGGTGTTGCTCCAGGCACCCAGACCTGAGCATCCTCTCCTGGTCCTGTGATGCTGGCCCAAGGCCAGGACAACCAGCACTTAGCAGCTGCAAGCACAATCATGGTGAAAGATGCCCAGAAACCATTAAAGAGCACCGGTTTGCCCCTGGGCACTGGGGATTTGTTGTGGTGACCCTGCAGCAGCAGCACTGGGACTGACAGGCAGCTCCTGGTCTCCAGAGGCCTGGCACCGTGTTCTTGGGCCGGTGCTGATCCCCTGCCTAACAAAGGGCATCTGCAGACTCCAGAGCCTGGTTATGGGTTGGTTGGAGCCCTTCTGGAGATGCAGGATGCTAAAGGCAGCCCTTGGTGAGTGGCAAGTGTGGGCATGCGGCTGTGACACGCAGCAGTGGGGGGACACAGCTGTGGGGAGAAGGAGACCAGTCCCACCAGCACAGCCTGGTGGTGAGGGATGGGGCACATTGCACCCATGGGAGAGCTGCAGTCATCTCTGCAAGGATGTGGTGGGCTTTATCCTAAGGTTACTCAGCCCAGAGCTCTTCCATCACAGATTCCTGCTCCTTGTCTTCTCACCTGCTGGCCCACAGAAAAGTGCTGCTCATGTCAAGATCCCCATGTTTTTCTAGGGTGGAGAAGGAGATGGGAGAGCAAAGGGGTCTCATTTGTAGAAGATCGAGCTGTGGAAAATAGCTCTGTAGCTTAAACTTTAGGGAAAAACTCCGTTTCTTATGTCACTCAGCATTCATGAGGAATTGCATGTTGAGAAAACAGTATTCATGATTTTCTGCCCAGCTTTGCTTCCAGCCCTGTGCTGGAGCTGCATGAGATTTTTGCTCTCCTCTCCTGCATTTCATAACACCATCAGTGTTTATTCTCTTACTCATTTGTACTTCTTTCCCATTTGAAATAATCAATTGTTGGTATAAACTCACCTAGGGAGCAATTACTGTGAGCCTAACCCAAACAGGCACTGGGGTGTTCCATTAAGCAATATCACCGCCCTCCCTCTCGGCTGATCCCAGAGGATACAATATTTACTTTTCAGCTGTGCTATTCATACCAAGCGCACTTCGGTCAGCGTGCCAAGAATAACACAAAGCCTAACAACGGGCTTCAACGCTGAGATGGAGTTTCTGACTTTGCAAACCAAAAAAATAAAAAGCCAACCTATTATTTTGCCTTTGCTGAGAAATGCCTGGCAGCAGGAGAGCAGGCAGGTTCCAGAACCACTCCTCTGCCTTCAACAAAGCCATGGGCAGCATGAAGTCTGTCCTGAGGGACACAGAAAAAGACAAAAAAAAAAAAAAATAGCAGTAAGCCTGGGACACGGGTTGGCAACTGCCTGCTTTTCCTTTTAATAGAGATTTTATTAAGTTGCTGCAATGTTTTGTGAGCATTTCCTCAAAAGCTTTGCAGAGCCATGGAGAGACACTTTCCCCAGCACCTGTAGATATTTCAGCCAGGTTTTTAGTATCTCTGTCTCTGACCATCACAGACCCTCTGCAGATTTAATTACTAATTGCAAAGAAATTGCTGCCTGGTCCTACAGCCTTTTCATTGCCGGCGGGGTTTGCTTTGTCCAGTTCTCTTCTGGAAATTATTTATTCATTAATTAGCTGCTAACAAGGGAAGCACTTGGAGCAAATTACCTTCCTGAGGTACTTCGTTGGCATTAGCTGCATTGTACCGAAAGTCTCAATGTTAAATTAGACACTTTGCCTACCTGAAGAAAAAGCTGTAACAAAGCAGAGTCTGGAGCTGCCAGAATGAGCCACAGGTCTGGACCTGCAGGAGCCTTTGGCATTGCTCACCAGTGAGGGGATGCTCAGCAGTTTGTGGGGTGTCCCTGAGAGCCAGATATGCTTTTCCTGGGGCAGATGTTGCTGTTGTGGCAGGTAGAAAACCATGCCCTGGAGTTCCAACTCCCCTCAGAGCAGATGGTCACCTTCGAGCTCTTTGTGCTGGCTCATTCCTGATGGATTTGGCACTGTGAAGCCCTGGCAAGGGGCTTGTCCTGGTTTCAGTCTTCACCAGCACAGCTCCAGTGCCAGCTTCTCCTCCTGCTCCTGGTCAGCCATCGTTTAGCAGCAATTTGTGACCCTGCTGGGGACAATCCTAAAGCTGTGCAAGCCACAGGCTGCCAGCAGAGCCCTGTTCTCAGAAGCACTGCATGAACCATCTCAATTTATCACCTACAGACCTCTCCCTCTTGGTGCATTTTGCAGCTGTTGAAATGTTTGTGGCCTTTGTCACAACACATCCCCTTCTTGGAGCTGGTCAGGATAAATGGACACTTTCAGGTCCTAAGGACGGTATCAATTTAGGGAATAAATCACTTGTGGATGCCCTGTGGCAAATGGGGCTCTAGGCAACGTGTCAAAAAAAAAGGTGTATTTTTTTCCTGCATGCTTTTTCCTTTCAAACTAATTTCTTTTCTGTGCTGGAGTACTTTTCTGGCTACCTTGGGAACACAGAAAAGATGTCTCCTTCCAGCATAATCTGCTGAGCTCAAGGGAGAGAGGAGTTTTATACAGAATGCTTAAAAACACTAGCAGCAGTAGGGAAAAAAATAAATGGGCATACGAGAGTGGGCGCCTCAGCTGTGGAATGGGGGCATGGAGAGCTGGCCAGGTAAAAGATGCTTAGCTGAGCTGACAGGCCCTATGGTCCTGCAATAAAAACCATTATCTGGAAAATAGGTTATAATGGTGACATGGCAGAACCTGTCACTGATGCTGAGCTGTTCAGGAGAGGGAAATGTAGAGCCAATGTGAAGAACTGCAGAAAATATGGTTGATATGGAGCAGTAGGTAATAAAATGGGAACAAAATTCATCACTGTTAGATAGTGGGTAGTGCAGATGTAGAAGGGCATAACCCAAGGGTACAGAGAAGAGCTGTGGAGAGCAGGGAGGTGATGTGGGAGGCAGCACATCCCCCAGTTCCCCTCCTTGCTGGAGCCAAGGTCCCACCTGTGGGAGGGAGATCAGGTTGGGATCTCCCTCCTTGCTGCTCACGCCAAACCATGCCCTAATGGGCTCCCCAGGAGCACCCACTTCAGCAGCTCTTCTGTGGGCACAGGGCAGGAGAACCACTGGTGCAGAGCAGGCAGGTGGGCTACATGGCCAAAATGCCAGGCTGTGCTCTGCCTGATTGTATCCTGCAGGCTGCACTGACAGAGCCACAGCTCCGGCCTTGAACCACCCTTGGTCTGTGCTCCATCAGCCCCTGGAGCTCAGACAGATGATGTGCATCAGCTCTGGGGAATCATCCCCAGGGATTAAAGCAGCCTTCAGGTTATGGACACAAGAATGGTGCAGCTGAGGAGAATCAGCAACATTCACTCCCTCTCCTGGGAACAAGGGAAATCTTGCAATTCTGCAGGATCTGTGCTCAGCGGTTTGGGGAACTCTTAGTGCTATAGAAAAGTGAAGGTGTCCAGCAGCAATTTTTGTTCAGTAATTGGAATAGACATAAAGATGTTGTGGCATTGTAAACCACTGCACTCTGCAAAAGGGAAACAGCAGAACCTGGAGTCCAGCAGGGATAGAGTGTATTCCAGTTAAATAATGGCAATTCACTGTAACACCTATGCAGAAGGCAAGGAGGATGCCAATCCTGTGCTAGTGTCAAAGGAAAAGGCTGGCAACCCTAAGCTAGCAGCTTAATTCCCAAGTTAGGCAAAAGGAAGGGAAAACTTTTCTGGTGTAAGATTCACCAGGTAGTAAATTTTCCAGGTCAAAAAGATTTTACCTGGAAAAGATGCAGGAATAGATCTAGAAGAAAATTCCATATGGTGGAAAAGAAACTGGAGGCCAGCAAACCTGCCTGTGCTGACACCTCAGCATTTCACATTTTAAAAGCAGCCAATGTTGCAAAAATAGGAAATACAAGAAGTCAGCATTATTAAAGCAAATGTAATGAAATATACTATCGTGAGTCATTTACTTTTATACCTCAAAAATTTTTTGGCAGATGCCACTAAATTTCTTTCACCAGTCATTGCTCTGGTGAAGTTTTACCAGCAAATAAAAAAGACGATATAAAATATGCAGTGTTTCATGCTCTCCTTCCTGAAGAGTTGTACGTAATAGGCTGCATTATCAAATAATCATAATAAGGGAAGACTTTAAATAATGCTGGACTGAGTAGCAAGTGCCAAGGCAATCATACATTTGTCATAAAAACACAGTACCAGGTTCTTAATGAATAAATGTGTCAGCTGGATTTGGGCTGGTAGCATCATGTACAAATCCTGAAAAATTACTCTCTGGTCTCCAGTATGAAGTCACTGGTGTTTGCAGTTCTGCAGCTCCTCCTGCCCATGAGTTTCTGCAGCCTGTGCTCAGCCAAGCCTCCCTGCAAAGAGACCACATTGTCCTGATTTTAGGAGCAAAAAAGAGGCTGAGAAACCGCTGTCCAACATGGGGCCTAGAAGTATTTCAAGATTTTCTGGCTGTTCTTTCAGCTTCCAGTCCCAGAAGTCCCAGACTAGAGGGTATGGGAGGCTGACCTGGAGCCGCATGTCCAGAGGTGATGTGGGTCTTTTTCCCAGCTTCACTTTCCCATCTCTCACGGGGAGGTGATGCCCACCCTGCTCTGGTGGTATGGGCAGCTCAGCAGGAGCCCAGAGCATCCTGTGCAGGCTGGGAAGGATGTGGTGCAGGATGCTGGGGACATGCCTGTAGCACCACCAGGCAGGGTGCACGTGTGTGCCCAGAGTGGCATGGGAGGGTGGCAGAGCATGTTTGGGAGAGACCTCCTGCAGCCAGAATTCCTCCTGGAGGAGAAGCAACACTAGAAAGTGAAGTTGCCCGGTGCATGAAGTCCATCTAGGACAGACATGGAGTTTGAACTGCCAGCAGAGCAGGAGGGCTGTGGGTGGACATGAATTAAATATCATGGTCTGGTCTACATTTACCCTTCTCAAAATAACTTTGCTTTTTGTGGATCCATTGTCAGAAAACCACAATTGATACTGTCCTAGTGCTCAAGCCCTTTATAGCTGCTGGTAGAATTAGCGACCTTCTGGTACTGCCAGAGCAGGCGTGGACCTGACCAAAGCTAAATCAGTGCTGTGGCCAGCAGGAGGGCTGGGCTGAAGGAAGGGATGCTTGTGGCTGACCCATACAGGCCCAGGGAAGGGATTTGTCCCATGGGGCCCACACTGCAGACACCCTGTGCAGCTCTCAGCTGTGGGAGGGCACCGGGATGTCATCCTGGGGTCCCAGCCCTGCCACCAGGGCTGCCCACCACATGGGCATACACTGAGCTTTCAGGGCTCCTCCTACACGCCATCTGGGCTCAGACTGTAAAACACATTAAGGTGCATGCTAATTTCTCCAAATTCCAGATATGGCGAGAACAGCTGAGCCCGTTCGTTTTGCTTGCAGGAGCTCCCTGGGAGTGGCATGATGCTGTGAAGGAAGTCCCCTGGCAGAGTGCTGTGCTCTGCTGCTGTCCAGTTTTAGTTAAGGACCAAGTTTGCCTGCTTTTTTCTAATTTCTCCCTTAGATGCCACAGTCTTTTGCATAAGGAAGATCAAACTGTGGTATTTTTAACTGTCCTTGTAAAAAAATGTGTGGTGCTTTGTGGGGAAAGCTGAGTCATGTATAGCCAAGAGGCTCAGCTTGGCAGGGGAGGATGCAGGTGCTGGCCCCAGAAGAGGAGAGCCTTTGCTCTGGGACACCTGCTTTGTATGGTACAAACAGAGCTACAACGCCAGGTGAGAGAGCATTTATGCTGAAATGATGGATTGTGCTGGAAAAGGTAAATGGGGGAATGATGAGGAGCTCGTGGTGCATAGGAGTGATCGTTTGCCAAGGTGGCACACACAGAGCTCAGCAGCAGTGGGGTGGGTGCAGTGGGCACTGAAGGGAGAAGCTGCTGCCTCACAGCCACGTGAACCTCCCTGGGGCAGGGGCACAGGAGCTGCACCTGCCTCGTCGGCTTTGGAGCTGTGTTGAGCTCTGGTGGGTGAGTGGGTGTCTGGGCTAAGGGTGATGCCAAAGGCTGCTGTGCTTCCCCCTGCCCAGCCTCTGGAGTGTGCCCAACACAGTGGCTGGGCAGCAGCACCAGTGGGATTCCAGCACTGGCAGCTCCTCTTCCCAGTCCCAGCATCCCTGCCCTTCAACAGGAGGAAATGTCTGAGCTGGGAATCCTGCTCAGGCTGTCACAGATGGCGAAGCACACAGATAAGTGGCTTGTCAGGGCACGCCTCTGCTTTTCCGCGTTCTCAGAGCTGAAAGAATGAATTCTCCCCTGTAATCCTAAAAATCTTTTGATGATGAGAAAAGGCAATTGAAAAGTTTTGTTGCATAACCTTCAAGATCAAATGATGATTTATTTAGAATGTGCTTTGTGGTGTTACATGGTATACAGGCTCAGCAATTAGCTGGAAGCAAATATCCCTCCTCATTTTCCATGAGTGTGTCATTAGGATAGCATCTCATCAGTTGAACATTATCATTATCAGCTGCAAATATTGCTGAAGTTCAAACTATTTTCTTGTAGTTTACTTTTTATGATATCAAATATTGTTAATTCAGTTTCATTGCTGCCTTGGAAATAATCTGGCAATGTTTTTTTCTCCTTGCAAACTGCTGTAACAAACAAGTATTGGAAATATGTTGTTATTTCTACAGCTGGGAGTATCAATGGCAAGGAAAATGCCCCTTTCAAGCAAATCTTTAATAGTTTATTTTCTGGATGAAAGAAGATCCAAGGTATTGTATACAATGCACGTAGCTTCTGTCTGCTGCTCATCTCTGGTGTCTCCTACAACCTCCCAGGATCTCACAGCCATACCCAACACTGCTACAAAACCAGGCTTCCTGTTACCTTCCAGCCCCTGATAAACCTCTGCAACAATTTGGGGGGAGGGCTGGGGGGGGTGTGGGGATTTGGTGGAGACAGATATATGTTTTTTCCACAGTTGTGGGTAAACGTGGATCTTTGCCATTACATTTCCCTGTTCAATGTAGCAGGAAAACTGACAGCAGGGTTTGTGCTGGGCTTGTGTGCAAGGGTTTGGGCTTCCCAGCCCAGCTCCCACACTGAGTGCAGGTCCCTGGTGCTGGTTGGGATGGCTTTCCTGCAGTTCTGCTTGCACCAGTTTTGTCCTTGGTCAAACAAAGCGAATTAGAGAAGAGGGCCCCTCCTCTTTCATTCTGTTGCCTGTGGCTGGAATAGAGCAGGAAATGCTGTGGGGTTGCTTCCTGTCCCTCTGCAATATCCCACTGTGAGACAGAGATGTGGGTCACAGCTGTCCCATACCCCTTGCGAACAACCAGAGGGTGTTTTACTGGTTTAGGAGAAAATTTGATCTCAGGGCTCTCAGCTCATTCCCAGCCCTCTGGTGCCAGTGCCAGGCCCGTGGGACCTCTCTGAGCACTGCTGTTAGGAAAGGGAGAGGGTGGGCTCCTGGTTCCCAGAACATCTCCTGGGAAGGTCCATGATGCCCTCCTGGCCTGGGGGGTGATTCTTGCTGGGGAATGCTGCAAACCAGGATGAGAAGATGCTGGGGAGGTCCTCAGGACTGGAGACCCCTTCTCCTGGAGCCGGGCTTTTTAGGGTTCTGCAGACGAGGATGGAGGGCAGCATCACTCCTTCTTAAGGCACCCATGTCCTCCCCTCTGGGAGGTTTTAGCCTCTAGGAACAGTACACTGTGTTCTACAGAATACAGTAGGACAGCAAAACTCCTTCTCTGCCTGATCTGGAAACCGTAATTTTCTAGCAACATGAAATTTGTATGTGTGGGAGAGCATTGCATGATCTGTGTCTGATGGAGAAGAAATGCTTTCAGATAGGGCAAAGATCTTTGGTCACAGGCATTTGATAGAAATAAAGATTGAGGAGAGCAGAATGAACAGTGATAAATGTTTCTCACAGAAAGGACAGTTAATCTTGGAGGCCTCAGATATTTTTCTTCTTTCAGACTGATGCCAGGTGAAATACCTGCCAACAGTGTTGTCTTTAAAGCCTTGAGAGCCTGAGAGGAAACTCAAAACCTGCTGCTGATTGTAGTAAGTCCAGTAAACAATTTCAGCCCTGAAGAAACTCTTCCTATGTGTGTTGCACAGAAGGCTTCGCATCGAGAGTCTGTGAGTATAAACCAAAATGCAAAATAAATCAAGAAATGATGCTTTATTCTGCCTGGCCAGGTGAAATACCTAAATGCTGGCCATTCCTTGCTCCCAGACCTTGCTGTAGCCAGGGCTCCTCTTCTCCACTGTTTATTCCATATTAGGAGAATGTCAGCTGGGCTTTCTGCGTGGATTTATAGTCACACCTTGTGAACCTCTGCCTCCAAGGGAAAAGCAGTAGTGTGGAAGACAATATCTGCTGTCAGCTTATGCACTTGCCAGGAGCAGGCAGGAATTACCTCCAGTCGTTATTGGTCATGCTCATAATCCAAGAGGTTTCTTTCAAGATATGGGGGGACACAGGCTTTGTGCACATTGAATGTTAAAAGGTAGTGTCAGCTTTCACAGTAATTTAAGGCTGGCATTCCTTCCTGCCTTACTCTTGCTTCCAAAGGGCACCTTTCATCTTTCTTGGAGGCTTATCTTTAGCAGACATCATAAACAAAAGCCTTTAAAACACCCTCATCATCTCTCACAGACCAGCTTCATTCAACACCTGGCCAAAAATGTCAGGTGTCCCTTTTGTCTGGGTGACAGAATAATTGGCTGAAGGAAACAAGTATCTGAGGGAGGGCAAGTGCATATGAGTGTGAGTTTGTACATGGGTGTGTGGGTATGTGAGGTTCTTCATGCCTCCCTCTCCAGCCTCTGAATCCTGGGCAGTGTCCCACAGGAGGGTGAGAAGGTGCTTTGCCTAGCACACAGGCACAGGGGCTGTGCTGCAGATCAGGAGCATGGATGTTTGCTACTGTTTTGCTGGGATAAGCTGAGGCAGGAGCCTCAGAACAGAGCTGCAGGTGATTTGGGGAAAAAATAATTTGAAAGAAAGACATTAAAATTGAGGAGGGAGGTGCTGGTGGTTACTGAGCACAGGGCAAGGAGAAGCTCACCATACAGCTGTGGCCCAGCTGTCTTAGTGCACCTTGCAGGAGCTTTTTTGGATGTTGTGATCTTTGTTTTCCTCCAGCATGTGAGGTGCTGATTCAAGGTGGGACACAGATGGACATTTGGCTGTGTTTTTTCGAAACCAGTGGAGTTTAAAAGGGAGCCATGCTTCAGCAGCAGGATTTTTCCAGCCCTGGCACCGGTGGGACCCCATCTCCCCAAGCATCCACACACTTAACCAAGGTGTCCTGACCTTCCTCTTCCCAGAGAACAGCCACCCTGATCTCTGTGCTGGGCCCTTCCTGGCAATTAGCAACCTGCCAAGCTAATCAACACCTTCTGGCAGAGCACTGCCACAGCCAGGAAGAATGACTGTGTGCTTGATCCGGTGCTGGGAAGCACGACAAGCTCCAGCCAAGTGGGCACCTTGCAGAGTGGCTCCCTGCCTGCTGGAGTGTGATGTTCCAAGTTCCCTGAGAGCAGTGGCCCGGGGAAGCATGGTCTGCACACACATGCTTCTCACAGGTTACACTCTGGGGAGCAGGGAGCAGGATTGCTACAGGGCTTCTGGGAAGCAATAAAAGCCATGACCAGTCTTGCATAATGCCACAGTCTGATTTCCAGTGTTGCTGAACTCCTCTCTTGGGAAGAGGAGCCACAGAAACTGGTCTGTGGGCCAGCCTGTGCCCTGTTGCTCATGGAGTACAAAGCCTTCTGCCCTCTGAGTTTCAAAATACTCACAGCACCCTCCTGCTCCCCCAGGATCACCCACACCTTCATGCCTGTCAGTACTGCTCTTGGCTTTGCTGAAGATGGACATGTTTAGACAGGACAGGTCTGTCTGCCCCTGCTTTGCTGTCCCACTGGCTTCATGGTGTGGGCACCTTCTAGCCACAGGCTGCCCAGTGTCCTCTGCAAAACCCACTGCTCAGCTGATATTCCCAAGGTGGCAAATAAATGTCCTGTGTTCCCTGGGCTGGTGTGTGGCTTCACCCTGTTTGGTTTGCCTGTCTGCCTGTGGGTCACAGCTGGGAGGTGCCTCAGCCCCAGCTGGCTCGCTGGGTGGGATGCTGGAGAGTGCCCAGTCTCTGGCTGGACAGGGATGCAGGGGATGCTGCAGACTCACTGCAGCCACAGAGCTTGTCTGGGGACTGGGCACTGCCAGCAGTAGCCCATGGATCAGTATCTGGGATTGCCAGAATAAGCATACCATGGCAGGCTTGTGACACCTTCACTGAAGTGAGTGACCACTGCTGCACTGCTGATGGATGGTTTGCAGCAGCACTGAACCACCAGGGCACGTCTCTGAGTCACAGGGAAGTGTGCTGAGACTGGGATGGGGGAACAAAACAGGAAAGGCAGCTGCCTGCTGGAAGGGATTAGATGCAGTTATGAATGTGGAGCAGGGATTACAGGCAGCCCAGCCTGCCAAGCAATGCTTATTGGGAAATCCGAGGGGGAAAAGAGGAGCATGAATTAAATAATTGCCCAACAATTAATTTCTGAGCACTACCTCTGCTGCTGTAGGACTCTTGCTCTATTCTCATAGGCTGGATTCAGGGGCCAGCACAGCCTGTGCCCAGTTCCTTCAGCATCACTCCCAGGTACTTCAGAGTGATTTACAAGGAACTATCACATCACCAGTAAGAGAAACAACCCAAAATGATGTTCCACCATGCTCCTTAGGGTGAGCTCTGAGTAATTACTCCAATTACACTCCAAATTACAGAGAAGCCAGTGGCCTCCACACAAGGACAGATTGCAGAATCCATCTTTAATTGTCGCTCGGGATGTGCTCTGCTGCTTCCAATTTGAAGTATCTGTTCATTTCCCTCATGGGTCTGTAATCACTGCTTATCATCACCTTTTTATCCACTCCTCTATTTCTAGCGCACATGTCAAAAAAGACAGTATATTAATCAGCCAAGCTTTCTTCATTTTTTCTTGTCAGCAGCAAACTGTCTTCTAAAATGGAGCAGCCAGTTGTCTTCACCTGGAATTGCCTAGGAGAGGTGTCCATCAAAAGCCAGTAAGTGACAAGCCCATGGGGAGCATGATTTGTTGCTCCAGGTAAATGATAAAGGACAGGGCTTATCCAGGCAGGGAGAGGCTAGCTGTAAATCCAGATCCCTCTCTGAGACTGTTATGTCAATAGTTATGAAAGCCCATCTACAGCTTCTCCCTCTGTCTGCATCCCACCAAGCAGGGCTGGCACAAGGACAAGGCCCATGGCAGGGGGCTGCTCTGTCAGCACGGATTTTGTCCACAGTGAAGCTGCAGGGCTGTGTCACTCTGAGCCTACCTACCCCTTGGTCACAGCATTGCCAGAGATGGGGAACTCACTGCAGGCTTTGACAGAGTGTTTCAGAGGGTGCTCACACACCAAATCTGTGCCTTATTTCTAACCACAGCCTTTTCTCATCCTTGTCTGCCAAACAGAGGCACTGCCAAACATTTAATCACATCAAAAAGAGCTTTAATAAGCTGGGATCAAGCTAGCCCTTTAACCTCTTTTTCTGGCCTGCATTGATGGTGTCCCAGAAATTTCTCTCCAATAAAAGTCCGTCTTTACAGCCCTCGTGGGTCCTTGGCTTCTTCTTTGGGTTTTTGCCAGTTTTTCTGACTCCTGAGATGCTGACCCCGCACTGGGCCTGGCTCTCAGGGAGGCTGCAGACAGTTGGACATCTCTGTTCAGTCCCTTTCCTACAGAGGCATCTTTTTTTTAGGGGGGATTGTCCCCCAGCTACCCAGGGTGCAGCCCCCTTGCCCTGGTGCCAGGGGCTGTGCTGTCAGTACAGCCTGGTGCCTGTGCCAGGATGGCTTCACCAGAGCCTGGGCAGTTCCTGCCTTTGCTGGGAAACCGAGAAGGTGTTAAATAACCTTAACTGAGGGCTGAGAGTCAATCCCCACTGGAGGCCCCTGGAAACACCTGAGCAGTGGGGCTGTGCCTGCAGCAAGGCTCAGAGCTCAGGGTGTCTGGACTTCCAGCGCAGGAACTCCCTGTGCCTGCTCCAAGCAGCTGGAGTTGCCAAAAGACTTACGCAAGCTGCTTACATCAACACCCTCACCAGTGTGGCTGATAGGGACAATCTAAGAACAGAGATATGCCGAGATCTCTTTTTCATAAAATGGTGCTAATTGACACTAATGATAATTCCCCATTTCAAACCTTTATCAGCCAAATCCGGTCAGGGCCGTTTCGGCCCTCGGCACAGCACTGATGTCAGCTGGAGCAGCCTGGGACATCCTGTTTACTCCATGGAGGTACGGGCAGTGTGCCAGTGCTGGGACCCCGAGGGAAGTCCCAGGGACCCATAGGAGCTAATTAGGTGCTCGTTCCTCGGCTCCTTTTGACGCTCACCAATTTGTCAGACCTGCCGATGTAAAAATCTAACCCCGGTAGCTATTGTTTAACATCTTCCTGAAGCCCTCATGGGATGGAAAGTGTTTTACTGTGATTATATTTTACTTTATAACATGCTGTATTGTTTGGCTTTTGCCTCCCAAATGCTGAACAAAAATATTTATCAAATATCTCTCCGTTTCTGGGTTGCTGCCTACATGATTTGTCACCCTCTGCCTTTCTGGTCTGGGCAGAGATTTCTCCTTGTGCTCACCACTTCCTTCAACAGTGTTGTGATGTTCATGCAGCTTGTCACAGACTTATGCCTTTTATTCTTGTATTTATTTTTGCAACTACCTTTACCCTGAGATGTGCAAACCTGTATTTTGTTCTGGTCACAGTTTTGGGGGTTAGGCTGACACGTGCTGGGACAGTTCTTGGCCTCTGCTCTGGGGTGTCTGTTTGCACACTCTGTTCTGGGGCAAAGATTTCCAGCCTATTGACTGCTCCAGTGGGCTGTGGTGCTGTCCTGCTCTGTGTGGGCATGGACCAGCAGGTGCTGCTCGCCTTGGGCTCTCCAGCCATTGCACCAAGGCAGAGCAGAGGTGGAGGTGGGTGGCTGGGCAGGTTCCTGCAGGGTGGGTGCAGTGGCTGCCTTTCATCCCAGGAGGGGCAGATAAGCCTTTTGTGCTACCCCCACACATGATTTATAGCACAGGAGGCAACACCCTAAGCACAGGGAGGGGGCTCCCCTGGGAGTGGAAATGTGGGCACCTTGTGAGGCAATGCTCCAAAGGAGCAGCCCCATGAGGTGAGTGGCTTCTCACTGCTGTGCAGGGATGGGGTCCCTCCATGCACACCTCCCTGGCAGCACATTGGCTCTGCTGCTGGGATTTTACACAGAAAGCAGGTTTGGTTCCAATAGTAATAAGAAAATACAAAGAAGTCTGCTTTTGAAGGTGTGTACAGCTCCCTCTTTCCCCAAAAGAAGCATAGCTGAAGCAGGTTGGTGGTTGCCTACGGGGGCTGTGGCAGAGTAGGGGACTCTCCCACATTTGGCATCTAGGAAGGGTCCTGCCCCTGCTGCAGAAAACAGACTCTGTATCCCAAACATCTCTAACACTGCAGTGCTGGATGCACACATGTGCATGGCCAAGGCTGAGGTGGTCAGGTGAACAGCATCTACCATTAGTGTGCTGCAATCCTGGGGATCCCTCCCCAGTAATTACCCTTCCCAAGGGCTCCTGAGCCAGCATGTGACCCAGTCATCATAGCAAGCCGGCAAGGTACAGCTAGCAATTAATTTCTTCTGTACAAATTATCAAATTACAAATTTGCTTTTAAATTGTATATTCTTTGAAGGAGGTCACTGCGTGGCTGGGACATAGTTCTGCCTGTGGATCACCCAAGAGCTGGGTGGCAGCTATTTTAGGTGTCTGGGAATGATGAGGTCTCCAGCTGGGCTAAATGGAAGCACCCCTGGGCCATGAACCTGCTCCAGCCCCTTGCACCTGCTGTGCCTGGCCACCCTCACCCCAACAAATACGTGGATGCTCTACATCCCAAATGCCTCTTTCCACGTCCTGAGCAGAGCTGCATGCAGAAGCAGAGTCTGCTGCAACCCAAAGGCTGCACATCCAAAGAATTGGACCAAACTGTGTGGTAGCCCCTGAGCTGTGTGTCCAGTATCACTTGTTTCCCAGCTTGCTGCCCCACATCCCAGAAAGGGTCACCACCCATCCCAGACCTGGGACATTTCCATAGGGATGCATGCCCCATGCAAGAGCTCATGCACCTGGTTTGCTGTCATCACTCTGGGCTTACACAGGGACTGACTCAGTCACAAGAAGGGGGAAGGAAATAGGAAGATGGCCACAGGAAGGACAACATCCCAGAGCACACAGTACTGCTCCCCAGCCCCTGCCCTGCACCCACACCCTGGCAAGATGCAATGACAGGTGACTGTAGGCATGAGCAGCACAAAAAGGCTTGACAGAGGTATGATGGAAGGCTGATTCAGCTGGGACAGGGACTCCTCGCAGCTGCACATCAGCTGCCACCTTGGAAGGACAGCTGCATAAGGTTGATAACTCTCCTGGCACTCAGCCCAATCCCACAGCACAACACACCTGAACTTTGCCCTCACTGGCTTTTGTTATTGGCCATCCACTGGCTTCATGCACCCAGGTGCTTCTGGTGAGACTGTTTAGGTGGTTGCAGGTATTTATGCTATTTAGGTGGGTGTAGGCACGTACAAATACCCCTCTGCTCGTGGTGGGGGGGGGGCTTTTCCTTATGTTTGAGACCTGCAGTAACAGTTGATTCCTCCAGCTTGCCATAAGTTTGTCTGTTTGCTCTATCTCGCTGTAAGAAAACTGCTAATGTTGTTCGAGTGACTTTTGTTAGGTGTTACATTTTAGCCATGCATTGCTATTTGGTATCTTTGAGCAGTGATGGAGGGTTCATTGCTTCCTCTGACATGTCTGTGTACATCAGCTACACCCAGGTTGTCTTATCCTTCATACCCTTCACTTTGAAGCCTTGTTTTGTTGGTCAGGCAGCTGTCCCCCACTTTTTTTTTTTTTGTGCCAGGAGCTTGGTGTGGGCTTGGGCCAGGTCACTGGGGGAGAGGGTGCTGGGCAATGTCTCTGTTTTTAGAGGTCTCCAAAACTCAAATGTCTTGATCCCGTGTTTGCAACAGTCTTGATAGGAGCAGAAGGTGGGACCAGAGACCTCTAGAGATCTTTTCTAACCTTTATTTTATTTTTCTCTGGGTGTTGTGTTTAGCACATAACAGTGATTTGTCAATGGCTTCATCACTGCAGGGCAGCCTGATTGTTTCCATCAGCTGTGGTCCCTAGGTCACGTCCTCAGCCATTGCTTCCTTGTACTAAGTCTCTCATCCTTCACAGCACTTGTGCCCTCAGGTCCTAGCCTGCCCTTGTGCTCACAGTTTCAAGGTGTATTTGGGGCTGTTCCCTGGATGATTCAGATCACTGGCACTAGCAGCATGTGCTCTTTGCTGTTTATGGCACCATCAGCTTGTGTCATCTGCTTGTCTTACCAGGAAAGACTTTTCTAGTCATTTAGTTAATTGGTTAAAGTATTAAATTATGCAACACCAAGAGCTGATCCCCTTGGAGCTGCTTGTAATAGCCAAATGGTATCTCTAATTCTCTCTTGCCCTTCAGACTTGGTTAGAGCATCTGTTTGTATGCAGTGTTTTTAACTCATGTCAGCTGGCATTAAAGACCCTTGAGAAAACTGGATTGTAGGGCATCAACCCTGCCTGTCAGGCAGGACAAGCAGGTTGTCCTCTCCAGAAAACAAGGACAACAGCTCTGTTTTCCAAACCTCTCTTTCCCTTGACAATAAAGTGCTTAACTGTGTACCTGAGTGCCTTGGCTGTTTAACTGTTGTGAGGATTGGTGGTATTGGGATATTTCTTGCCCTGTGACTCTTCTGAGGCCGCATGCTCTGCCTGTTGCTGGGTTTGCAATCGTCCTTCCCACATCTCCAGGGTACCACACTGCATTGGCTCTTGCACTGAACTGGCTTCAACACAACAAAATCCTGTGGCAATCACTTAAAAACAATAGTGGGACAAGGAAATTCCCTCTGGGAACAGCAAGGACTGTTTGCTGTCTCCCATCAGTGCCTGGTGATGCCTTGTTGAGCATCCCTGTCTAGTGACAAGGTTTGGGGTAGGCAGAGGTTATAAGGCTGTTCTGGGGCTCACCTATAGTAGGCATACACATGGCCACCACTGTGGCATTGGGAAAAGTATCATGAGCTGTGACTGCTCACAGTACCTCTGCTCTGGCCCAGGCATGGTCAGTGTCCTCTTCCTGATGGTCCTGGACATGCTTTCCTTGGGTGAAGGCTGGAGGCTCCAGGGATGGGGCAGTGGCATAATTCCTGGGGCTAGTAGACTCATTTCCAGGTTAAACAGCTGGGTGGATTGGTGCAGGAATTGCTGCTGTGCCTGCAGAACTCATTGCCCCAGCAGGTGACAAACACCTGCCACTCTGGCATGGGGGAGGTTGAAGGCAGGAGCTGCCCATCCTGCTGCTGGTGGGATGAGAGAGGAGCTGCCAGGGCGGAGTGTTGGGCACCAGTGAAATCCCATGTGCCAAGGACAGGGAGCTGCAGGTCAGGCTGCACCGGGAGTGCAAAGACAGGGCTCCAGGCAGTGCCTGTCCTGGGACAGGCTGAACCTCATCCTCCTGGTGAGAGGAGGAGGAGGAAACACGGCACATGAGCAGCTTATCCTGTGGGAGATGTGGAGCTGCCATGGGGGCACCAGGAGTCTCTAGTTGCATTAGCCCCTTCTGGAAAATAGGCCCTTGCACCACCGTTCCTGCTGCTCTGCACAGATGTGTTCTGGCCAGTTTAGCCTGCCTGTGAGTGTGTAACCCTGCTCTGGGAGGATGCTTGTCCAGCAAACACTGGCTTGCTTGGCTCTACAGGCCACCTTGCAGGGGTTGGCAGTGGTGGGGAGGATTTCACCCACTCACAGCTGCCCTTTTCTTGGGCCTTTGGTCAGCACATAAGGAAGCACTGGAAAAGGAACAGGCTGTCTAGGGAGAACTCTGCTGATGTACTGGGGTCCTTTCCAACACGCTGTAGTTAGAGCAGTGTGCCAGGGACCTGTGCACATACATGGTGCAGGCAGATGCCATCTCACAGGTCAGACCAAGCTCTGCTTGTGCAACTCCTTTTGATTGTGTGCTCAAGGATAGGGTGTCTCAGACTGTTCCAGACTCTAAAAGCTTTTTCTAAAGTAGTGGCTGTTTGTGGGGTAGCACTTCTCTCTCGTCCCTGGCAGCTCGAATACCCAGAAGAATAAGCTGCACAAGGACGGCCCCAATCTCGATGTAACATGATAAATTATGTAACACAATGTCACAATTATGTATTTCTGAAAGAGAAGTAGGGCAGGGAGCTGCCAGAGACAGCTCCACTCTCTGGTGAGCAACTCCCACGAGCTGCTGCTGAATGAACCGTGAGCTGGTGGGGTCACCTCCCTCCATATCCTTAATGCCACAGTTCACTGCAGAATCGGTAGGAGCTTTCAGGACCCATTTTTTATTCCTTCAGAGGCATCGTGTGTGTGTAAACCCTAACAAAGGGATTAAGCAGGTAGTTTGTGCAGCTCTCAGCAGCACATTGCTTGATGCTTGCACAGCCTCTTGGCAGCTCTCAGCAAATTGTTTAACCAGGGCCCTGTGCTGGGTCAGGTCAGAGTTTTCTGAATGCTCTGACCACTGTGTTTGCAGAGCCTTTCTTTGTAATTTCTGTGCCAATACACTGAGCACTCATGCTTCATCTTCCTCACTGCACTGGGAGCAGAATAAATGCATTGTGATCCTTGCAGAGCTTGTCAGAAGTGGGCAGGGAAAGGCAGGAACTGAACGAAGTCGATTGGTTTGGGCAATCCAGAGCCTGCAGGAAGAGTCAGCAGCCTGTGTTTCATCTCTGCTTCCTCTGCTCCAAACACAGATGGGAAAAACAGGAGGGGGAGGGAGGAGAGGCAAAGATAAAGTGAGAGACAGGAGGACTGAGATCTGCTACTGCAGTAAGAGTTGTTGGATCAAGCAAAATATTTTAGAGCAAAACAGTGTTTGGGATTTTTTGTCGTGCTGTACTGAATGTCTTAATCTGAGGGGCTGGAGTCAAATTAAATAATTAAAATATTTATTTTTCTTCCTCTTAAAGAATGAGCTTTGTGGCTGGTGGTGGGCTGGCAGGGAAGTTGTGCACTCACAGAAGTATCTGAGGTGAGAAAGAAACCAGTACCTGCACTGGGAAAAATCAGGGAACTGGATTTCCTCTCCTTAAGAGTAGAGAAATTCTTTCCCAGCAACTCTGGTCTAGGCTTTCATTTTGGACTTACCCAGGCCATTAACATCCATGCCGCTGTCCCTGGGAGCTGAGGTCTGGGTCATGCAAGTGTGTACAGGGCAGGAGGAGCAGCACTGAGCACAGCACACACCATCACATGCCTCCCCCATGGTGTCTGCATGAGGAAATCCTGCTAGTGCTCACCGGATGCAGAGGGGAATGAGCCAGGCCTCCAGACATAACCTGTTCCCATCCACAGAGGCCCAGGGCTGTGCCATGCACATGGGCACCGTGTGATGCCCATGGAAGAGCAGGGGGCACTCATGTATGTGGGTGTGTAGGATCAAGTTCTGAGAGCATTTGTTCAGGGGGGAAGAACCTAAGCCATGCTGCTGCTTTTCAGACTCCTCCAAAGGCTGTTGGAATCATCCAGGTAAAGCAGGAAGGCAGGATGTGGCAGTTCCAATGTCAGGCTGCAGCAGAAGGAGGCAGCAGCTTTCAAAAATAACCTTTGCAAGGTCATCCCCAAGCAACAGTGGTGGGCTTGAGCACTTTTCTGCAATTCAGCTCAAAAAGACAGGATCTTGCTTTTTCTTTATGGGAAGGAAAGCATGTGATGACAGGTCCCCAGAGCTTTTATTTTGAAGCCAAATGCTTAGAGTGCATGAAGACAGCAAAAGCATTTTCCTTCAGGCGATACAAATCAAATAAATGGAGACAGTGCACTGCAATTCAGTGAAGGCAGCAGCAGCACAGGCTGCACTCACAGCTCAGCATCGCAGGGGCATTGGTGACAGAAGGTACCCAGGACTGGCACTGCCAGCAGTCCCCCTGCCCCGAACATCTCCTATACACTGGAGGCCATATCTCTGCCCTGGTGTGACTTTGCCGGAGCTTTGGCAGTGGGGTGTTTCTGCCTTCCTGTTAAAGCTGTGTGTGTGAAGCTGTCTGTAGAGTTTAATTAAACTATACAGAACCAGCTTCAGGAGAAACTGTCTGGTTTTAATAGACTCTCTGTTCAATGTGCAAAGCTGAGTGGTGTTCCTGTGGGAATGGATGTATTTTTTTATTGTCCCTGTGAAAACGGATTAGCATTACGATGGGTAGCTGCCCCATTCTTCCCATCCTCACTTGCTGTCATAACATTGTCCAGGCTGCCCCATACAAGAAAGGAGCTGCAAAGAAGGGACCTGTCCTTGTAGGCTGGGTGGTTTTGCAGGATACTCTAAGCACTGTGTAGATGAGGAGCAAAGCCCAAAAGATGATGCTGGGACTCTGCAGAACTGCACCAGCAGGCACCTGTGAGGGGCCCTGGGTGGAGGTGGGCTGCAGAGGGGCAGCTGCCTGGTGTGACCCAGGGAACTGCTAAGGGACCAGCAAGCAGCACAGGACCACATGCACCAGTGCTTGTGGTAGGGAGAGGCTGTGTGCTGGCCCCATCCTGGCAGAGGAGCCATGCAGACAGGTTTTTGGGAGCATGTGACTGTGTTTTGGGAGTAAGTGAATGCTGGATGCACTTAGCTCACCTTTGCTGCATTAATGTCTGCTAAACAAATGATCCTGTGTGAAAATTTAATTGTAAGAACACTAAAGCAAGAAATGAGCCAGTGGATTTTATAATAGCCCTAGAACCCTTATCCTCTCATTAATGGGTTTTACAGCTGTCATAAGTGAGCCATCTCCCTGGAAATAAAACATTTTCTTTACAAACAGCCATTTAGGTGTTGCAGGCTACTCAAGAGATGGGGCTTATTTCTAATTAAAAGAATAATTCCCTTCAGTTATGTGGTTTGTGGCTGGACTACCTGCCACAAGCTGGAGCAATTCAGTGGAGATCAGCAGGTCTTTTTTTAATCTTACTGGGTGAGGAGGACTGGAGCCCCACCCTCACATGGGTTTGGAGTACTCACCCAATCCATTCCCCGTTTAGCAGAAGGTGCTGTGCAGCACAGATGCTCAGTGTTGCTTTCCCTGTCACTCTGGCCAGGAGTTGGTGCTTTGTTTACCCACATCACAAACAGTGCAAGGAAAAAGCTTTTAGTTAAAGCCCCTGGAAATGAGTGAGATGAAGCAAAGGTCCATAGCATTGGCATAACACCAGTGAGAAATCCATTTAATCTTACTGTGATGAGTTTGCTGCATCTTCCTGTTTGATTTATAGGATGAGTGTAATGTAGACTTTGAAACAATCAGCAGCTCTGATCGCCATTCTGGCCAGCTTCTTGAACTTTTGCTAGGGGCTGTAGACCAGCTCCCCACATCTCCTGGTCCAGCTGTCTTTGATGGAAGGGTTTGTCTCCTGCTGGCCTTGCTCTGCTCCCACAGGGATGAGTGTATAGGTGGCTGTGACCCTGCCATACTGCCTGGCGCTGCCTCCCGGTGTAATGGCAGAGGGCAGCATGCTCTGGGGTGGCCCCTGCCCAAGCTGGAGTTTCACAAGCCCATCTCAGCACCTTGGGACTGAGAGCAATGGGTTTGTTTGCTTCCTTAATGTGTCTCCTTTCACACTGGGTTGGACTGTGTCCAGGCAGGCATTTATCTCCCTTCCCACTGGAAGCTGTGCAGGCTCAAGCCAGCTGCTGAGGAACTGCTCTCCATTTCAAAAGAAATCAAGTCAACTTTGTTCCCAAGCCTCTACTAATCACCTTTTCCAACTTCTTGTCTTCTAGCAGCAGGCTCTGCTTGGCTGTTTGAGCTGGAGGATATGGGAACCTTGGTTGGCTTATCCTTGGTGCAGCCCATCTAAGTTCCCTCCTCCTGCCCCTGGCCCTCTGCAGGAAGCTGTGCCAGGCAGGATGCACCAGCCTGGGCAGTTTGCTGGTAGTCACAGTGGGCACCATCTATTTACCCTGCTTGTAATAATGCTTCCAGGTTAGGAGGTTTCCCATGCACACGACTTTGCCAAATGAATCATCATTGCATGAGGACCTGGGGTCTCTCCAAATCATTCCCAATATGAATTTAAGGGCTACAGTCGACCCCAAATCTATGCCTGGCTATATGCCCCAGCATGGGTGTGATCTGTTCCCACATGGGGATTGGGAAAGTCCTTTAAAAAAGCAGAAGTGACCTTTTTAAGCAGGCCTGGCCTCCAAACCTGCCAGTACTCACAGCAAGAGCTCAGGTGCCACCTCTGCCTGGTTGGTGCAGAGGCATTTGTGTGAGGAGTGCTCCAGACTTGGAAAAGTCCCTGGTCCTCCCCAAGGAGCCTTTCCAGAAGCTGTGGGCTTGGAACACTGAAATGAGAGGAAAGGCAGCCTTTAGAAGGGCCTGGCTGTGGATATGAAGGGTTAAATCATGGTTGACATCCATCCTGCTGTGATTTGTCAGCTGGGACACATGTAGTCTGTGGAGAAAAACAGGCAGAGTAATTTCCTGATTTAAATGAATTTCAGAGACCACCACAGGAAGGAACTTGGGTTATGTCCAAAGGGTAACCAGGCCATGGAAAAATACCAGGCAGGGGAAGGGGCCAGGGGAATCAGAACTTGGATTTTCCCCTTCGTCACTACAGAGGTGATAGCCACCATTGCGTTTTCCAGTTATGAATCCTAAATTAAGAAATTTAGGACACTTTAAATGTCAGGTTGTTGAATAATCAGCTTTTCTGAAGAGGAAAATTCCCTGAGAACCTCAGCCCTTCCCAGCTGGCATTTCATGTTTTTTACTGAATTGTTTATTGTACCTGTGTCCTGAATATAAGTAAAAAAAAGTTATTTGCTGTTGCCTGCCTTGTCCATAGACAAGACGTGGTATTTAGGCAAGGCTTTGTTTGAATCACTGCATTCCCACAGCAGTGGCAGGGTCCTTGTCACTCTTGCAGCAATCCTGACACAAACTTAGTGACAGACCAGGTGTGGGATATAAATGATGGTTCAGGGAATCATGAGATTTCTAAAAAATATGAAGGTGTCTGAACCTAGAGAAGTGAAGCTGAACCAGGCAGGAGAGACCGGAGGGCTGGGGTTGTGAATGTACTCCTTCATGTCCTGGGGACTCGGGTGATATTTCTGTGCAAAAAAAGAACTGGCAAAGCACAGAGTAGTGAGAAATAAAGGCATGTCCCATTTATTTTCATCCCAGGGACCAAAACTTCCCCAGCAGCAAAGCTGCTCAGTCATTAAAAGTCACTTGAATAGAAAAGCTTCTTGCAAGTGCTGTCAGCACTGGCACAGGCTGGATTGCAGAGATGGTATCTGCAAAAAAGAAATAAAATACAAGCTATAAGAAAAAGTGCTATTTGACCATTAGTGAGTGAATTTATCATCCTGCTTGAGATGCTGGAGTTAATAAAGTAAAAGCCTTGTAGACAGTATGGAGGTTATTATTTAAGGCTATCATCACCCTTAATTCAAAATTGTCATTCCAAGGATGCCTGAGTGATCACTTGGGCTACATTAAGAGCTGAGTAAGCCTAACTTTTTTTTTAATAACTTCTCTCTGTTTTCCTGTCTCATGATGTAATGGCATGGTTATAGCATCTTAATAAATTGCTTTTTTAGGTTTAGAAATTGTATGAAAATTAGCATCATGGTAAAATTCAATTTGCTGGACTGGGTTTGGATTTTTTTAAAAGAAACTGAAATACATGTGAGAAGCCTTTAACAGAAAGGGAACCTCAGCCCTTAAGAACTGTATATCCCGGTATTTGCTGTGCTGGGGGTCTGGGGTCTCACAGACTGTGACTGTGAGTTAGGGAGCAGAGTTTTACACATGGGAAGAGGAGGAATAGGTGGTGTTGAAAGCAGTGTGTTGAAGATCCCTCATTCCTTTCCCAACAATGTGATTTGTGACAAGCAATGCTTTTCAGGATGAGACCTGCAGGTGTGTCCCCATCCACAGGGTCTGAGCTTGGTGCAGCAGCACAGGAGCATCCAAAGCATGCAGCTGTAGGTTTCTGCTGGAAGGACCTGGAGCCCCTTTAGCATTTGTCCTGCATGCAAAATAAATCTGCATTTGCAAGTGTGGAAATGAATGTTTCTGGGCTCTCCTGCCCAGTCTATATTCATGAATGTGCTTTTCATGTTAGTGTCATGCTGCAGTCTCCCTATTTCTTCTCAAGTCAATTCCTTCTTTCATATGGAAATTCTCCTCTCCCTCCAAATATATTATCACATATGCCAGGTTCCTGGGGCTGGAGTAGGATTTTCTCAGAGGTCTCTGCCCTTAGCTGGGAGAAGAAAACATTCTCTGATGACCTGGGGAGTCTGAGGTGACTGCCTGAACGCTGGGAACACTCTATGTTGATCCACATCAAAGTGGTTGGCTGCATTTTCCACTTTCTTTATGGCTCTGCATTGAGATAAAACCTATGAAAGACCCAACAGTAGATTCCCATGCCTGTCACAGAGCTAAAAGTGGTGATCCATCACATGCTATCCATCCCTCCCTCCCTCCCTCCCTCGCACAGCACAGCGCTGGGGACGCGACTGCCGGGCGCTTTCCTGGCTGAACTTCAGAGGGAATGGTGCTTACTGGTAGCACTGGTCACAATTGGTCTTATGTCATCTTCCTGCAAAAGCTGGGAAGATCACAAGATGTCCTTTACAGGGTAATTTTAGACTGGGACCAGACTGGCCACAGGAGGAGCGGCAGTCCTGTGCACTAGACGGGATGACAAGGTGGGAAAGTGGCTTGGGCTGGGGAGGATGCTGAAAAGGATGTGTGCAGGTGTCGAACCTCTTGGCTGGAGGTGATGCTTCTTCTGTTAAAATAAAACATTGATTTGCTTTGATTTTACAATGCCTGTGTGCTGCAGGTGATGTGTATCCCAGCACAGTTAAACAGCAAACTGAAGGTTGATTATGTAGGAATAAAATAATTTAGGTTGGAAAAGACCTCTATGACCATCTAGTCCAGTGATTAACAAGGCACAATAAACATTCCTAAAAATGAAGAGGTAGTTTGAAAGTAAGTCCTGTTCCAAGGCAGGCAGCTCTGAGAAGGGGAATAGTGTTCCTGCTCTGTGGGAGTATGTCTGGAAATGCTACATTGGTGGCACTTCCTGAGTTAACAGAGCCCAGAGAGGGGAAATGGTTGCAGGTGCAGGATGGAAGCTCAGCTGGTGAGCATTCCCCATCCAGGGTCCTCGCCAGGGCAAATGCACAGCTCAAACTGAAAAGCTGAGTTTGTTCCCACACTGACAATGAACATGTAGGAACACAAGACCTGGGAGAGAGATGAGCAGCAAGGCTTTTCTCATGGCACCTCGGAGGAAAGAGGTGCAGATACTTGCAATAACTTGCAGTATTAAGCTTAAGGGCAGCTTCAGCATCTTGGAAGCAAGTGAAGTAATTTGTGGTATCCCGTTAGTGCAAATACAGTTCTTTGCAACCAGAAGGAACAAGTCATTAGCGACACCAAGAAACCACTTGAGGAAAATCTGTGTGCATTGATCTGCTGCTGTGGATAAAAGATATTTTGCTGTGTCTTTGCAGGCGGACAAGTTTGTGACAGACTCCTATTTAGTGTGTATTAAAGATCCCACTGAAACCTCCAGATTTATTTATGAAAACACTCCTGGGGCACTAGCTATACTCCATGCAATTTCATCCAGGCTTTTCAGGGGTAGAGCTTGAATTAAGTGTAACTGCCCACGAAAAAGCATTCATTCCATTACCCTCCTGATGAGAGGCAGCAGAATGCACAGCTAGGGTTTGGAGGGATGCATATCAAAACTACCACCATCTAGACAGAAAATAAGTGTGGTGGGAGAGACATGGCAGCCTGAGCCTTTGCTGTGAGGATGTGGTGGGGGAGGACGGCAGGGACAGAAGGACAGACTTGGGGGAGCAATGCAGCTGAGGAAGTGAGGGCTTGATGGCCCTTGAGTGCTGCTGTACTGTGGCAGAGGGTGACTATGCAGAGATGGCTTTTAGCTGGGGACTTCCCTCTGGCCCGGCTGTGACACTGAGGGCTTAGAGTAGTTTAAACATTTACCTGCCTTAAGCTTTTAAGACCTCTTTGATGGCCTCAAGTACTCATCTGCATGAAGAGCTTAGGGTGTCCTAAGCAGCCTTGTGTCCTTTGGGAGGCTCAGAGCTTGGAGCTGCAGCTCAGCACTGTGGAGCGTTTAATGGGATTTGTGCTCAGTGGCACAGCTCTGCTGCCCCCCCTGCCAGACTGAATGGGGAGGCTGGAGCAAGCCAGAGCCACTCTGTGATGGCTGGAGAGCAAGGGGCTGGATGGTGCTGCCCATCTGCTTGCCTTTGGGGTGCATGAAGGTCCCCAGGAAGAGCGGGAACCACCAGGAGCAAGGGCCAAGGATGCTCCTGAAAGTTCGCATTGGCCCAGTGCACCCAGGGACCCAGCCCAGAGACTGCACAGCGCCCAGCATCCCTGTCTCTGTCTGCTATCAACAGCTCTGGCCGTGCCGCTGGCCAATGCAGCATCCCTGCTGCTGGGGAAATAGTTCACTAGGCACAGGAAACAGGCAGGGCCAGGGCTGGGCTCACTGCTCAAGCAGCCTCTCGAGCAGCAGCCAGGTCGGTGTGCATCACTGCCCAGGCAGGAGTGCCTGAAAGCGAGCAGATCTCTGTCTCGAGTTTCATAGAAACTACAGCATTTGACAGCAAGCAATTAACAAATTCTCCTGGCCACCCTGCAGCCCCAGCTGCAATCTCCCAGTCAGTCTGATGGTACCCAGCAGCCCAGGCACACATGCCATGGAGAAACCTGCTATCCCTCCTGCACTTTACTCATCAGAAGTGTGAAGCTGACTGGCGGACAGCACATGCTGTGCTCAGTGCTTCCATGCAGCCACCAGCAGCTCCAGGGATGGGTAAATGAGCAGCAGAGCTGTTGGCACAACCCAACATTGATGGCTCTGACTGCTTTTGGGAAGAGCAGCCAACCCCTTCCTTGCAGGCAGGGGTTGCAGTGCAGGATAGCCATTCCCTGGCTGCATCCACAGGGACCGAGCCTGGCCACTGCAGGCCTGCAGAGCACAGCTTTGCTGCCACAGCAGGACTGTCCTCTCCTTGTGGGACCAAGTGACTATCTCTGGCACTGCTCTTTGTCTCCTCCAGCAAACCCCATCCCTGCTTTCACCTGTTCAGGCAGAAGTAGGGCTGCTGTTGTGCTGGTTTCCTAAGGAAACCAGGGGCTGTGCAACCATGGGTGCCTGCCTGGTCATCTCCTCCCCTTCCAGGCATGGCTGCTGGCATGCCTCATTTTGGGGCCCCAGAAGCAGCAGGAGCAGGCACTGTGAGGGTCTCTGTACCTGGCAGGTGCCCAGCACTTGCTCACCATGCACAAATTGCCAGCAGGTTTGGGGGGGCAGGAAGCAGCTGAGGACAATTTACTGGAGGTTTTGTGGGCATTGCAGCAGTGGAGAGTCTGTGGGGAAGAGGTGTAATTATGGAGACACAAGGTGTTTTTCATGTTCATGGGACATGCTTTGAGGCAGAACAAGCAAAATTATTCTTGGCTCAGCATGGAGGCAGCCTGGTGGATAGCTGATGCCCTGCTTCATGAGGCTGTGGTAGCCCAGGGACCCTGGGGATGTTGACAGTGAAATAAACAAGTCAGGGTGCAGCCTGCTCATCCCAGAGGCACCACTCAAGCTGCCTGCAGAGCAGGGAGTGTTTGCAGGGAGCTTCACACAGCAGAGAACATCACAGCCCACTCATGGGTGATTTATGCCTGAGAAGAGGCAAAGCTCTGCTCTCAGGGTATGTTATCCACCCGTGGTTTTTTTGTTTCACTGCAAGGGGTGTTTTGCCCACAGATACTCCTGCTCAGCCAAATGTGAACTGGGTAACTCCTGCTTTGCGTGCAGTCAGCACCTTTCTGGAAGCTTTTAACTCAAAACTAGTTTAATAGCTGATTAATGGACTTAACCCTCACATGGACCGTAGGAGTTTTTTTCTGGGGCTCTCAAGTACAGTAACATGAGAATGCAGGCAGGACCGGGAAAAATAGGATCATCACCTCCTCATATCCAATGTCTCTCTGCTCCACCTGAGGCAGGCTGGGTGCCACTGGGAGGGGAGCAGGTCTGAGCTTTCCCTTCCCCATCTGCAGCACACATTGCATGAGAACAGGGGACCCATGACACTGTGAATTGTCCAGGCCTTCTCCCCTTTCCCTGCTGTGGCTGGCACAGATTGCCTTCCCAGCTTGATACTGATGTCCCTGGGGACCTGAAGCCCCTGTTACTCCTGGACCAAACTGTGCCTTCTGAGTGCAGCCCATGCCCTGAGCACCCCTGCCTTCACTGCTGCCTTGCTCCCAGGGCTGCCTGACCGTCTTCCAGACCACACTGACCAGCAGAGATTGCCTTAGCTCTAATGGCATATCTCTGCTGATCAGCACTAACTAAACACCCCAGGAGAAGAAGCATCCCTCTAATGAGAAGTAAGCACCTGCATGGAGTGTTCTTGTCACCCTGCATGAAACAGTCTTGGCTAAAGGTGGCTCTTGAGCAACAGGGTGGCTTCAGTGGTGCTGGAGAAGGCTGGCTTGAAATCCCACTCCAGAGGGTGAAAATGACAGAGTTATTAATAGATGTGGCCCCATCTTTAGCCCCCAGCTGAACGGTATTAGCACTTCTTTTTTAGCACCAAGACTAAATCTAATTTTATATCGTCTGAGTATCTCAGACAGAACTAGAAGGGCCCCAAAACAGCCCTGGACAGCAGCAATGTGCCAGCTGTTCTCAGCACTCTCTGGGTGTCCCCATGCTGACGCCAGTGCTGCACCATTGCAGAGACTGGCAGTGGAGGCTGAGGGCCTGCAGCAGTGATGGTCTGGGGTCCTGTGGGAATAGCTTGTCCCTCCTTGCTGTGGGGAGAAGTTACTGCCAGGGCTTGAGGTTTGCAAGCCAGTGCTGATGCTGCTCTTGCTTTAAAGCAAGGATTATCTAGTTAAATGCACTGGGTCCTATGTCCCTTGACCATGGCAGTATCCTGGCTGCTGTCCTCCTTGCACCAGGGCATCCTTTTGGGCAGAAATCCAGCCTGGCTGCTCTTGTGCCAGGGAGTGCCTTCTCTTCCTCTCCTCCCTGTGTAGGTCCTGGCATTACTCTGCCTCAGCTCACAGCTTTTCTAGCAACAGCTGGATGCCTGGTGCAAACACTCGGGCTCTGCTGCCTTGCCAGCACTACCACAAATCCCAAAGCCACAACCCTGTTAGAGCTGCAGGTATGAAGCCAGTCTTGCCTGCCCAGATTACCTGCCTGTTTGGCAGGATAAGACCACTCCTGGCAAAAGCACAGAGGAGAAATCACATCCCTGTGCTGGAAGTCAAAAACATTAATTAAACCTGCGGTATCATTGATTGCTATCTCAGGGGAGAGGCAGAGGGTGAGAAAAAGCTGGGGGGAAGGAAACTCAGGGGACGATTTGCTAGGAGCATTCCTAACCTTTAAAAATAGGTTGATTATTTCTGCAATGTTGGCATCTTCCTGTGAGGAGGCACTTGGAGTAGGTCAATCTCATGCCAGGGATTTGTAGGGAGTGCACCGCTTTAGGGAAGGGAACTTATGTGTCCCCAGACTTTTTCCAGCTAAACATTTGGTGCTGCATAGGTAGGAGACTTTCCTATGTGGGCACCCTATCAGGGATAGTCAGATCCTCGGGAAAATCAGCTTGTTTTGTCTGGGGATGTGAACAGGGCACCCCCTGAGAGCTGGGCAGGAGCACTGCCACTAGGCACTGAGCTCTCCGCTCCCCATATAAGAGATAGTGCAAACCCATTTAGGCTGCCAGTGTTATCAAGCAGATCTGCAATTGATCTAGAAATATTCATCCAACTAAACTCCCTCATTTTGAGCCATTTGCTGCACCTAGTGATTCTATCTAAGCACAGTTGCTTCAGCTGGATTAAGCCATGCCAGTGGCTTTCCTCATGAGCTGCAAATATCCAGCCCTCTACAGCACGCAAGGTCTGCAGCTGGTGAACATCCATCTGCCTCTCATGGATCCTGCCCCGTCTTCCTGCTCACAAAGAGGATGGGCAAAGGTCCTCTCTCCTCAGTGTTCCATGGGTGCCTGGCCTAGGGCTGCAGGCACAGCCCTGCCTCCCTGCCCAGGACAGCATCCTGCTTTCCCAGCTGGAACCAGCAACCTGCTTTACTGGCCAACCTGCTATACCAACCCTAGCTGCCACCCCTGGTCCCACAGGATGTCCCCGTGGCTGCAGTGCCTTTGGGGAGGGGATGATGTCCCCATGCCCCACACACTCTTGGGGGTGCCCAGAGGGGAGCTGGGCACTCCCACACTGGGGAGTGGTGGCTATGGTCCCCATCTCTTCCCCTGGGGGCAGGTAGTGATCTGCTGTTTGTGGTGACTGCTTGGCATGCACCATGACGTCCTATTCCAGGTCTTTCACTGGCACTGCTGCACCTGCTGTCCTCCTTCTTGCTGCCCACTCTGCTGCCCTGCACAGGCAGGGCACCAACAGCCCTCAGCCCCTTGCCATCCTGTGCACCAGTGACCTGCTCAGAGGGCTCTGCTTTTTTAGTGGCCACAGAGACACAGGAGCAGCATGAGAAGACAGGACCGAGGGTGGGGCTGTGGGCAGGGTTAGGTATTGGGCAATGGGTCGGGTGACTGCTGGGGGCAGGGTTAAACAGAGCCCGGCAGCTGCTGAGCTGGTTGGACAGTACACTGGTGTCTGCTGTGGGAAGTGTTGCTCCTGATGGGAATCTGTTCTGGTGGCACTGGCAGATCAGGCAATGGCCAGGAGCCATGGGAAGGAAGGTTATCTACCAGAGCCAGCATGGAGAGGAGCCCCATTTTGCTCCCTTTTTCCGAGCATGGCAAAAGCACGGTGGCACTTGTAGGTGGCATTTGTAGGCTCCTGCCATCTGACCCTTTCATCCCAGCTTGTCTGACATGAAACGGTGCAAATAAACCTCTCTGCTTGCTTTGATTGCTTCCCAGGGATTCCTCTATTTGCATTATAATGAAGCAATATTTTGCTGTATAAATAAACCTGAAAATTGACATAGAAAGGACTTATCAACTCTAAAGGTATTTGCATACTCCCCAGATGGAGGGAGAGAGCCACACAGGGATCTAGTAGGGACAAACTTCAAGTGCTGGTGGGTACAGTGAAGATTTACAGCAAGATGAGAACATCTTGCTCTGGCAGTTCATAAGAAAAGTTGTGCCCAGGACTGTCATGATGCTATGAGGTGGGGGTTACTGCTGGGCTGAATGTCTGGTGTCTCTGCCTTTGTCACTTGTGCCCTTTGCTTTCTGCTGCCACTAAGGAGAGCAGAGGGCTCAAATGGGGTGTCAGGTTGCAGGGACTGGGGGAGACCACCCACTCTTGCCTTGCAGAAGTGTGTGTTCATCCCTCCTGAGCCCCTAGTGCAGGTCAGGTGGATCAGTCACACCAACCTCCTTTGCACCCTTTCCTGGACCCTGTCTGACTCCCACACAAACCCACTGACAATCAGGGGTTTCTGTTTAGATTAAGATATAGTGGTACATCAAAACCCACTAATACCTTAGCTGCTGGCACTTGCCTGTGCTGAGCCATGTCTGCAAGTGATTTCTGAGTGCTGGGCATGATCTCTAGTGAGCAGGCAGCTCTGAGCTCTGGCTGGTGTCTGTGAAAACTGCTTCCCTGACCCATTTACCCTGCAGCCACAACTCTGGCCAGAGACCTGCTCTTGCTGGTGTCAACAGACCTGTGTTTAATCCATAAAATGCAAAATCTAGTCTTTGTTAAAACACTTGACAGGACCATGGTATAGGAAAGCAATTTATGAGCCAATTTGCAAAGTACAGCAGCTCATCAGCTGCAAAATCTGACAGTGCACTGGGTGAGGACAGGAGCATGACTGCCCTGGAACAGCTGCAAGTCCAGCCAGCCGGGCTCCTGCTGATGCCATGCTGGCTGCTGGGAAGCTCTTCCCCTTCTTAATCTCACTGTTTTGCAGACCAGGATTAGGGGAAAATATATCCCTTGTGTGGAGCAGGACACAGTGGGGAGTGTCTCCTCCACTGGGCAGTGGTGAGGCTGCTCCTGGCTGGCTTTGAGATCTTTGGCTTGGGAGGAGGCAGGGGAAGTAGATAGCATCCAGAGGAGAGCTGGCATGGCTACTGGAGATGTGCAGGACCTCGTCTGCTCCAGGGAAGGGCAAGCTGGGGGAACATAGCAGAGAACTGTGCCAGCTGCTGGCAGCAGCCCCAGACTGGAGCTTGGGGGTGTCCAGCTCGGCATTACAGCAGTGGCTGGGTCATCCCTCCTGCCCACCAGGGGCCACTGCCACCTGGCCCCATTTTAAGCTGTGCCCAGCTGACCCGCGTAGCTCTCCCTGCTATCTCTGGGAGAGGCAGCCTGTGCTGGCTGGTACCATTACACAACCCTGCTGCAGCCTGCTGCCTGCACACAACAATAGGCACTATTTTTATTCCCTTTCTGGTTGTCACAGGCAGTACAAGAGTCCTTGGGGTGGAGGCTTTTCTCCCACATGCTGTTATGTAGGACATTTCAGTCACTTGTCCTTGTGACCTGCTTGTGCTTGACCCTGCCATCCCGGCACTCCTCTGCCAGGACCAGCAGGAACGGGATGTGGGGTCAGTGTCCTGTGGGGAACAAAGCCCCAGGCTTGGGCACTGGTCAGAGCCTGCCCTGCCTGCAGACACCAGTCAGAGGAGGCACATATTCCTGGGGAGATGGTGGTTTTGCCCCTGCCCCACCACTGCAAAGGCATCACTCCCCAGACCAGCAGTAGAGGAGAGCACCAACATGGGACTGCCCCCCGTGTCCTGCTCTGTCCCACTGGGAGGTCCTGCCCTGCTGTCCCAGGGGTAAAGCCCTTGGCCCCCACAGCACCTTTACACTGCCTGGTGCTCCCAGGAGACTGCTGCCAGAGTTGGGTCTGGCCACTGGTGACAGGAAGTTACTCAGAGCAGAAAATCCTCATGTGTGATGGGCATGACGTGGATGGAGCAATTTTCTGCACCATTACTCCAGTTTATTCAGTGTGATAAACCAGTATTAAAGTAGGATGAGGCCTGGGTGCAATGTATCTTCCTTCTGAGTCTATTTCTTGTCATATTACTCAGCATGGGAATTTCCTAATGGAGCTGGAAGAAGGGGGGACCTGCAGCATAGGGATTAGATCAGATTTAAATTCCCACACTTCCTCCATTAGTTGCGTGTACTGTGACTTCCTAGGAGTAACAGAATGATCTCTCTGCATGCTTCATGCGAGTACCAGGTGGGGGAAAAGCAAAAGGTGCTACCACACAAAAAATCTTTGCCAAAGAGGAGGATGGGCAAAATGAACCTCTCCTGGCAGTTGGCAGTGATGCCACGTGGCAAGTGGGAGAAGGTGCCAGGGGTAAAAGTACAGTGTGAGCAGGGATGGCAGTCCATGTTCAGAGTGAACAGGCAGTGCAGCCCCTGTTAGTGTCACTGTGATGCTCTCCTGTCTGAAATCCTCCTCCCAGGGATGCAGATCTCCCTCAAGGAAGAGTGGACGGGGCTGAAATTCCAGCTGGCTGACATGACATCAAAGCACTTCTCCCCACTGCCTGCCGAGTCATGTTTTGCAAGGTGCAATCCTGTACCACCACACCACAGGTTCTTGGCAGGTTCAGGGTGCTTTGTGCATCCCCCAGTACACTGTCAGATGTGTCCCCTTGGCAGTCCAGTTTCCCAAAACTGAGTTGCAGCGCCTCTTGGAATAGTGCTGCACCCTGCAGGGCTTCTCTGCTCCCTATGGAATTTCATGTGCTCTAACTTCTCTGGCTGGCAGAACAGTTTCCTGGGGGAGCTTGGGATAAAATGCTTTGAGATAAAATGGGGATGGCATTCCCCATCAGGGAACGCCAAGAAAGAAACGTGGCTACAATTACATTGCCAGCTGGATGGACACCTTTGTTAGTGATGGAGCCTAGCAGAGAATGAGGAAGAGAAGGGTGACAAACCCGACTAAAGACAAACCCAGGTGACTTGGTGTTTCATGGCTCCAGAAAGCACGAGCCACACTCTTGGAGGCACACTGCCAGCCTCCTGGCTGGCATTCCCACCATTGCCTCCTTGCTCTGTTTCCTTCCTTGGACCATCTTCCATATTTTTTCTCCCTGAGCCCGGATCTGCCTCGAAGCTCCTCCGAGCCTCCCCGCCCTGGGGCAGTGGCTCCCTGAGCCGTGCCTTTCCTAGGGGCCCGTGGCAGTCTCTGGTGGCACGGAGCCCTGCTGTGCTCAGCAGGAGCTATTCCTCCTTGTCCTTTGATGTGCTGCATCCCTGCTTGGGACCGCTGATGGGGACAAGCCCTGGCAGATGATCAAAGTCAAGCTCTGCTGCTGCAGTCTGGCCCAGTCCCTGGGATTTCCAGATGGGAAATCCCTTGTTGTTGCTTTGGGTGGTGGCACAAAGCATGGTATAGTGGGTGCTGAGAGCTTCCTGCACGCTGCTGGGACCAGAGCCAGCATGGCACAGCACCCAGCTGTGATAACAGGGCACAAAACAGGGTTACTCATAAAAAATCACAAGTCAGTGCAGCCAAATCCAGCCACTGGAAAAATTCCAAATATGTCAGTATGTTGCATAGGCGTCTCCTGGTGAACCAGCCAGGCACGGTGTAATTGGCACTCAGTTGTTTGCTGGTGTGTGCTGCTTGCCCAGGCTGTGCCAGAGGCTTCTGCCAGGGCATCTGCAGCCCACGGCCTTCTCTGTGAAAGCCAAGTTGAACGATGACCCTGCTAAATCCACTTCCAGCACTGTGTTCAGAGACAGCCAGGAGTGACCTGCTCTAGAAACCATATTTAGAGGAAAAACAGCTCCTTCACCTGCCCTTGGTGCTGTGAATGCTGGCCCTGAGTCGTGGGCTCTTGGGCTTTCCAAGCAGCAAGCACTGAGGGCAGGTGCTCTCGGGGGAGAGGGCTGCACCTCCTTCCAGCTGCCTTCAAGTCCAGGAGAGCCCTGGGTCCCAAGAGGTGTAGGAAGCAGCACATGGCAGCTCCATGCTGCTGGCAGGGCTGGTGGGACACATGGGTTTTCTCACATCCCACTCAGTATCTCATGTTTTCCCAATGGGAGATGCCACCTGCCTAATTAAACAGCAGTAACAAGCTTGGCATTACCAGTCATGCCTGAGCACACTGCAAATTCCAATGACACTTGCAAGAGCAAATGTGCTGCCTTCTGGGTCTGTCTGCTAATATTTAGAAGGCTGACTGCTGTGTCCTGAACCCAGTCAGTACAAGGTATTATTAGAAAAGCTGCTTGAATAGTGTTGTTATAAAAGTGATGTTAAAATAATGGTGTGGAAGGAAAAGCCAGGGCTGTATGTTTCTGGGGTGTGTGTGCTACACTGGGCACCATGCCCAGTGTGCTGCAGTGATACATTAAGGCAGCCTCTGCTGAGGGAAATTAGCATCTTTGTGCTGTACACCAGGTACACCATGTTCTTCAGATGCAAGAGGAGAGTCATATTTAAAACCATCCAATAGAACATTTTCCAATTTTTATTTATCAACAGGCATCTATGTGTATTCCTTGAGAATGAAATATTTGTCTGTAGACACATGCACGCAGAATGTGAGAGTGCCAATGTATTATTTATCACTGCTTCCCTCCTGTAGCTTATAAATAACTCATGGAACCTGGCTGCCCAGCAGACCCTCTGGACAGCTACCTAAAACATCTCCAGCTGCCACACCTGCCAGCCCCAGGCAGAGCATCTCCTGCCTCCAGGCCCTGCCAAGGAGAGGGCTGGCAGAGGGTGGCAATGCAGGGTGGCATTGATCTCACTGTCAGATGCCTCTTCACACACCCCTGCAAGTCCTGCTGGCTCTGCACGTGGTGGCTGGTGCAGGTCATGGTTCCTCCATCATGGTTCCTCACAGACAGGGTGATGGAATCCAGGAGCCAAAGGGAATGTGGCAGGGTCACTGCTGCTCTCCCATGGCGAGAGCATAGAGGGATGTGGCTGCTAGCTCTTGGCTTAGCCACCTAGAAGGGAAACTGAGGCAGCCCTAGCAGTGAGCCAAACGTGCCATGCTGGTCTCTGTGGAAATATTGTCATCTCACTGCAGATGTCAGATGATGAGAGCTGTTGCGTCAATACCACGCCCCCAGCCCCCACAGCATGGGATACCTCACCTGTAGTGAGGACATGAGAGCTGTGACTGAGTAAAACGCCCTGTTCTTGAGGGAAGGCTTGGGTGGTGGCCACTCAATGAACTCTTGGAACAGGGGGCTGAGGTTGGGAGCCCTGTCATGGAGCTGGAGTCTGGGTCAGAAACGAGGCTGCTCACACACAGCCTTTGTGTGCCCAGCCTCTGGCAGCAATGCAATGGACAGCAAACCAGGGAGGGGGAAGGCTTGGGGTCTCTGGAGATGTCTGGGTGCAAATCAGGCCCCCATGGTGCTGATCTCGGACACTATTTGGAAGGTACTGTGAGTGAACAAGAGCAGATGGGCATCAGACAGTTTATGGCTTTACACATATAACTCTCATTTCAATAAAGTAAGAAGAAAAAAAATTACCCTTCTGCTAAGCTCTAACAACACCTTTCTTCAGTGCTTAAGATGGACACAGATAAAACAGACACCAGGGAGCTTTTTTGCTTCCCCTGTAGAGTGACTACAGAGAAATCAGTGCTGCTGCAGGAGCCTGAGGCCATGAGCTGGAGCAGGTTACAGGGATCAGGCTGTCCCTGCTGCACTGCAGGAGCAGGTCGGGGTCTGGTGTGCAAAGAAGGGGAGAGGATCCCCTCAGCCAGTCTAGGCAGGAGCTAAGGAGCTCATGCATCTTCCAGGCAGTGCTAATACAGTGCACAGCTCTTACTCCCTGGAACAGCATGAGTCAGAGCAGGGGAGCAATTACACAGAACCTAAAAAAATTAGAAAGCATAGTATTAATAACTCAGAATTACACTAAATTACTTCATAAGTGAATTATCCTCCCTACATTAGCTGCTGAGAGGAGGAGCATCCCTGCCTTCTCTGCAGAGAGAGAGGATGGATGGATGGATGGATGGATGNAGAGAGAGGATGGATGGATGGATGGATGGATGGATGGATGGATGGCTGGCTGGCTTTCTGGACATCGACCCTCCAGAGTTGCAGGTCGCTGTGCTGTGCAGAATTGCTGGTGAGCACTGCTCACATGGGCAAGGTCTCCCTTTGTTCACTGATAATCAATGACCACTTGGGAAATGAAGTTCAGCTTTGCACAGAGATCCTGCACAGCAGCCAAGAGCATGGATCTGGCTGCATGGCAGGAGGAACTGGGCAGATTGCAGTTACCTTTGCTGTCCCATATCCAGGGCTCACCAACCACCTCGCTCCTGGCTGAGGCCAGGGCTTCTCCAGGAGCCACCTGCCACTGGCTGAAGGAGGATCTGGGATGACTTGGGAGGCAGCACCCTACAGCCAGCTCAGAATGGCAGAAGCCCCAGGATATGTAGAGGACTGGGAATGGGGCTGGAGCAGCCTCAGGTCTCATTGTTGCAGCATCCCAGGCCCCACATAGTCCAGTGATAGTGTGCAGCCCATGGCCGAGCAGGACATGATGATACCAGGAAGTTTCCAGCTGGCACTGCTGAACACTGGCATTCTCCCAGCTGGAGGAGGTGACAGAGCTCATTCCCTTCCCAGGGTCACATCTCCAAACAGAAAGAGAAACTATCCTGGCAGCTCTGCATGCTGGATTTGCTCAGGCAGGCAGAGCCCCAGGGGAGGCTAATGTGCCTGCAATGTTTGCAGAATCAAAGATGTTTTCACTCCATCCCAGCTGAGCAAAACTCAGTGCTCATCAGACAAGGGTGCTGCAGGCCCTCAAGGAAGGGCCTGGTGCTGGTGAGCCAAGGGAAGGTGAGACCAGGCAGGAGCCAGCTGCTGAGATGCTGCAGAGAGTCAGCAACTTTCATCAGTCTCTTGAGAGCATCATCTAGCACTGAGCTATTTCTAGGCCAGGGCTGTTATTGGGAGGCATTGACTGTCAGGTACAGTGTGTCTCTCAGCTGGAGGTGTGCTCCTTGGAACAGCCACAGTCTTGGGAACAGCCACACAGCGTCCTTTGGGGGCTCACTGACTTTTGGCTTCAGTCCAGTTCAAAGCCCAGCTCCCCGTGTGCATTTTAACAAGGTTCACACATTCCAGGTTTCTAGGCCAAGCGAGGGCTCTCATTCCGTGCTGTACTCAGCAGCTCTGCATAGAGGCAGCCCATGTAAGCAAGTAAGGTGAGAGGCTGGAAGTGGTTCAATTTTGCAACAATAGCTGAGAACAAAGCACAGATTTTACCATTTAAAACTGGGACAAAACAGAGATGGAGGATTTTTGTGTGGTTATTTTTTTGTTTTCCTCCTAGCACCCAGTAGACTTCTGTGAATTGAATTAAATGTAAGGTGTCAGCGGCCTTTGCCTCATGGAACATTCCCATTTGCATCTGAATGGCAAAGGCAGGATGAGGCAGCAGCACCTGGGGAGGGAAGGAATCAGAAGAGCGGGAGGAGAAAGACCTCAGATTGGGCTTGCTCTCCTGACCTGGGCTCTTTCTGGTATCTGCTGCTGGCTCCTCTCAGCATTATCTATTTTTGTCTTCTTTTTTTTTTGTCCTACACCTAGCACATCCAGCTCATGTCTGGCCTGGGGTACGTAGGGATGGCAGCAGGACAAGTAATTAATCCTAACTGACCTCTCCTAGTCACTTTTCTTCTCCTTCCACCTTGGGTGGACTTGCAGAGCATCTCTTCACCTTGACAAAGAGTATTTTTATGTTACAAGGCTAAAAGTCATCATCACTATAAATGGTTCTTAAAACAACCGGGCAAAATGAGCTCATAAAATCTCTTCTTGCTTAATGTATCTGTGGGCCATTAGCTCACCTTACCCTGGGAATACAGGCAAGCCCTGAGGCTGAGCCAGGTCCTCTCTGAGCTGGTCCCCAAACAGGAGAGGAGAGCTCACCCATGCCCAGGCAGGGCACCTGAATAGGAAACCAAACACAATCACTGCCACCTCAATCACCCACTGCCACATTCCCTGTAGACACCACACAGTCCATAGCAGGCTCAGAATCATTTCCCTCCTCACAGTGTGGATTTTAAATCACCCCACAACCTCCTCCTGAAACCTGCCGAGCTGAAGCCACTGCAGGTCATGTTGTGCAATTTGCTGTTGCAAGACAAAGAAAACAAGTTCTTCTTTTTCACAGTTACCAAACTACTTCATCGAGCAATTTCCCTGCCTCTGTGCTTTGGTTTCAGTTAGCAGTATTCCTCAGGGAGGGAAGGTCTAACTGCACTCCGAGTGCCTTACTGATGGTTCTGCCCTTAAAGACAATTGTGAAAAGTTGCTGAAGTACCCTGACTTCAGTCGAACATCTGTTCCTTACTCTAGAGCTGAACCTGATCAAGGTTCGCAGGGATTGCAGGCAGGTGCTGTCTGGAGAGGCTGCCTGTTCCCCCGGGACGAACCAGTCTGCCTGTCTCAGTGTGGCTCTTGCCAGGGGTTTTGCCCTCGCACAGGATAACCCTGGTCCTGATAAAACAGCTCCTGCTGGGGTCCCAGCACAGCCCCAGCTACTTGGTGAGGCTTGGCACTTGCATGGGAGAGAGAATGTCACCTCAGCTTTGGGAAGTGGGCAGGGAGTGCTGTCCCCACAGCACACAGGTGTGACAGGGGAACCTCAACCCCCCATACAAGATAATTTACTGTGGCAGCTGCTGAGGACTGGGGTGTCCCTGTCACCCCATCATGGCACGGTGGGGCTCCCCACAGTGCAGCAGGCACAACTCAGCTGCACCCAGCCAGGGGACACAGATTTCCTTCCCATCACACGTGGCAGGCACTGACACAGGGCTGTTCTGGCTGGCAGATGCTCCCAGTGAGCTGCACTGTGCCAGGGGCAGACAAGCCAGCCCACCACCACCAGCTTTCAGGACCGAGCCGTGATGGGCTGTGGAGTCTGTGTCCCTCCTGCTGCCTTTGCTATGCTTCAGGGCTGCTCTGCTGGTGCTTTCCTAGGGAAGGGGATAGCAGCAGGACCAGACATGGGAAGTGAGGGCCAGGAACTCCCATATCAGCTCTTTTGCAGTGCAAGGGCAGCAGCCCCTATTTCATGAGGGCAAGACCCTGGGTCTTGGCTCACTACAGCTCAGCTGCCAGTCCTGTGAAGCCCCCATGGCCCCAAGGAACCCATGGGGGTGCTCAGGCTCCTGTCTGGCCACAGCTCTGCTTCAACCCCTTCAAACTTCCTGCATTTGTTTCACTTGAGTTATTTGGGGAAGTAGGGTGTTGTTATGTCTTCAGCTCAACATCTATTTAGAGAAGGATAATACCATTGTGGGGGAGGACAATGAGAATATGAAATGCCTAAAATTCTCTGTCTCTCACTATTTTGACTAATTTTTTTTCCCCTCTTTTTCCTTCAAATGGGTATTTTCTTGGAAAATGACACTGAGATTTGGTGGTCTGGTCAAGTGGGATAAAGCATGTACCAAGCCCACAAAAATGAGCTCAGACTGATCTCAGCTATGGCCCTAGTGCAGGAGCTGTAGTCTGCACAGAGGCAGAGCAAGGGAAGGTCAGGGTACAAAAGAGAAGGGATGGCCCACGCAGGAGATGACTGCCCTAGGAGCCCTCAGTGCAGAGGACAGCAGCCACCCCCTCCTGCCACTTTCCCAGGGCTATGTTTAGCTCCTAGTTTGCTTGGGGAACCCAGATGAGCACCTGGAACATCTTAATGTCATTGTCCCACCAGAGCTGGCTTTAGTAGACTTTTTTTCCTTTGCAGGATATAACTAATTGGTCCTGACATTAGAGAGAGTCATGTTGGTTCCTGAAATAGCCTTCTGTAGAGCTTTACTTACAGAGGTGCTTTGGGGCAGCATGAGTGCAAGTGTACATGAAACTGCTTTCACAGGGAGGCTGCACGGCCGTGGAGTGCACCTGAGTTCAGGTCCCATCCCAAGAGCTGGAAGCCCAGACTGGGGAGCAGAAATAATGAACATCAGTGGCCTGGCTGATGAACCGCATCTCTAGGCCAGCCCAGAGGTGCAATAAGGACTCTCAGTCTTACTATTGCTGCACAACAGGCCCTTGCAATACCCTTTGCCTATAGTGGTCCTTGCTCCTCTGCCTCTCTGGTGGCAGCCTGATTTCCTTGGTGTTTCTCTTTGGTAACAGCAGTGAGAGCTGTGAAGAGGCAGGGATTCAGCTTACTTCAAAGCAGCAGTAACCAAAAGGTGTTTATGGGATTGTGCTGGGAGTCCAAACAGAGAGAATGCAGATCTCACAGTGACTACCAGCTCCAGCAGACCCTGATGGACCTCAGGTCTCCTGCACTGCTGGACCATGCTGTGTGCTCTCCTGGAAATCTGCTGAGCCAGCAGTGCAGCCAGAGGGTTTTAGCAGCAAAGTCATGCATGGGGAATAACTGCTGTACTGGTGTGGGGGATAACTGCTGTTCTGGTGTATATGGGATAACTGCTGTACCAGTGCATGGGGAATAACTGCTGTTCTGGTGTGAGGAATAACTGTTGTACTGGTGCATATAAATAGATGTACAGCATGATAACTGCGGTACTGGTGTGTGGGATAACTGGTATGTGGGGGATAGCTGCTGTACTGGTGGGTGGGGGATAACTGCTGTAGCAGTGCAGGGACTCCCCTCCTTGCCATGCAGAGCCTTTGCATTACAAGATACTCTCTAAAGCCTGGGCATTGCTTAAGAAAGTAAAATTAGATCGGAGCAGCACTAAAGATAAGCGGCTCAGTTCTCAACCCACAGCTTGCTGGAGCACTGTGGCAGGACAGTGTCGCCTGCAAGGATAGTGGCAGACTGTCCTGAGGGGGCCCAAACTCATACACCTGCCCCAGTCCTGCTTTGATCAGAGCTGGATGTGTGGAGGTATTGGGGATGCCTGAGGGGACACTGGGACATGGGGTGGAGCTGCTGCTGTTGAGCCAAGGGCAGAGCAGTGCAGAGACCTGTGTGTTGTGTGCTGCATCTCAAATGAAGGCAGATGCTGGGATGGGGAAGGACTTCCCATGGCCCTGGGAGCTCCTCAGGCATCTGCGCACGATGAAGGTAGCACATACTCAGCTCTCTGTGGCTGCATCCTCCCCTTGCTCATTTGCCTCCTGGCCATAGTGCTTGTTGTTGCTGGGGCCCTGGCAAGACACCTTTTGGTCAGGCCCTGCTGGGACCCCCAGAGAGGGCAGTGGGCAGGGCACAGACCCCAGAACCTGCCTCTGCTGCTGAGAAGCATCCATTTCTTCCCAATGAGCAAAGGCAGGAGCAGGCTGCAAGGCAAACATGGTCTTGGCCATGTTCAGAAGTCATCACTAACACTCAGCTTTGATTAGCTGCTGCAAATGAATGATCCTGCCAGCAGCTGCCTAAGCCTGGCTCTCCACTTGCACTCGTCTTATCTCCTGGGCCACCATGAACATGGATGGAGCTGCCTCTGGGGGCCATCAACCACAGACTGGGCGAAGAAAGTGTGGGTCTCCCTGCTCAGAAAGAAATATTTCCAGACTATTTGCCTCCACTTCCAGCAGAAGAGATGATGTTTTTGCACCCAAGTGGGCTAGTTTCAGACAATCATATTGCTGATCCTGGAGGTGAAGTTAAAATCCCTGTGCCAGGCAGAGGGGAATGAGGCTTCCTAATGCACAAAACAAGGTACTGGGGAAATACCACATCATTACGTGCAGTCCCTGCTGCCTAGTTCAATGTCCCCATGGACTTGTTTTAAGCAGAAGAATGAGAAGTCACTGGTAGGAAATGCAGGCAGCTGCATTCACACTTGACTCTATTGTTTCATAAGTATTAGCAGAGAGATTGAAAATGTAATTATGATAATTAAGCTAAATTGCAATCTTCCTACAGGAGCTACCAAATTATTTATATCAACTTTTCATCCTAATTCCATTAACTATTCCCTGCCCAGTGGAGGAGGAACCTTTACTGCTCTGGGCTGCCTGCACTGTGCTCCAGTGCAGGCAATCCTCAATGGCATTTGTGAAACAGCAGCAAGTGGCAGCTCTTACTCAGCAGGAAATTGGGATGGGAAAAGAGCTTGTGAGAAACACTAGTGCTGAGGGCAGAGCACTTTGGGGGCAAAGAGCCACAATATGAGGGGAGAGCCAGAGGGAAGTGTGTAGGACTGGGAAAGGCTGTGCCCAGCTGCAGTCAGTGCTGGCTGGAAAGGGCAGAGCAATGCTGGGCAGATGCTCAGTGGGGCTGGATTTGGGCACTGCCACATAGATCCACGGTGATCTATGGAGCTGAAGTGAGCACAAATCCCAGTGTGGGGTGCCCACTCAAGGGGCATGGCACGGCCAGGCCAGCCTGGTGCAGAGCCTGGCTCTGCACAAAGACCCAGCAGCAGCAGCTTCGGTGCTGCTGCTTTGCCAGCTCCCTCCAGGAACACTGTCAGCTCTAATAAATGTCACAGTTCAGCTTGTTCATGCATCCGAGCAGACCGCGTGCAACTTCACGGCGCCGCAGGAGGAGTGATGAATCCCATCCAGAGCCTTTGCCTTGTGTCCCCCCTGCCCGCCTGTGCCAGAGCAGCAGGGATTTCCAGACACAGATGTGACAGTAAGCATGTCACCCCTCTTCATGGGGTGGCAGCAGGACCAGCTGCAGGAGGCAGGCTGCCCAGCTGCCCTCCATTTCAGAGCAGGACAGTAAGGTAGGAGGCAAAGCCCTTTACTGTGACCAGTTCTCCAGGGTCCTTCCCACAGAGTAGAGACCATATGTTTGAGGACATATGCCCCTATTTTTGGGCATAGGGACAGATGATGTATGCCATGGTGTACCGCCCAAGACATCTGGGCAGTGCCATGAAAGCCGAGATGCCTGCAGCTAGCAGACCCTGACCCTCATCAGTCCTGGGCTATCTTGTCCCAGACCTCGCCCAGTTCCTACCATCAAAGGGGTTTGATTTAAGTCTACAGATGGGAGCTGTGCTCTGGCTTACCAAGTCTGAGCATGCAGAACATTCCTCAGCTTGGGAAAAAGCATTCTGCAGCGTTTCTCCCACCTCCATCCCTCAGCAGCAGCACAGAGCAGGGTTGGATCTTGGAGGGTGCTGGACAGCTGCAGCCTGGAGCTCAGCTCCTTGCAGAACTGCCTGGTCGAGCCAAGGGCTGGATTGGGACCTTGTCCTTCATTATATAACTGTTTCTCTGAGTGTTTTCATAGCACTCAGCCCTCCCACCGAGCAGAGCCCCCACCAGCAAGGGGGAATGTCATGGTTTTCTGAATGCATAGCTTTGATTTCCTGCTGGGCTGTAGCACCGGACGATTCTGCTCCCCCCAGCTCATGCACCTTGTCAGGCATTAACCAAGATTCAGGCCCCTACAAGGCACCAGGGTAGCAAGCTGGAGATGTCACCTTGTCTGGGGTGGGTGATGGAGATGTGGAGAAAAGCAGAACGTCAGAGGCCAGGTCAGTTCAGTTCCTCCATGGGGCTCTTTGAGCCCCGGAGATGAACCGACCTGGCCTGGCCTCTGGGACCCCACGCTGTCCCTGCGCTGCCCTGGCTGCCTGCCCTCACATTCCTGTCTTTGCACATCATCTCCTTCCAGCTGCTGAGGAAAACAGCCCCTGCTGCTACCAGCGGCTGGGGTGAGGAGGGGGAGACGCCTTCACAGCACATGAGCTCTGCGGGAGCTGAGGCTGCTGCTGACCTTGGAAATGCAGGGCTGTTTTCTTCCCAGCTCCAGGAGAAGCAGGAGGTGAGGCATAGCTGGCTGGCACTGCACCCTCCTTCCAGCACATCAGTTTTCTTCATCATCAGCGGGACACTGCCCACCCTCACCCAAGAAAACCACGGGCTGTGCAGTGCTGTCACCCACAATCCCTTGGACAGTTTGACAGTAGGTTGTCTGCCCTGTACCTTTCCCCACAGGGAAATTGGGGATCTTTTCCCCACTGAATAATGTGTGATGGCCAAGAATTGGGCAATGGGCCAGTTGTGATGCCTTGGGCATGACTAACAACAGTGGGATAGGTCAGCTACTCTTCTCCAACACACCGCCAAGGAGGAAATCCTGATGCCTTCCTGCTTCTCTGAGATTCACAGTGTGTGTGCTGAAGGTGACTTGGAACTGTCCCAGGGTTGTACTTAATACTGAGTATTGCCTGTAGCCCCCCAAATGGAAGAGGTTTTCACCACTGACCTGGTGCCATTCAACAAGATTTCACACCCAGGAGTCCAAAGCAGCCCTCAGCCAGCAGTTCCCACATCATCCCCCCTGTTCAGGCAAACTGGATGTGTCCCGTGCAAGGCACATCTCCAAACTATACTGCAAATAATTCTGAATCTAAATCAGTGCTACAATCTGGGCTAAAAGTCATTTCATTACTTGGCTCATTCCACTTGACCACTGGCTAATTTTTATGGTTGCACATGATATTTTTTCCTGTTGTGGATGAGGAAGACCTAAAGATGGGAGAAGGGCATGCTAAGGGCAGAGAAAAACAAGAAGTTGTACATGGGATCCTGCCAACACTTCCACATTTGTGTGGTCCCCCCTCAGCCTCATTTGCAGGAGAAAATCTGTAGTACACCAGCAAATACACAGTCAATAAACAGTATTAGCAAAAAGGGCTCTTTTCCCCTTAATCTCTTCATATTCTGGGAGCCATAATTGTTGCCTGGAATAATCACATGCTCTATTTACCCATAACACACTCAGGGAACCTCATACACCTGGTACAGCACCTAAGCTGACCTGCCAAAGCATCAGCTCCATGTATCGGGCTCAGAGCAGGATCATTGCCTTTCCTAGTGTTGTGTTGTTTGTTTTAGGTATTTTCTGGCCAATTCATCACACACTGCCTGCTAGGTCAGAGAGGTGTGAAGCTCAGCATTCAACCTTGCTGTGCTGGAAACCTTGGCTGGCCCACTGAGCCTGGGCAGGGCGGTGATTTGCACTGGGGCAGATGCTTGACATGTAAGTCTGCAAACACCTTTCCCGCATTTAACTTCTTCCCCCACAGTTCAAACCTACCGGCAGAGCTATCAGGCTGCCTTTGCTTGGGAAAGCAGTGGTGGGATGGGACTGCTGACTCTTGGGGAGCAGTTTCAGAGCCTGTGCTGCTCTTTGCGCAGCCCTCACGCCTCCGCTGCGTCAGGGGCTGATTCACCATCCCCAGCTGTAAGGCTGAGTTAGTGCTGATGGATGGAGCCTGATCAGGATGGAGCCTGATGGACAGGGAACGTGCTTCTGCTGACAGCCCGAGCAGGGGCAGTGCCACGCTAGGTGGGACATGGTCAGTGGGCAGCAGACCTGCCACCGAGCAGAGACTATAGGACAGTTTGTCCTCTACATATGGGAACAGGCCTTTCCCAAAGCCCTGCTGCACCTCCCCACACCAGCCCATCAGCCAGCAGTAGGCTTTTCAGCTTAGCAAGCAGCTACTTGTTTAAAAGGAAAAAAACAGCAGCAGCTCAGCCTTTTACTCAAATCTTTTGGAGAGAAAGTCTTGCTCTCTCCTCCTCTCCTTTTTCTAGGAAGGTGTTCCTTCAAACTTGCTGGGTGGAAAATAAAATTACCTTTTTCTCTTCACATGCACTTGTTCTCATTTGCAGGCCCAGGCATGCTGCTATGGGGAGGGCAGGGCAGCTAAACACACGTGAATAACCTCACACCAGCTCTGCAGATGTACATATGACATTTTTTTCTATGGTTCTAGTACCAAAATATCCCGGGCACAAAGGGATTTGGACTCTACGGCTAATGATCTACACAGGCCTCTAAGGAAACTGCACAGTAGCCCTGCTAATGGCTTCAAGGGGAAACGTTTCAGGCCCTGGCTGCTGCTACTGCTGCTCAGGGAATTGTGCTTTTAGCTCTGGCATGCGATAAAAACCTTTTCTCACTGTTGCAGACATGATGGCTCTTCTGGAGGGAGGAAAGGCATTGACTAAGCTCAGGCCATTAACCACCTTTAAGCACACACGGAGGAGGACACAAAGCAAACACCACCCGGTCATTCAACACCCGAGATTGGTTAATTAACCCCTGCGACTCCCCCGGCGTGCCCTCTCTGCTCCCCAGGTCCTGCTCCCTGCTCCAAGCACTGCCTGCTCCCTCTGCCCCGGGAGAGAGCAGCAGTGACAGAGAGCTCTGGGCATAGACCGGGAGCACTCACTCAGCCCAGGGCACTGAAGATTCTCTGCTGCCAGCCAGGCAGTCTGGCAAGCCCCATCTTGGGGAAAGCACTTTGGGATAAGCTCTCCTGGTGTTTCATTTCCCCTTCGTGCCCCTTCTCGCTCTGGAAAAGGCAAAGGGAGCTTTGTCTGAGGAAAAGCAGCAAGACACACTATTTCTTTAGCAAGGTGCTTCTCTGCAGTGCCGGCCTTAGTGTGCTCAAATCCAGCAGTGCCACCGTCATCTGCTGCATCTCGTGCCCATCTCAAGGCAAGAAGGTGCCTGGGCAAGAAGGTGCCCGCTCTGAGAGTATTCCCCCCTCTCCCCATTGCCCCTTCCCATGAAAGCCACACCACGGTGCCTTCCTCCTCTGACTGGCTCATACTGAGACAATGGTTTCGCTGGTGTGATGGCAGATTTTGCAATGGGTTTTAATGAGGTATTTACAAGTTCCAAGGCGGGCTCCTTGCATAAGGAGTGTGGCCTGGCCCTGGCAGCTGGTTGGGCTTTTCATTGACATTCCTGCGACTCCACCGATTGCAGCACAGGCACGGTGGAAAACATTTAGACATCAGAAATGCCAGATTAATTATCTCTTAATTGATACCTCCACTTGGGGACAAATGAAACCGGAACATCTCTCCTGCTCTGGGAGACTGCCACTTACAGATTTACAGCTAAAAATACCGCAGCAGTCCCGTGGCTAATCAACTTCACTGCTTACCCTGGCTGAGGTTATAAAATTGTCTCAGGCTGGCACTGCGAGGGACCAGCTGCAGCACCTGGATGCAGATGGCATTAACGCTGTGCAGCTTCCCCAGTGCCCAGGCGAGGGGTACTTCACCTCAGGGCAGTCTCAGGGCCCCTACAGTTGGGTTTCTCCAGACTAGGATCCAGCCAGAGTGCACTTTCCTGCCCATCATTACAGGCTGAGGAGAGAAAACCTCATCCCTGTGCCTTTTAAGAGTCCTTAAGCGCCCAGTGTGTTTCCCTGTAGTGTAACATTTCCAGCGAGCTTGGGAATCACACTTGATGCTTGAAACAGCCTTTTTGTGCAGGGCTCTCCTGCACCTACAACACTTCCCAAGGGATCTCTCCCCACCCCCCACCCCCAGCTCCTTACAGGAATCCACACAGAGGCCAAAATGCCACAGTGACCTCAGTTTAAGTTACCGTCATCTTTATTTTCTTCACATATGTGCAAACAGAGGAGATTGCAATGGTGGTGTTCTTAAAAATAACAAAATGTATTTGCATACATTTCCCTATGTACAGGTGAACAGCCACAAAGTAGTCTTCTTTTGCACAGCAAAAGATCTAAAGCATTGAGACCAGGGACAGGACCGGGGCCCAAAAAAAAAGTCTAACTTAAAAACAATAATAAAAAAAACCCCCCAACTTCACAACAGTGCAAACCTCTTGGACACGACAGCACGATGGAGTGACTTTAATGGAGAAAACGGCGGGGGGGCCTCTCGGATGTGAGATTTCTGACTGTAAACAAGGCGCAACACCTCCCTCCCGCCGCCCTCCCCGGGGAAAGCTATTCCAGGAATTTGGCAGATCTTCAAGGGCTGAGCCGGAGGTAAACAGCCCGCGGCCGCCTCCCCTCCTCGGGCCGCGGCGAGTTGGGGTCCGGCTCCGGCAGCCACCGGCACCGGCACGGGAGGGGCGGCCGCTCCCCGGGATGCTGCGGGACGCGGAGGCACCGCGGGGAACCGGCGGCACCACGAACTCGCCGAGGGGCCTCGGCGGGGCCGGAGGGGTCCGGTGCGCCCCGGTGGGGCCGTGCACGCCCGGAAGGGACGGTGCACTCCAGGAGAGGCCGGAAGGAACCCGGTGCGCGCCGGCGGGGCCGCGCACTCCCGGAGGGAACCCGGTGCGCCCCTGCGGCGCCGCTCACGCCCGGAAAGGACCGTGCATTCCCGGAGGGAACTCGGTGCGCCCCGCTGGGGCCGTGCACTCCCGGCAGGGACCGTGAACTCCCGAAGGGGTCAGAAGGAACTCGGTGCGCCCCGGCGGGTCCGTGCATTCCCGGAGGGAAACTGGTGCGCCCCGGCGGCACCGCGCACGCCCGTATGGGCTCGAGTGAGCGTTCAGCCGGTCTCGGGGTCGCCGGGGGGCGGCTGCTCGGCGTCGCTGCCGGGCGGGGCGGCCCCGTCCGTGCCGCCGCTCTCCAGGGAGGACTCGCTGCCCGTGCTTTCCCCGGAAAGCAGGCGCCGGACGCGCAGGTCGGCACGCAGCGAGCGCAGGTCGTTGCCCAGGCTGAGCTCGCCCAGGTCGCGGAGGAGCTGGCCCAGCTCTGGGCTCTCGCCGCGGCCGGTGCTGGGGCGCAGCAGCTCGCCCTCGGGCTCGCCCAGCGCTTCCAGGATGTCTTCGCAGTCGCAGTGCATGGCCCGCTCTTCCTGCTCCTCGCCCAGTAGGTCCTCTGTGATGGAGCCCAGCTTAGGCGCGCTCCGGCTCCGCTCTACCGGCGGCTTGTAGCAGCACTGCCCGTTGAGCAGCTTGCGCAGCGGCACCAGCGGGATGCTCTGCTCGCCCACCAGCTGCTGCTGCTGGTGCCGGGCGTCGTCCCGCTTCTTCAGCCGGCGGAACTCGGCCAGTGCCGTGGCCGAAGTCTGGTAGAGCAGCAGGGCCATGGCCTTCGCCTTCTCGGGTTTGGAGACCAGCACGGCGTGGCAGCGCAGCATCACCGCCTTGTGCTTCAGCTCGTGGCGGTAGATCCAGGCGAAAACACGGGGCAGGCGCGGGTCGGCCACGCAGTAGGTGACCCGGTGCAGCAGGTAGAGGTGGCCGGGCCGGCGCAGCCCCTTGTCCTCGGCGTGGGCCATGCGGATGCCCTGCGCGCTGATGGTCAGCTTCATCTTGGTGCCCTGCCGGCCCGCCTCGCTCTTGCTCCAAATCTTGCAGACGGCCAGGTCGGTGCAGCCCTCACCTTTGGACTGGATGGTAGTGGCGTTGCCCAGGTAGAGCACAGTATACGTGGGGTCTTCGCTGGTGACGCGAAATTTCCGCCGCTTGGAGCGGAACATGCTGCCCACGCGGTGCAGGGCGCTCTCGGGGCAGGCGCGGGCCAGCGAGGTGAGGGCCGAGTAGTGTACGCTCACCGCGTCCCCCTTGGGCTTGCTCTGCCGCCGCGCCTCGCCCGCCGCCAGCTCCACCTTGCTCCGCTTCCAGGGCAGCATGGCCCCGCGGAGCCGCGGCTA